>CM062344.1:36063324-36566324 GCA_031216105.1 Dalbergia cultrata | reverse complement strand
TATAATTAAAAAAAGGACTTTTGTGTCCATTTTATTTGTGTTGTATACGTAAAAAACTCTCCGTGATTTCGTCCTTCAATCAACACGAGAAGTTAGAAGGGGACAATGTCCGAAGTCGCTGCATCTTAAAATACTCTCAATTTCACTGCATTTAGTTAAGCAAGTGAAAAAACGCCAAAAAAATGTTCATTGATGGAAACAGAAACTCCCGTACAAAATTTAAAGAAAATTCTAGGTGCTAATTACGATTTCAATTTCTTCTCAGATCTGAATTCCAATTTTCCCACCCAGCCGCATTTCCACGCCAATCAAATCAAATCAAATCAAATTCCCATAAAATTTCCAATTTCCAATTTCGCATTTGAATTCTGCTCCCCCTAAGGGAAACGATGATGTTTCGTTTCGAGCAGGAAAGGATCCGTAAACGACTTTGATTCTTTCCCCCTTCTTTCTTTCTTTCTTTTGGTTTTTTTTTTTTTTTTTTTAGTTTTTGGCTATTTTCTGTCGCGAAGCTGTTGCCATGGCCGATGCTTTCTCGGTGGTTCCGGCAGCCGTGCTGCGCAATCTTGCCGACAAGCTCTACGAGAAGCGCAAGAATGCTGCTCTAGAGGTTTTTTTTCTTGTACTTCTGAATCTTTCGTTTTTTTCGTCGCAATTTTGTTGAGTTTGGGGTTAGGTTGTGTGTGGGTTTGTTTGACTGCATTGGTTTTTATCTTCGGGGGTTTGTGCGAGTAGGTTGAAGGGATAGTGAAGCAGCTTGCTGCTGCTGGGGATCATGATAAGATAACTGCTGTGATCAATTTGTTGACTGCGGAATTCACTTACTCGCCACAAGCAAATCACCGCAAGGTACCACTGACGCTGATTCATCTTCTTCTCTTTTTTTTTTTTTTCTTTCCTCCTTTAGTTAAATGAATGATTCATAGTTGATTTTAGTACGTATTCAGTAATTTTCTCGTTTTTTGTTTTTTGGTTTTTAATTCAATGAAGGGAGGGTTGATAGGATTAGCCGCTGCTACTGTTGGGTTGTCTACCGCAGCTGCTCAGCATCTTGAGGTTTGGCTTACGCAAGTCTACATTTGTGTCCTTTTTATCCTTTTTCTAATAAACTTAGTTATAATGGATAATGTATTAATCTTCGAGCTCGTCCAGTAAAGAAATTACGCCAAATTCATTCTGGGCACACCTACGAAGCTTGCTAGTGGTCACTGGGTCTAGTGTTACCATCTTCCCTTTTCAGATCAATGTGGAAGAGAATATATAAGCTCTGTGTGTGTGTGTGTGAGAGAGAGAGAGAGAGGGGGGGGGGGGAGAGAGAGAGAATATGGATAAGCTTCTGACGGCAATGTGTCTCTTCACATAATTGTTTTGATTTATTTGCTGTTGCATGGGGGAAGAATGATCAGTTTCTCAAGCAACCTTCTGACAGGCTTTAATTTTCTCTTGCTAATTACCTTTGGAAGCTATTTACATTCTACATGGTTGAGCTAATTTTAACAGCACCATCAATATTTGTGGATAAGGAACATATAAAAAATGGGAATGATTTCACCCCAGGGGATAAAATTGGAATATAATGAAATTTTATCAAGTTAGGTTATATCTACGTATCTAACAATTAGTTTCAATATCTTCGTTTAGCATGATTTTATATTTCAATCAATCTATATATATATCTGTGTGTGTGTGTATTCTTTTCCCGTCTTACCTACATATCTTGTATTTGACAGCAAATTGTGCCCCCCGTGTTAAATTCTTTCTCTGATCAAGATAGCAGAGTTCGATATTATGCTTGTGAAGCACTATATAACATAGCCAAGGTCGGTTCCTTGTTATTTTACTGACTTATGCACAACATCAATATGATATTATACAATCAACGCTCAATGTGAATCTTGTTTTGATGTCAGGTTGTGAGAGGAGATTTTATTATATTCTTCAACCAAATCTTTGATGCCTTATGCAAGCTTTCTGCAGATTCAGATGCCAATGTTCAAAGTGCTGCACACCTCTTAGATCGACTGGTGAAGGTATAAGTTTCTCCTGAACTGCAATAAACGTTGTGCACTTGTGCAGATCTACATAGGTTCACATGCCAAATATTTTCTGAATTGGGATTAATATAATGCTGTTCTGATTGCTGTTCCTTTGATTAACTGTTTATTAAACATTGTTCTATTGAAACAGGACATTGTGACTGAAAGTGATCAGTTCAGGTGCACCTTCTGCTTCTCAGGATAGTGCTATTTGTTTTCCTGTTAATCTTAAAATTTTTCAAAAAAAAATTGTAGATTGAGGTCTCTGAATGTAACTTACACTGCTTCATGCCTGCCCTTTTTTCTTTCTTGATATACAGTATTGAAGAATTTATACCATTGTTGAGGGAGCGCATGAATGTGTTGAATCCATATGTCCGTCAGTTTTTGGTTGGATGGATTACTGTATTGGACAGTGTCCCTGATATTGATATGTTGGGTTTTCTTCCTGATTTTCTTGATGGTAAGTGTATTCTTTGAAGAATGAGCTTTTCCCTTTTGAAAATTTTAAACAAAATCAATGTAACCAGCTAATCATTATGAACACCTCAGGTTTGTTCAATATGTTGAGTGATTCAAGCCATGAAATACGACAGCAAGCTGATTCAGCTCTTTCTGAGTTTCTTCAAGAGATTAAGAACTCCCCAGTAAGGCCTCTGCTAATGTATTTTTTCAATTTTGTTTATTAGTAACTAGGAAGGCTTCTGGCATATTCAGATCCCAATTTAGGTTTTATGTCATTGATTTTCCTTGTTAGCTGCCTGGGGAAGAGTGGTTACAGCGATTGTCCCCTTTTGCATTTTTCCCATCTTTCATCTGTTTCTACACTCCTTGTTTTTGTATTTTGTGTTGACTGACTGTGTGGTGTAACAATTTCGCCTACTATTTTGACACAAGCAACATGTTTTGTTCATTTGTCATTTTCTGACTCAAGCAGTGCTACTCTTGAAGTCTGTAGATTATGGTCGAATGGCTGAAATACTGGTACAGAGAGCAGGTTCTCCAGATGAATTTACCAGGTTAACGGCTATCACATGGGTAAGTGGTAATGTTTTGACTTGTTAAAAAGTCAGATATTAAGCTTGTGCATAGTGTTGGCATCCTGTCAAAATTATTATTATTATTGTTTTGTTGTTCACTATCGTTTTTTCTAAAACAATGTTTGTGCTTTCTTGTTTTAATAGATAAATGAGTTTGTGAAACTTGGTGGAGATCAGCTTGTTCCACATTATGCTGACATTCTTGGAGCCATTTTGCCTTGCATATCTGATAAAGAAGAGAAAATTAGAGTGGTGGGCTTATTTGATACTCCTCGTTTCCTTGATTCCTTCTCACTCTTTATATGGTTTCTTTAATCTTTTTTAACTATCTGTTTTTCTCCTGTGTTTAATTTCATTGTTGCCTGCTTCATGAAACAATGAATTTAAAATAGTTTGTCTGATGTATAAGGTTGCTCGTGAAACCAATGAAGAGCTACGAGCAGTCAGGACTGATCCAGCTGAAGCATTTGATGTAGGGGCAATCCTCTCAATTGCTAGGAGGTGTAGTTTTCTAACCTGGGAAAAGTTCTAGGTTTGAATTTCGAAATGTGTAAAAAAGTCATTGAACTGTATAGTACTTTGAGCTCTTTAATGAAACAATTGGGAAATGATTTTGAGTATGTCCTTGTTGTTTAGCCAATTCAAGTTTATTATTCTGTAGATTGATTTTGGGAATGGTTTGACTGGATAGGCAACTATCTAGTGAATGGGAGGCTACCCGGATTGAAGCTTTGCACTGGATATCAACTCTTTTAAATAGACATCGTCTTGAGGTGACTAGATTGTTAGAATCAGCTTTCGTTTTGACGTTAATATTTTGAGATTTTGTGTATTATTTTATATTACCCGGTACAAATTTATGTATTCATTTTCATTTGTTAGGAAAGTTGTATTACCTGTATTAGCACCTTAATTTAGAGAGATACCGGCAATAATTACCAATTATTAATTGGTGAACACATGTACAGCTTCATAATCAGAAAATAATATTCAGATACCACTTCTCCATTTTTTTCAAGCAATTTTTTGATGCTGCTGATGCCCAGGTTTAGTATGGTTTATCGTAGGAGAAGGAATAGGAGATGTGGGCTGCCTTCAGGTTCATTAGGTGGGAAAGGACAAATCTGAGGTGGTTGTGCTGAGCTGTAGATAGAACGAGTGGAGCAAATGGGAATTGCTGTATGGGGAGGAAATATTACTCGATTAGGGCCGTTACTAGGAAGGCATTCAAAAATTTGGAGAGAGAACTGCAAAGGCTGAAGGGATCGTCTATGCCTATGGCTTTTCTTTTCATCTTTGTCATTTTATGCTTTGTTCTTGTTGGTATTTTCCAAAAATATACAAACGTAGGCTAAGTTTCATACTGAAGCATTAGTGTAAGGCATTTCAGTGTTCTATCCTCTCTAGTAAACACCAAGGTCCTATCAATGGTATCAGAGCTGATGGTTGGCGGCATGGAGGGGGCTACCTACAAAAGTTTCTCACTTGTGGAGGGTTTTGACTGGCAGAAGGCTGACTAAAGTACCGCAGCGTGCAGCTACCTGGATGTTGGCTCTCTGGGGGCAGTGTGTTAATAGGGACCTAGGTAGCATGGGATGCCCAAAGTCCCACATCGAGTTGTATGGCCTGCTTGGTGTTGTATTTAAGGAGACTAGGAGAGTGGTTTCCCCCCTTAACAGCTGGCTTTTGAGGGAAGGTTCCCCACTTTCCTTCTATGCCTATCAGCTGCTAAGCCTGATATAAATCTCTGGATTTAAGCAAGCTCTTAATATGCCTCTTGGAGTGTATGTCATACAGCTCAATTGTTTGTCCATATGGATATTTATGAAGTCTCTGCCAATATCCTGTGTCATGATCAATTTTTGGTTATAGTTCATGATTAGCCCTATTTGTACTGATTAATGATTGATGCTATTCCTGGCTGTAAGCAGAAGATAATGCTATTCTGCTTCTTTAATATTTTCAACTTTTACTGAAAATATATGCTATTCTTTGAGTTGTTCTGAAAATTAGGGATCTAATGGAATTATTATTTCACCTGGTTTAACAAATTTTTTATGTCAAAGTTTCCATCTTTCCCACTTAACCTGTCATGCTGCAAATAGTTATGATGTTGTGTTGTCAAACAAACAAAACAAAATTTTCCTACCTATTTATTCCTTGGCATTCTCGTACCTTTTTATGCATAGCTTTATTTTTCTTAATTTCAATCCCTTCTGTGAGTATTTACTATTTCAATTTTGCATTAAATGTTATGTAAAATGTTTGAAGACATATATTTTGGTGTCCATGCTCACACATTGACTTTCATTGTCTGAAACAGGTTTTGACATTCCTGAATGACATATTTGACACCCTACTCAAAGCACTTTCTGATCCATCTGATGCGGTAGTATTATAAAGATAACATCACTTTTTCATTAAAAATTTATTTCTCAAGATCTTTGTGCACATGTTCTGGTGAAGTTTTGATTTAATAAATATGTGTGTGTGTGTATAAAGCACATGTGTGTATGAAGAATACTTTCGAAACAATGATAAGTAGTTAAAACTTGAAAATGCGAAGTCTAACCACCAAGCTTAGGTGTTTGGGAATGTATTGTGTGCATGGATTTTCTAATTTTATACCATTTGCACGTCAAAGCAAAGATATTTGTTTCTGTTAAAATTATATGGTTTAGATACGGAAGGAGGAAAAATAAGTAGAGACTCTGGATTATAAGATATTAGATTGGGATAGTGTGTAATAATATGACACAGGAGACACAACATCAACTCTAATTTATACCAGGAAAAGTTAATGGACGTCTAATCCCAATCAATTAAGGAAACAAATAACTTAACTATAGATAAAAATGCCTAATGATAAGACAAGATTCCTGAAAATAAGTGAACTCAATTATTCCCAATATAGTCGTAAACAACAATAACATACATTATCCTAATAGATGACACATCATTCTGCCCCTGTAGAAAATTTTTACATTCTAATAGTAATATTCTAGACTTGTTTTAGTTAACTCGATAATTTTTCTTCCACTTCTTGAGCCACTATGGCTTACTATTTTTCTTTATTTTTCTGGTTAGGACGATTTATCCTTCTTGTACTTATTTTGTGCTATGAACCAAACACATCCGTAGAACTCAATTTTGATGCACTACCTTTGTTTTCCATCATTCAATATTCAATGGCCAACAAAGTCAAATCCAAAAGTAAAACAGACAAAGCCAAAGGTAGAACTTTCTTTTAAACGGATGTTTCTACTACCATCCATCAACTTTTAGATGCCACTATTCTGTTTTCTGTTTATAATGTCCTTTAATTAAATCAGTAGGGTTTTCATACGCCCCTTCACAAATACAATAATTAGGCAACATTAAGAAACGTCACTGCACTGGGTTGATTGGTCTAATGCATAAAAGTCTTTGTTAGGGACCAATTCTTCAATGGGATTAAAGTGTACAAAAGAGAAAAGTATAGGGGCAATTAGGGCAATGATAGGGTTGGGAATGTGAGTGATTTTGGAATACAACTTGCATAACTTGGTGAGGTATGTGAGTGCCATGTGATGGTGGGAGGGTGTGTGGAAATTCTTGTATTGTGGAAGGGATTATAGTAGGTGGGATATTTGTAGTGTCGAAGGGAAAGGGAAGATTCATGCAGTTATTTTGTCTAGGCATTCAGGAGAGATTGAGTTGCTTTAGTGCTCAAGGCATTCTCTTTGTTTTGCTCATTTCATACGGTTGCTTCCTTTTTATCTTGGCTAATACCACGTGTATCAGTCCAAGAGTGTATGAATAATACATACTTCTATTTCTGTGTTCGTTTTGGTTTCTATCAATGGCATTAGAGTTCTTTTCGGGGAGTTGTGGAGGCCTATCATGTGAAGCTGCGATGAAGAAGAGCGTGGATGAGTTAGAAAGGAGGTTGGGTGAAATAGTGCCGCTCTTGAGAGATCAACGGTGTCCGCAACAAGGAGGGAAGTCTTCACCTAGGCACAGAGGCCATCGAGTGGAACTGAAGGACTACTGGGGTGGGGGTTTAGGAAGGGTGAGGGGTGAGGTGTCATCAACACTCCCCTCCCTTTCATAGAGAGTATGGCGACTCCCGGTTTCACCACTGTGAGGAGCAATACTCCCACCATTCAAGTGATTTACCTTTGCACCATCGCGGTGACTCCACCTAGGGAAGCTATCTACCAAACTGGTTGCGAGGGTTCGTCATCGCAACTGCAATTGGAAAAGGGAATTGCCCATCTTTGGTAATAGCACATTGGGGTGGTTGTTGAGGATTGAGAGATACTTTGCCGTTAATGGTATTGATGGCGACGAATGAACGGAGCTCTAGTTGGTCGCCTTAGAGGGGAAGGCACTGAATTGGTACCATTGCTTGAAGGAGGTGTTATTTCCGTCGTGGACCTAGTTCAAGGAAGTGGTGTTGCAAAGATTCCAATGAGGGATGGTGAAGGATCCTTTTGGCATATTGTTAGGGTCAAGGTAGCTAAGATCGACATCTTACCTAGAATCGGATGGGAGATGTAAAATCATAAAATGTGAAATCGTAACATGGATCGTAAGATCCTACCAGAACTAACATACACATAAATATTTCGTATAGCCTGACATAAATAAGCAAAATAGCCACAACTAACATACTTAACTTCAATTTAAAACGCAAATAGCCCAAGAGCCATAAGTCATACACTCAATCCATAAATCATAGCATAAAGTGCAATAAGTCTACAAGTTTTTGATATCATATAAACTAAACATAAAAGAAAATAACTAAACTAATATAATCTCATCTGAAGCAAATCATTAAGGTTGTGG
Organism: Dalbergia cultrata; assembly: GCA_031216105.1. NCBI lineage: Eukaryota > Viridiplantae > Streptophyta > Magnoliopsida > Fabales > Fabaceae > Dalbergia > Dalbergia cultrata. The sequence continues at coordinate 36,558,418 of CM062344.1, read as the reverse complement.
TTATCATATTCATCATCTGCTATCTGGTCCCCACCATCTTCATTGCCATCTCCCCGAAGAAGCTCATCAAAGTCATCCTCATCTAGAGGAGGAATATCCAAATCATCCAAAGGGCAACCAACTCTACCACCACCTTCTCCAATAGCCAAGTTAAAATCATTTGGGATATCCAAATCCTCTAAGCTTTCCAATAGATCCTCATTTTCCACAATCCATTCTTCATTGGAGTCCAAATCATCAAGGTAATACTCAATAGGATTTCTTGATTGCTTCTTCTTAGACAATCTTGAATTGGTCATCACAAAAACAACATCATTCGTAGTTTTTTGCTTGAAACGATTTCTCCTTTGTGTGAACCTAAACAATTGTATGGCAACTAACTCTAATATTCTATAAGTAAAATATAATACAAATCATAGTTATCGGTTAAAACTTAAAATATTTACCATTGCAAAGGCACTCTAATTTCGCTTACATCCTGATGAATTGCATGTCAAGCTCAACACACAAATAGCAAACCTTTGAATCTCAAGATGTTCATCCCCTTAAGAATCCCACCATTGTGCTGGAGTTTTGGTATTCAGGGCATCCTTGGTTATTTCCCTACTAAAAAATTTAGCTCGACTCTTGAAATATTCAAGTTGAGCATCAATCTTGGTAATTTCAGCTGGATCCCCCACAATTCTCTCCAAACAATCATATAGTCCTCTCTTAACTTCATAATCACTCTTAAATGTAAGACTATAACGTAACTGTGGGTTAAGGTAGTAGCCTACAGCATGCAATGGCCTATGGAGTTGGCTATCCCATCTTGCATCCATGATCTCCCTTAAAGGCATATAGCTATAGAATAGAAAAATTGAATTAACCACTAAAGTATTTAAACTAAACTACATTATGTAGGAATGACAAATTAAATAGTTTACCTCTTTTCAACATCTTGAAAAACATTTTGTATTTTCTTCTTAGCACGATCCATTTCCTCATAAATGTATCCCATTTCTGGCTTCTCATCTGAATCCACTAAACACAGCACATGAATAAGAGGATAAGCACCCCTCAGGCAAACGACAATGCCCCTCCAAAATAGTCTATCTAAAACAATAGCTTCAATAAACTTCCCATCCCTTGTCTTGGAACATTTACTTGATTTCCATTTATCTGAAGTAAACATTCTTATCAATTCACTCTTCTTCTCATTAAGGCTACCCAAAAGGAGGTAGGATGTGGTAAAATGAGTCATGCCTGGTCTCACCAAATCTTTTCCTTTGGTGTGGTATTGTAATAGGAAAATGAGAGAAGTCGTTGAATAGATGTAAGTAGTAATTTTTCTTCCCTTGGCAATTGTCTCTTTATGAGCTCCAACTTTTTCTCAAAATCCTCCAACAGCAAATCAGTGCAATGAGTTGAACAAGATGTCCAATAAAGCTTCTTCCTCTTTTCTATCAACATTTGTCCCGTAGCTTTGTAGTTTGCTGCATTATCTGTCACAACTTGCACAACATTATCCTCACCCACCTCCTCAACAGCATCATCTATCATCTTAAATATTTTATCAGCTGTTTTGCAAATACGTGAAGCGTCAATAGACTTCAAGAAAATAGTCCCCTCAGGACTATTCACTAGAAAATTTAATATAGTTCTCCTCCTCTTATTTGTCCAACCATCTGTCATAATTGTGCAATCTATTTTCTTCTAATGAGCTCTATGTTCCTCTAACATCTCCATGGTTGAGTCTACCTTTTTCTTCAAATATTTGAGTTTTAGCTCAATGTAAAAAGGTGGTTTGAATCCTATTCCAGGCCGGGCAACCTTTTCAAACATCTTCCCATATTCTTCACTCCTTGCCACATTAAAGGCTATGACATTGTTGTAGAAAAATGAAGCAATTTCTTCACATGCTTCCTCCCTTAAGTTCTTTTTAAATATAGTGTTAATTGCAGCTTGAGTGCTAATTCCTCTTTTCTTGAATAGGCTTGCAGGAGTCTCTATTTCTTTTCCCTTCATTTTCTCACCAACTGAAGAATTATCACTTTGTCCATCATTATTTTCTGCCAATGCTTCCCGATTACTCCTTGTTTTCATGATCAAATTTTTTTGTAAACCAACCACGATATCCCATATTTGTTTTCTTATCTCATCACTAATAGAATTACATGCTCCCATATTTTTTTGAGTTCTTGCTGAATGATGTTTTAATCTATAAACCCCCCTATAATCTCTTTAAGACAATATTTACATTTGATTTTTCTAGTATTTTCATCAATAGAAATTCCATGATTCCAGCCTATATCACTTCTATTTCCAGGTGCATTCTTATGAATTTTTTTTCCCTTTAGCTGAAGCATTCCCAACAAAACTCTCACTTTTAGACAGAGTAGTAGAACCAAAACCTGAACCTCTAGTGCCCCCTCCACTAGAATCTCCATTGCCCCCCACACCAGCATTATCTGATGACATTTTCCCCCACTCAAACAATACCTAATACAAAATCCAACACAAAAATACTCCTAATCAAAAAATTAAAATGATAAGAAAGCATGCATTCTGGAGAGAGGGAGAAGAAAGCATGCATTTTTGGGGGAAAGAAAAGGAAAAGAAAAATGCAGAGCTCACAAAGCTCACTTGTTTGTGAGCTCTGAGCGAACTGAGAAGCAAGGGAGAGCAGCCTCACAGCAGAAGTAGAAGCAGACAAATAGAAGAGAGAAATGGTGAGCGGTGTGGTGCGGTGTGGAGGCGCAGTGCGGCAGCACAGTACGGTGGAGGGATAGGCGGAGTTCGAAGAGAGTGAGAGGGGCACAAATCTCAAGTGATTAAGTGAGAAAGGGACAGATCTGAGAGTTACTTAGGGTTCTAATTGGGGATTGAGAATGGGCCAGGTTTTGGGCTGTTTGGGTGAGCTTACCTCGGATTGGTCGGAGCACCAGGATCACATGATTTCAACGATTCTAGGATCTTGCCCGGCGATCTCACTGCGCGCCGACGAAGGCGCGCTAGATGTAGGATTGGGATCGCTGCTATGGGGTAGAAGCGTGGGATCGCACGATCCTATGAGGTAGATTGCGATCCTAGCTATCTTGGTTAGGGTGAAACAAAATGTGCCATGGATGAGCTACATTGAAGAGTTCAAATAGATTTCAGACCCAGTGCTAGAGGAAAGTAACCAAGAATGGAAGGGTAGTGGATTGGGACCCACATAGAGGGAATTGAGCCATTCTAAAGGCCCAATTGGAATTGAGGGGGTTTTGTGACCCACAAATCATTGGATTGCTAAGAGGGGAGCAACCCGAAACCCATAGAAGAGGATTCTAGAGAGGAAAGGATTGGTGGCAGTATACATTGCTGAAGATTTGGCTCTTGAAGTTTTCACTTCTGAAATAGAGCAGGATGGTGAGGAGGATTGGAAAGACAAAATGGTTGATGAGAAAAAAGATGATCTATTTGCAAAGAGGTAAGAACATTTCAGATAGCCTAGCACCAATACTTAGTATGATTGCCCAAAATCAGACCTAGAGCTTCTTGTGGTCCAAGTTGAAAAGCAAACGACTCATCCCCATGAGCATGTAGTCAAGGAAGTGAGCAACAAAGGAGAGGGGGCAAAACACCCCTCAATAGATAGAGAAGTTTGGGGCTCATATTGGTCAGTTAGACCTTAGCCACTACTAAAGCCTCCACCCCCAGAGCAGCCACAACCACTACAATCAGTACCTTGCATGACGGTCATTGAGATTGTAGAGGTGTTGGTGGCCACAATGATTATAGAGCAGTTTCTTCCTAGCGACTACATGAGAGAGATGCAAAAGGGGGAAGAGTTTGTAAATGAGGTGGTTCTTGGGGTTCAAAGAATGCCGGTATATCCATGACCACCACCTGAACCACTGGATTAAGGGTCTTCACCGTAGAAGGGTCGCATAGCAGCGACAACGGCCGTTGAGGAGCATATATGGGGTCGCATCGCCAAGATACAAGTGAAAAGGAAGGAGGAGAAGGGGGAATGCATGATAGGCGAGGACGGGGTTGAGCGGAAAGAGCCGCGCTGTCCCTTGGTCACCAAAGTTTGAGCGAGAAATGCCCCAACGGTGCCACCACCACTGGGGACCCTGTGGTAGTGGCTCAATTCAAGCTACTGTGCACAAAAAGAAGAGCTGGAGTCCAATTTGATTCTCAAGGAGCTTGCTGGTTTGGAGACCATGACTCCACATCGAGACTTTGGAGATAAAATTGAATATTATGGATTTACAAGCCTGGAGTTCTTCACCAGTAGCTACAGCCATCTGATTAAAATTTTTGTCAGTATGTTGGGTTTGGGAATTATAAGTCTTGAGTTGGGTGGCTTGAGTGCAGGAACACCATCTCTTGGAATTATTGATGCACATATTACTATTTGTGGTCAGCTGAGATGGAAATGGGTAGAAATTGGTCTCTTGAAGATTATGAAACGGCTGCAAATGTTTGTGGACAGCATCCTAAGGATGGGTTTGAGCTAGGTCCAAGACATTATGATGTGGACTCAGCAACTTCCAGAAGGTCAGGTTTCGTATACATGGTTCCTCTATACGGGTGAGGCTGAGGGATCGAGTCTTATCTTTTCGATAAAGGAGATCCAGAAAGCAATGCAGCTGGCAGAATTTGACTTTAATTCCCCAGTCATGATAGTGATGACTACTGGAGGTCGTATGTTATTATGTTGAGGACCCTCTTCTCAATATCCATGGGGTTGGTCTATAGTGAGTTCTTTTCTGTCCCATTCGAACTATGTTCTTTGGCACACGCATATGGTGGCCTCTTATGCAGGGATGCCACTACAGTAGGCTTGATAAGGATGATATTTTTCAAGAGTCTACTTGGGTACCTTTTTGTTCTCATCATTGTGGAGTGGTGCATTATTTCTCAAGCATATGCTGGGCTGACAGTAACCATTAGTTGTCCCCATGAGCATCAGATGTTTGAGCAAGCTGAAGACATTAAGCTGAACATTCGTGATTTCTACCTTGAGGACAAGGTAATAGTTCAAGAGGGGGGGGGGGGGTATTGTTAGGGACTGATTCTCCAATGGGATTAATGTGTACAAAATAGTATAGGGGCAGTTTAGGCAATGATAGGGTTGGGAATGTGTGTGATTCTGGAGTACCACTTGCATAACTAACTTGGTGAGGTGTGTGAGAATGAGTGCCATGTGGGAGTGGGGAGGGCGTGGGGAATTCTGTTGCAGCATAAGGGATATTTGTAGTGCGGATGGGAGAGGGAAGATTCAGGCAGTTATTTTGGCCAGGCATTTGGGAGAGATTGAGCTGCTTTAGTGCTCAAGGAATTCTCTCTCTTCTGCTCATACTGTTGCTTTCTCTTTACCTTGGCTGACACCACTTGTGTCAGTCCAAGAGTGTGTGAATAATACATACTTCTTCCATTTTTGTGTTCTTCCTTTTGGTCTCTATTACTCTTCTTGGTGCTACTCATTTTGGACTGAATGAACATGATGTTTGTAATGCTTCAAAGATTGATATTTTCTGATTGAGAGCTGGCAGTTGTCATTGACCTTATCATTCTCAAAATGTTCTTTCAGTCTAGTACTAGACTCATTGTGTATCATCATTTATCTAAGATATGCATTGTTCTTGAAAGAAAGAACATGGAGGGTTATATCATAAAATCAGGGATGTAGAGAAAGATAGAGGTTGAGCCTCGGCACAATGGTAAGGTTTCTGCTTTGTGACGGGTTCAAATCCCTGAAACAACCTTTCCGCAAAGTGGGGGTAAGGTGGTTTACGTCTACCCTCCCCAGACCCCATCGGGTGGGAGCCTTGTGCATTGGGTCGCCCTTTTTAGAGAAAGATGGAGGCGCAGCAGTGTTGCTTTAATTCACACTTCGCCATTATTGAAGCTTTTTAAGTACAACTTTGCTACATGAGCAGTAGATGAGAACAAAAATTGACCTGAAACAAACACTAGCAAACAAGTTTTTTTTTCTTTAAAAATAAATTGCTTCTAAAAACAGTTTCCAAACATCCTCTAGTGCTTTCTCCGGAAAAAGTGAAGTATATATTTTGGTTTTGTTAAGAGTGCCACATAGATTTCTTGTATATGCCTTCCTGACTGTTGAGTGTGGACCGAATAAAAAAGTGAAATTTCTGAATGGATTAATAGTGATTTTTTAAAGTTTTCCTGTATGCTATATCATTTATTTGTGGAGACTAGTAATTCACTTGAATTCTCAGTAATTGATCACAATTCTCTAATATTTTATAGGTTGTGCTTCTAGTTCTAGATGTTCATGCATGCATTGCAAGGGATCTTCAGCACTTCCGGCTGCTTATTGTTTTCCTAGTGCAAAATTTCAGGGTAGATAATTCTCTTTTGGAGAGGTAAGCTTTTTCCTTCATCCAATGTAGTTTTCTAGTTTATATAATTGGCTAAAATATGGTATTACTATTAATTTTAACTTTTTAATTCATTAAACTTGAATTATATATAATATATTCCAGGCGTGGTGCTTTGATAATCCGTCGGCTTTGTGTCCTTTTGAATGCTGAGAGAGTATACCGTGAACTTTCTACAATACTAGAAGGGGAATCCGATTTGGATTTTGCATCAATTATGGTCCAGGTTTATGCGACTTATCTGAGAACTCAATTAAAGGCTGCAATGTACTTTCATGTGGCTGTTTAATTTAAATATTTTGTTATGGGGATGGAAGAGATAGACCTGTTTGCATTTATGGGTTGGATTCATTTTGCACTTTAATTAGACATCTGGCTACTTTGGTTTTGTGAATCATTCAAAACTTAATTTTGGATAAGCATCCCCATGTTCTAAAATAGTATATTCTACTTCAATAGTCTTTAAAAGTCAATGCAACTATTCTAGTATTTGGTGGAAATTGTTTCCATTGCTTACCTAGGGTGTGTTGGAATTAGTTGTGAAATTAAAATTATTTCAATAATCAATTTTAAGTATAAATAATTTTCTTTATAATTGATTATGATCAAATCAATTTATTGTCTATGTAGTGAAACAGTGTTCTGCTGCATTTATTTATTTTTCCCCTTCTGAAATATTTTCAGGCTTTAAATTTGATCTTACTTACATCATCAGAATTATCTGAGATTAGAGATCTTTTGAAGCAATCATTGGTAAATCCTGCTGGGAAGGACTTGTATGTTTCTTTGTATGCCTCTTGGTGTCATTCTCCAATGGCAATTATAAGTCTCTGTTTTTTAGCTCAGGTAGGTACTGTAAGTTTATAACTTGATTATGATTTTTGGTTCGCACTCAAATGCAAATGTGTGCACTTGAGCACGTACATTCTAAACAATGTATATTTGTGGATAGCAGTTTTAACTTTATTTGGACCTTTTCATAATATAAATTTTGCATTTTCTTCAACAGACGTACCAACATGCAAGTGCTGTGATTCAATCACTTGTAGAGGAGGATATTAATGTCAAATTTTTGGTCCAACTGGATAAATTGATTCGCTTGCTGGAAACTCCAATCTTTGCTTATCTTAGATTGCAGGTGCTTATTAAACAATATGTTTCATTGTTGTGTGTATTTTAAGTCTAGTTATTGCATGTATTTTGTACTTAATCTGGTAAAATATGGTTAATATGGAGATGTTGGTTGTGTTTATGATGATTAAAGCTAAAGATCTTTAACTACTATGACTATTATTTTTTTATTGGATAAATTACTATTTGCACCCTATATTTTTATAATTTTATTTTCGGGTTTTATTTATCTTGCCACTTGCCAAAGACTAAATGGCGCCTTTTAATCCTTGATAAACATATTTCTAGTGTGCATTTTTTTTTATTCTTTATTTTTGACTTGAATGGAGGTTTAACTCATTAGTATGCCAATTTTCTCTCATGGTCATTACTTGTGTAGTTGCTATTGATTTATCTATCTTTTATGGTAATTTGGGAGAGCGTTCCTTATAAAATAGAGTACTGGTAAATACTACGAATTGAATTTCTAGGATGCATGCACAAAAGAGATTTGTTGTAATATACATCAAATTTTAAAATGTGGACCATATTTTTTTCAACTGATTTACCCCCTCTGACAACTTATTGAAAGGTTGATGATGCATCTATATTATAATTTGTATAAAATTTTTTGGAAAGTAAATTGTCCCCTTTTTAAGGAAAAGGCAAAAAAGGGTGGGATATATGAGCCAGGTTATAATTCCAATGCCTGGCTATATAGGCAGATGATCCTAATTTATTGTGGTTCTCAATCCCTTGATGAAGCCGTTGTTGCACATGCTAATCCTCGTATTTGCTTGTCCTGTCTTCATTGTGTATGGTGTTTTTTATTTTCTTTTATACGAGACTCAGATGAACTGAGTGATGATCACTCTCCTTCAATTGTGATAATGGATAGACTTGAAAGAAAGAATAGGGATTATAGAGGTGAAAAATGATTTTCTGATGGTTGCTGTACAGAAAAATATTACAATATATAGACATATTGTAAGTATTACCTAAAAATTGTCAAATACTAATTTGCCTAATCATATCTATCATAATAAATGATAAATACAGAAACAAATCTATTTGATATGCAAACAAATATGTACAATATATCTCAACAGGTAGTTATATATTTTAATTGTTTCTCACATGCCCAAACCATTATCTGAATTTGCAGCTTCTTGAACCTGGAAGATATGTATGGTTGTTCAAAGCATTGTATGGTCTTCTGATGTTGCTTCCTCAGGTATCTGAAACTTCAATAAGTCATTTTTTTTTAATCTATTGAAAATTTGTTGAGGCTTTAATGTCTTTTTTCAAATGGGATGTGTTTAAACATCCTTCCTTGGTGCATGGTGGGAGGTGATTTCTTAGACTATTGCTGTAGTTTTATGATTTGAAGTCTTTTCTTTTTTCTTTTACAGCATTTAGAAGTGATGATTTACTTCGTATGACCCTACTTAGTGATGTATATTACTACATTCTTAATAGTGAGTTTTCCTATTTCTATGCCATCAACTAAACTGTATATCACTATATCTTCAAAAGATGGAATGTGGTTATCTGTTTTCTTCCCTTTAAAACCTGTAGTTGATAGATTTTTGTTATTTGAGTATACTGGGCCTTTTCTATAGATGAAAAATTATTCAATATAGATGTTTCACTCCTGAGTATATTTGGGTAAAATATGGGATGGTAGATTTGGTGATATGCATAGTTTGCTGTTTATTTATTGGGTAGATTTGGTGATATACATAGTTTGCTGTTTATTTATTGACTCTTAACTATATTCAAATATGCAGCAAAGTGCCGCCTTTAAGATGCTTAAAACTCGTTTAAAAGTAGTTCCCTCGTATTCTTTCAACGGTGGACAATTGAAGGGACTGGCATCGGGGGATCCCTACCAATTTCTTCATCACATACCTGATGGACCTCAAAATCAAATCACTGAGGATGGTGGCTTGAGTGAAGATGGTGGCAGCTCACATAGTGGAATAAACTTTGCTGAGAGGCTGCAACAGTTTCAGCAAATGCAGCAGCAGCATAGCGTGCACGCTAAAGCACAGACAAAGCTACACAATAATTCCACTTCATTACCAGAGGTTGCTGACCACTTCATTCTGCATGTTGATTTTTTATTATATTGTATTACATTTTATTCTCATGTTTCTCAAATTATTTGGTAAGAATGCATAAAACAGAGAATATTAGAGAATGGAGAGGAAGGAGTAGTTGGTGCCTGTTTTTTATCATTGCTTAATGTGCCATATTCTCTTTATTCATAAATCCCATTCATGAAATTTTCATCCGGGTTTCCAGCAAGCATTATTTTGTCCTTATTTAAAACACCCTTTTGCATGTTTGCTGATTTCATTGCTAGCATTATATGCAGGAGGCGCAGCGAGTAGAGGAAGCACGAAGGAGACCGCAGTCAATTGACCTTAATGTTCCTCCTTCAAGATCATCGAAGAGAGGTCCAGGGCCGCCAGAATGATAATGCTAATGTCGCTTCTGCCCATTGTGCTATGACCTCGTGTGTATGTGAACTTTGAATGGGGTCGGGTATCATTTGTAAAATTGTAAATCATTGTAGCTCGTTTTATTCTACATATTATTATAGAGGTTGGGATGGTAAAAATTGGGTTTTTGCGATCACGATAAAGCTTGGGCTTACAGGGGCCATTCTTTAGACCATGTAAAACGTGATATCCACGTGGTTCTGCTATTTTTTGTTGAAAACCATGTGGGCTAGAGGGTATATTTTTTTCTAGTGAAGTTTCTTTTCGTCTACCTGTTGATCATTTACTGCCACGACGTGTAATAAGGAATTAGCTACTTCGTGTACAAAATTGGCATGGTCTGTTGCAAGAGTTCTACATGTATTTTGTATGAGAAACGATTATATGGTAGGAAAAAATTGGATTATGATTATACAAATATTCGCTGGCATTTGATCTTGACTTTCAACACTAGGTTAGACATAATTTGATTCCTTTTAATTTATTTCATTCGATATTTCATTGTTGTCGCTCATTTTGTGTTTGGCTCGTGTCACTCGGGGGGTGCATCCTTGGATAGTGGTGTCGGAGTAATAAGCTTTTACTTTACAAGTTGACACTAGAAGCACGACTGTATGAAGAATCGGTTTAAAGGTTTATTGGTTGAATAAGTGTAATAGCATCTAACCGACTATACGTATGCCAGACTGGGTACTCCATTAAAGTGACCTTGATTTCTATGTTAACAGCGAAGAATAATTTTCTTTATAGTAATTAAATCTCATTAATTGTCTAAAGCATCAAAGCAATTGTGAGATAGATTAAAAATGCATAAGATTGAGTGTCATGTGCATGAGATTTGTGCCTTTTCATCAATGTCGTTATCTGGCGAGCAAAGTCTTCAAAAAAGTCATGCATCGAGGGAAACTTTGGAGGGAACCAACTATTAGATAGTTCGGTCGGTTTTTTGCCCCGATATCGAAGTCAGAAGAATGTATTAATTACCATTAGTTCATTTAATGATGTATGTTAGTTCATTTAATGATGTCTATTAGTTAGTTACTCTTATAACAACCAAACACACTTGTACATATTTCTCAAACATCAACGAAACAAAAACTTTCTGATTCTTCAATTTACAATGTAATATGGTATCAGATTAGAAAATTACTTCCGCTCTCATCATCTTCTTTCTCTTTGTTCTTCGTTCTTTCTTGGTCACCTTGCCTGCAACTTTTCTTGGTTTCCTAGTCATGGCCCAAGAAGTTGGTTATCAAGACCCATATTTCCTTCATGCTTCAGATCACCGTGGCCTCATCCTTGTGTTTTAGCCTCTCACTGAGAGCAATTATAGTTCATGGTCTCAATCAATGAGGATGGCACTCAATGCCAAAAGAAAATTATGCTACATTGATGGATCTTTGCCCAAACTTGTGAATGATACATAACTTTCTGCATCATGAGAATGCAACAATGATGTTATTTCTTCTTGGATCATCAATTCTTTATTCAAAGAAATTGCAGAGTGTCATATACCCATATTCTGTTGCTTCATTATGGCAAGATCTTAAAGATCGATATGGTCAATCAAATGGCCCATGTTTGTTCCAATTCAAGAAAGCTTTGGTGAGTCAAACCCAAGGCTCACTCTCTATTAATCAGTACTTCACCAAAGTGAAAGTCATTTGGGAAGAACTTGTTGCTCTTCAACCCATTTCTCAGTGCTCATGTGGAGGTGCCAAACAACTTCAAGATTTTCTACAAATTGAGTATGTTCTCAACTTCCTAATGGGACTCAATGAATCTTTTTCATCCATTCGGGGTCAAATATTGGCTATGGATCCAATACCCCCTATCAATAAGGTTTTCTCCCTTGTTCTACAAGAATAGAAATAGAAGGAGGTTACTATTGTTCCAACCTCCACACAAGTTGCATTTGCTATCAAAACCAACAATGGAGGAAAGCATTTTGACCCAAAATAGAAGACAGGCAAGAAAGATCTCCCTTTGTGCTCTAATTGTGGTTACTTAGGACACACTAAAGATAGATGCTATGAGATTATTGGTTATCCACCTGGTTATAAGAAAGGTAAAGGAAAACTAGTTGTTCATCATGTTACGACTTCTAAGGCTGTGTCAAAAGAAGAGTCATTTCCTGCTGACAATAATGATGTTGGTGCATCTTTTACAAGCACTCAAGTCCAACAACTCTAAAGCCTCCTACAAACTTATCAAAATCAACAGAATGCAACTGCTAACTCATGTACTTTACCAGCTATCATTTTCTCTACTACATCATCCAATCCTAACATAGATACATCTTGTTGGATTTTAGACTCACGGGCAACATCCCATGTTACATCCTCCCCTTCTTTTTACACCTCGTTTCATAATCTTGAAAACTTTAATGTTGCATTGCCTTATAATATCCATGTTCCAGCAAAATCATCTGGCTCAATAACATTATCCCCTGATATAGCATTGCATAATGTTCTCTATATCCCTTCTCTTAAAGTAAACGTAATTTCCATATCAGCACTTCTTAAAGATACTACATATGTTGTCATTTTCTTTGCTAAATTCTTCCTTATGCAAGACCTCCATTCTTCGAAGGTGATTGGCAAGGGTGAAATTTGACATGGCTTGTATGTTTTGCAACCAAATACATTCATAAGTTCCAACACCACTTCTCTACCAAATACTACACACACTGCTGTTCCTATTGTTAGCACTGTAGTTAATAATGTTTCTAATCATACTTGGCATCATCGTTTAGGTCACTTGTCTAATAATGTGCTACATAGAATGAGTGATACTCTTTTGCTAAATAAACCTTTTTCTGGTATAACACACTGTAACATTTGTCCATTGGCAAAAATGAGAAGACTGTCTTTTGTGTTTGATAACAACCCATCTACTGCTGTGTTTGACCTCATTCATTGTGATTTATCGGGACCCTATAATGCTGCCACTTATGATGGAATGCACTATTTCCTTACCATAGTAGATGATTGGAGTAGATTTACTTGGACTTACTTGCTAAAACATAAATCAGATACTTCCTTTACCCTAATCAACTTTATCAAAATGATCAAAACTCAATTTGGGAAGGTTATTAAACAAGTAAGATATGATAATGCAACATAACTTGCTATTGGTCAATTTTTAACAGATAATGGAACCCTACACTAATTCTCTTGTGTCCAAAGACCTGAACAAAAGTAGTAGAAAGAAAGCATTAACACTTACTCAGTGTAGCAAGATCCCTAATATTTCAATCCAAAATTCCAATCAGATTCTGGGGTGAATGCATCAACACTGCAACTTTCCTAATAAATTGGGTCCCAGCAGCAATTCCAAAATTTCAATCACCATACCAAGTTCTCTTTGGCAAAATACCAGATTACAATGCCGTAAGGGGCTTTGGTTGCCTATGCTATGCCTCATCACTACCAGCTGGAAGGACAAAATTTGAAGCAAGAGCCATCCCTACTATTTTTTAGGATATCCAGTTGGTTACAAGGGATACAAACTCTTGGACTTGCAATCAAATAAAGTTTTCATTTCCAGAGATGTACAATTCTTCGAAGAAATATTTCCCTTTGCTGCCACTCAAACCACCATAAATATGCCTTCTTAGCCAACAAATTCTCTAGTACTTCCTTTACCTATAACACCCTAATATTTAACCTAACACGCCTAGGATGTGTTTGATTTAAATACTAGTTATTACTCTTTTGTTCCAATTACCTGACATTACTTTTCTAAAATACTTAGCAAAATATGGGTAAATTTTTTATTTGAATATGTGAAAACAAAATATGAGCCTTGCGTACCTAAGTAAGCTACATTGTGCGATTCGCATATGTATATCATAACACCATAAGCAAAGGTAAACATCATGGATTACATATAGTCATCATAGTTGTCACCCACATCACATATAGACAATCATAAATAATAAGTAGCATAATACCCACTTGTAAAGGTTGGGTTAACATAATAATCCCAAAGTCAGAAAAATAAAGTACATGAAAATAAACCTAAGTCAAGATACTAGAGACCTCTCTCCTCCCCTAAGTCCACCAAGGAGTGCCTATAAAAGATAACCCCAAAACATAGTAGCAAAAGAAGGCTATCCACCGCATAAGCTCAAGCACTCCCACAAGGTCCAACATTAGCTACTGGAGATGTCCCTACTAAGAGGGAGGGATGTAACCAATGAAACATGCCAGCTCCTCGGGTGTGCTAAGACGCAGAGTAGGATGGGCATGGGCTCCACGACAGGGGCGAGTGGCTCCTCTCACTAAACCTCTGACCGTAGGATCTCCATCGGAACCTCCTCCGATCTCCATGGGAATAGTCGGGGCAGAACCTCTAGATGAGTGTAGGGATGGTGACTCCTCCGAAGGGTCTGTCTCGGGCTCGGACGAATGGGGTGGCGAGCGGGGGATGTGTGACACCCTAATTTTTAACCCAATACAGGGTAAATTTTTCTTTTTGAAAACATAAAACAAAGTGAGAGCCACGAACTTAACTAATCGTTCGACAGAAACTTAAAGCACGTGTAACACTCATTATAAATCATAAAGTAAAGCATATAACCAAAGAACAACAATCATGAAAGCAAAGGAAACATTTCATTAATAACTTAATTAGAGTACATAAGTAGTCATACCCTGGTGGAGACGGGCAGAGCTTGGGTTACAACGGAAAAGGAAATACAACAGAAAACAAGAAAGCAGCAATAAACCTTAACTACCCGCGTGCACCTATGGTGAATAACCTCAAAACAAAAGAAGGTTCATCCACTCTACATGTGGTGTGTGCACTAAGCCTCCCCTACGACGTCAACTACTGGAATCCGTGAAACGGTGGAGTGTAACTGATCCATGGTCGCAGAGCAGCAGGAGTGGGAACACGTGAAGACTGAGCGTGGGCTCCTCGGTAGGGGCGCTTCTCGGCTCGCCTCGCCAGCCTCGGCTGCGTAACAGTATCCTCGCTCACATCTCGCACGAACTGAGGTGTAGGAGCAGAACTCTCACAATACATATGCGTTGGCGGGTCCTCGGATGGGTCGTCCTCCGAACTCAGGGATCGAGGCACATAGTCCTGGAAGTCTCGAGGCATTGAACCACTAGTATACGTCCACAAAATCCTCTCGTCTCGCGTCCGGGCGCGCTCAAAAACCATCGCATCGTAGTAAGGTGACATCGGGGAGAAACGGTAGCTCTGTACAGGATGTGCAAGGGGCATCCAAGGAACATGAAGGCTCGCATGGTACACTGCCCCTCAAAATTATATGACCCGTGGTCCGGGTCATAGTGGACCTCCCAAGTAGGCGTGTCAATGAAAACCACGAATGTCGCCATCAGTCTCTGAAGATGTGACGGAAGAAAGAAGAGAGATGAGTGAGAATTCTTGCTAAAGAATCTCAGTAGGAGTCTCCTACCCTAGGGTTACATCGTTCACATCCTCAGGAACCTTGGGTTTAATTGTAAAACAGTGATCATGTAGATAAGGTTCAATTTAGGGTTTTCCAAACTAATTATCCAAGGTCCATTCCTTTTAGCATGCATCTTGATGTTATGAATGCAACATGTTATATCATGGATGCATGTCAATACTTGAGCGTATAAAACAACACATCAAAGCACATAAACATAAACCATGTGGCATGAGGGTACATAACTTTCAAGTGAATCATTCCTCAACTTCGTGACATCAACCATGGTACTTTAGCATATAAGCCACCCTAAAAATAACTAGGTTATTAGCTCATACCTCAGCTAGTCGTCACTAGCTCTTGCTTATTATCTGAATAAGCGAAACATAAATAATAATCCCGACTCCCAAGTACGGGTAGGGAGCAGGGATCATCTCTCTCTGGGATTACCCTCTTTGAAAAGCTTTGCGGGCATTAAGCCACAACAATTTGTCCTCTTTGGTAGGCTGTATCTACTCATACCCTCATGGATTTGTCTCCCCTGGGGGTGCTCGACCGAACCGGTGTCACCCAGGCGAGCGCGTCTCAGTGCTTTGTCACATAAAAATCTCCTGGGGGTACTCGGCCGAACCGGTGTCACCCAGGGTTTTCAACTCATATGGTACTCATAAACATTTCTTCAACCGTTTAAGGTTTGATGGAAATTCGGCAGCATAACAGCTGTTAAACCGAATTTCCTTCAAACTGCCACAAGCAAGATCACATAACAAGTTCTCATGAAATCTCATGCTATGATAAACCTTAACATTTTCATCAATCATTTTCTCATGCATCAAGCACATCTCATCATGTCATTGCATCATACAACACATCATAGCATTAACAACTTCTTAGTGTCTTATGCATTGACCCTTAAGATCCTCAACTCACATTCTAAGTTATAAATCATCAAACCTAATCTCTCGGGAGCTTGTAAGGTCTTAACTAAGTATTTCTCACCTCACACTATGGTCAAGAACATCTCTAATCCTCAAGGATGCAGAATTCATAATCCTAACTTTACGGGTACCTAGGGGTCACAACAATGACCCTTTCTAAGTCCGGTTTGCTCCTAAGGCATCAAGATCAAGTCCTAAACCATTTATGAGTCATTCCTACACATTTAAACTAATTTAAATCCATGATTAGCATTACTAAACCTTGCTGGATAGAATCCAGAAAATTCAAACATTAAGGGATCTAAAACTCACAAATTAATTCTTTTCTAGTTTCTAACTCCTCTTATCTTTCACGTATGAGCTTTACCATTAATTATACTCAAACATAAGCATATTATCATCATTAACACAGCTCATACAGTGGTCATACAAGGCAAGGCAGAACTGAAACAAACATCTCTATTTAAAGGCATCAAACACAATTTCTAAAGCACATAAGATACTAGTTTCTCTTGGAACCTTTTTAAAACTTTCAAAACTCATTTATAAACACTTTTATCATCTAAAATCATAAAAATATTTATGAGGGCAGTAGCTAAATCAAACTTATGTCAAGAGGTCCTAATTTCATAAAACTTAGTTCTACACATTCCTTGTACTCATAAAAGCTTAGAAAATTTATAATACATAGTTTGCAACACTTAGAAACATCAAAACCTCTTAGGGCCGAAATATGAACCAAAGGAAATAAATATTTTTAGACCTTTGTTTGAGACAACAATGGGCAAGTCTTTGAGCTATAGGTTCATTTAAGTGATGACATAAAAATAAACATGCTCATGCACTCATTTTAGGTTCCATTAGAAAGTAAAGTGATGGCATAAAATAAATATGAGATGCACATTATTATTATCTTTAAGACTTAAGTGAGAACTTGAAATATAAACATGATAATGCAAAGCTTGAAATATAAATATGATAATGCAAGTTCCTTTATTATCTTGGTACTTAGTGATAGCAAAGGAAGTAAACATGATGTGCAAAGCATAAAATAAACATGATGCAAGGTTCATTTTATGGTTAGCTAGAGCTCATCCAAGACTTTAACAAAATAACAATCCAATATATATCTCATTACAAAGAGAGCTCTAGAGTTCTTGAACCAAGTTCTCAAAGGAACTATGAGGTTCTTGAACATCATCATCAAGCTCAAAGAAAACAAACTTTCTAAACAAATAAAACCTCAAAGATAAAAAAGGAAATGGAAAACCGAAATGTTAAAGAAAAGGAAACAAAGAAACCGAACTCCAAAATAGCAAGAAAAGAAAAGGTGTTCTTGAGTAAAAATCATATTTGAGTTAGAAAATGAAGTTGAAACTCAAGGAAAGTAAAACCTCAAGCTCTAGAGGTTCCTTTGAGATGAACACATAGTCATCATCTAGGAGTCCTCATCATTGAGCTATCATGTGCTCATCAAGGCCTCATGGCCGAAATCTCAAAGAAAGAACAACAAAGGAAGTTCCAAAAAGAAAATCCAAGAGAAAGCTAGAAAGAACTCATTTTCAAGAAAACAAAGTTTAGAAAACACTCCTACCTAGAGTGAAGTTTAAAAGCTTGAACTTTGAGAAAAGAAAGCAAGATGATGAGCTCCTCCAAGGGGTTAGATGGCTTCGGCCAAGAAAGGATGAGAAGGTTGGAGTTGTGTTTCAAGTGAGGTGGCGTTTGAGGTGTGGTGTTTGAGAGGTTTGATGATGGTTCAAGGCTATGGGGTGATGTTTGAATGTGATGAGATGATTATGAGATGAAGAGAGGATGAAGATGGAGATGAAGAACAAGAAAGAACTCTCTTGGAACTTAGAGAGGAAAAGAAAGGAAACTTATGAAAGCTTAGAAACTTGAAACTTACCAAAAGACTAAAAGTGACACAAGTTCATCCAAGGCACCAATTTATAGAAAAACAAAACATTGAGGCTCATCAAAAGGAGGCCTTGGCTGTAGCAATGAAAGGGAGGAAGGAAGAGAAAATATCTCTGTACATTGTGTCATACAAGCATGGTTTGAAAGTATGAGAGGTATGGCTTCAAGTATGGTGATTTGAGTGAATTTCCTATTAATTTTTGAATGAAATTAGGCTTCTAGAAACTTGACATGGCTGGAACTTTTCCAGCCACAAATAAATAGAGAAAATAGGCTATTTTAATTAGTTATTCATTTGAAAAATCAAGCTTGATTGAAAGTTATGACAAGGGTATGGTATATGTGACTTGAGGTATGGCCTTGGAGTGTTGAAAAATTGAACATGTGATGCATATGGGGGCATGGAGTGTTCGGCCAGACCAGGGGCAGCAGAGAGGAGGTGAGGTTTGATCATCTAATTGGGTGTTAATGGTAGGTTTAGATGTGTATTAGCTTAGGTATAAGGTTAGGAATAGTTAAGCCTAAGTTTAGGTAACTAAGTATGTGATTTAAGGATTTTATGACAAGATTAGGAGTACTCATACATCATTAGAGAATTAAAAACTCATTTATGAATAAACAATGTGTAACAAAATTCCATTATTTAAGGAATTGGAGAGAGAAAACACTATCCAAGATTCCATGACTAGGAGTCTTGAATTTAAAATAAGATTTTAAGTTGTAATTAAGCACTTTTAGGTTCTAATCAACTTTAATAAATTAATTTGACTCAAGATTAATTATGGAAATTAATTAACCTTCGATTAGAGCCTAATATTTCTTAGGTTTGCTTAATCACGCGATTAAGCGTAAAAACACGAAACTAGGGGCAAAACCGTAATTTTGTACTAATTTCGCCCGGGACCTCCGGGACCAAAACTAAAGTCATAGGCTATATAAAAACGCCTTTTAAAACCATCTGGAATAGTTTCGGGTTCATCCGGCACTTGGAAACGGGTAAATCACCGCAGGGGCGTTTTGGTCATTTTGACCCGAAAACTCGAAAAATGAGATTTTCGATCTCGGGAAGGTACACAAGTCATCTAATCCCCTTCCAACACTGAGTTTGCCCTTCGAGTACTACCGGACTGGCTTTCCTCGAATTCCGGGCCGAAAATGACCTTAGGGGCATTTTGGTCATTTTCACTCTAATAGAAAAATCGGGGCGTTACAGGATGTACTCATGATAACCTCAGACCGATGAAGTAGAAGTATGGGCACAATGAATCTGCTCTCTCGAGGGCGAGCGTGCTTGAAGATCAAGTCCTCAGGGTACGGGGCGGCATGAGAGAATCTATAGTTGGTGACGGGGTGCGAGAACGAACGCTCCATGAACACAAAAAGCGGGACAGAACAATAACCCACAAAGTGGTAAGACTAGTGTGTGGGGTCGAAGTGGAACTCCCAGGTGGGAACATGAATGTACAGCATGAATGTTGCCATCAACCTCTGAAGACGTGATGGGGAAAAGAAAGAAAGAAGGGATGAGAAACTTATCAAGAATCTCAGGGGTACTCTCCTCCTAATACATGTCATCGTCTACATCTTCAAGAACATTGGGTTTTGTTATGAAAATAGTGAGCATGCATAAAGTTCATTTTACTAAGTTCCAAAGCCCTTTATCTTTCTTTTCATATTAGGTGACTTTGGGTTCATTGTTTCATTCCTCTATGGGGCCACCCTAATACTCTTCTCTTTTGAGAGTTTCTAGGTTATGAGCTCATACCTAAGTAGTCATCACTAGTCTACACTGATCCTATGATAAGCAATTTCTAGACTCCTAGAGTACGGGTTAGGGGGCATAGGAACACCTTTCATAACCATTAATACTTGGACTCCAAAGGGTCCTTTTGGTTAACCTCTCATAACATTAATTCAGAGGATCATTTCCATGTGTTTTATTTCACCTTTAAAACTTAGCATGTTATTTAGAGATGCAATCATAATCCATAAATATATTCATTATTCATAACACATCATGTGATAATTCATGTTTGGAAAATCTCATCATTTATCTAGGTTCACAAATTTGGCGAAAATCCGGCAGCATAATGGCTAGAAACCGAATTTCCCCAAATTTGCTTCATGCCCTGTATTCACATATATCATGCAACTCAAACATAATCATAGCATGTCATTCAAGTCACGTAATCACCACTTATTTTCATACATCCATCAGCATATATTATCATTATTTCTATTGAAAGCTAAACATGCTCCTACCCAGTATGCCGGAATTATGGATCGGACTCAGCTAGTGCACATGCTATGCTTATCAACATAAGATATACATACACAGGTAGGGCAATAAAGATCATCATCAAGCATTTTATATGAAACCTTACCCGATTTATCATAATCGCAACATAGTCCTGCACGGGTTAAAACTTATGATCCAATTTGACCTAATCACCGAAATTAATTCTTTAAGCACCTAAGGGACCTTTCCCAAAGATTTTCACTAACATAAAACCTCATAAACATTTTCAAATGTCATTGGACAGCTTTGGTCAGCATTTTAAAAATGCCACTTTGCGGTTCTAGAAATCGCGCTTTTAATCCTTTTTAATTATCGATTTTTCCTAAGATGTCAAAATTAATTCTTACCTCTATTAATGGAAATTTTACACATAAACTCAGTTTCAAATAGAATTCCTATCAAAATAAATTTACCAAGATAGTAGTTATAAAAACTTAATTTTTAGAAGTCTCAAAAACACATTTTCGGTCCTTTCTAGTTTCTAGTTTTTCCTCAAGATAAAGAATTGGATCCTCACATCAACTATTAGTGATTAACACACATTTAGATAATTTTGAACAACATTTTACATAAATTAAATAAATGGGGCAGTAACCAAAATCCATTTCTTAAAAGTACCCAAAAATTGTTTCTTTGACCCGTTCTTGTTACTTGTTATCTTGGAACCTTTTTAAAGCTTCTAAAACTCATTTGAAAATAATTTATTTCATTAAAATCATCATGAAATCAATGAGTGCAGTAGCCATTTCAAAATAATCTCGAGAGGGATTTAAATAATAAAATCACGCTTAAACTATTCCTTGAGATCATCTATGCTTAAGAAAATTATAAAACATAGGTTTTGGTACTTGTGACTAGATGAAACTCACACCAAGCTCATTATCATCACATGGTCGAATTTAGGTCCATCAGACTCCTCCATTTCCAATCGTTGCTTGAGATAACAAGTGACAAGTCTTTGAGCTCTAATATTCTTAGGTGAGAACAAGAATATAAGCATGCTATGCACTTCATTTTATCTTTATTAGAAAGTAAAGTGAGAGCTTAAAATAAATATGAGATGCAACTCATTTTTATCTTTAAGATTAGGTGATGACTTGAAAAGTAAACATGAAATGCAAAGCTTGAATTTAAACATGATAATGCAAGTTCATTTCTTTATCTTTGAGAGTTTAGTGAGGACATAAGAAATAAATATGCTATGCAAGGCATAAATTTAAATATGAATGCTAGTCCATTATTATATGTCATTAGAGCTCATACAAAACTTTAAGGAAATCAAGATCACAATCCCAATCATAATCTCATCAACATAAAGCAGGATCTAGAGTTTTAAGTACCAAGGTTTCAAGGAAACCTCATGGTTCTTTGAACATCATCATCAAGCTTAAGGAAATGAAATTAAAACAAAGCTCCAAAGGAAGAGAAAAGGAAATAACCAAAATCAAGAGAAAAGGAAGGAAAATACACCAAGTTCTTTATTATGTACCCAAAACCCCTATCTAGAGTAAAACTCTAGAATGTGCTGGCTAATTTTAAGGTTGACAAGGGTAGGCTTTGGGCTTATTGAAATCCTTATAATTAATTTCTTAAGTTGAAATTGTTAGTGAGCTAAGTAATATATAAAGAACTTGAAGAAAGGAAAAACTCAAGGTTTAGAGGTCTCTTTGAGATGAACACAAAGTCATCATCTAGAGATACTCATCATCAAGCTATCATGATAACAAACTAGGCCTTGAGGCCGAAAAAGAAAAGGAAATGACAAGGAAAACCGAAAAGGAAACCAAGAGAAACTATAACACCCTAAATCTTAACCCAAGACTACTAGTATGTACTTAGGTTAATCTTTAGAATATTACCTCTTGGTCTCATCTTTTACTTAGAAAATACTTAGCGGAAATATGGGTAAAATTTTTCTTTTTGGAATTTAAAATCAAAGTAAGAGCCACGCACGAATTCTTTGAGAGGAAGCATAGCGAAACATATAAGCAAAGCATAAGAAACACATCATGTCATGGAAACATCAACTGAATCATATATATATATATAACGTGCCTACCCAAAGGGGCAGGACTATTTGATACATCATGAAACAGAATACAACTGAAATGCAATACAAGGAAATCATAGAAGTAAATACAAGAGAAACTACACCCATACCCATGTGCACCTATAGTAGACAACCTCATATACAAAAGAAGGTTTGTCCTCAACTATGTGGTGTGTGTGCACTAGCTACTACCCCTCCTATGACTACTCCTGCTGGTCCGAATACTGTGGGGTCGAGTCGATCCACTGACGAATCTCGGCGGGAGTGGTCGAGCGCATCATCGGGGCATGTCCACCGCGGCGAGGGTGCATAGATGGCCGTCGAGCCAACCTCGGCTGGACCACCGTCTCCTCACTCCCAGCCCTCATCGGTGGAGGAGCGGACCGAGCTCCAACCGCATGTGGGATGGCGGGTCCTCGGATGGGTCCGTCTCCGAGTACTGGGGACGCGGCACATACTCGGGGTACTCGCGTACCGCTGATGTCTCGGGCTCCATGCAGAGGATCTGCTCATCGCGCGGTCTCGCTCGCTCAAAAATCCCGTTATGACGGTAAGGAGCAGTCGGGGTGAAGCGGTAGCTCGGGACGGGGTGCGCGAAGGGTCGTCCCATGAACATGTATACTCTGACAGTGCAGCGACCCTCAAAATGGTATGACCCGAGTGCCGGGTCATGGTGCAGCTCCCATATCGGGGTGTCGACGAAGAGTACAAACGTCGCCATCTGAAGATATGACGGAAGAAAAGAGAGAGGGAATGAGAATCTTTCTAAAAGAATTCTCGATGAAGGTTATCCCTACCTAGGTGTCATCGTCACATCCTCAGGAACCTTGGGTTTATTTCTAAAAGGTGTGCATGCATACAAATTCCTTTTAAGTTGGTTTTCCAAAGAGGTATTTTATCCAAGGTCCGTCATATTCTATAATGCGTCTTTATAACTTAAGCAGAAATATACTAATGATATGAATGCAACATAAGGTAAACCAAACAATAGAATAACTAGGAAACATTATAACATTGGCATAAGTATAGTTTATGTGACATTGTTAACTTTGACTTTCATCTCTTGGGGCCGCCCTAAAACTTCTCTAGGTTATGAGCTCATACCTTAACTAGTCGTCACTAGTTCTTACTTATCCTATGATAAGCGTAACATAATCCCGACTTAAAGTGCGGGCTAGGGGGCAAATTAAGGATCTCCTTTCTAGGATCATTTCCTCTTTGAAACGCTTTGCTAGCCACGTGGGCCTCGCAATTTGTCCGCTTTGGCAGGCTGCATCTACACATACCCTCACGGATTTGTCTCCTCCTGGGGGTGCTCGGCCGAACCGGTGTCACCCAGGAGAAGCGCGTCTCAGTGTTGTGTCACATTTATCTTCTCATAAGTATTAAATCACAATTACCTCATCATTTATCATATTCATTTTTACCATGCATTCTCATATAGCTTTTTCATAACATATATATCATCACATGAAACTTTCTCATAACATTCGTCACATAAAACTTTCACACAAACATCATCACATAGTTATATCTAACAATCATCCCCATAAGCTCATAGACATGATATGTTATAACTCATAGTGTTTTAAACTTCGATTCTTATGAGTCTTAAACTTGCAAATTAATTGTTCTAACATTATTCTTAACTTCTTTATACACCTATAGTTTGACAATTAATGAGTTATACAAATTTTATGCTCAAGAACTAATCCAAATAGCACTAACCAGAATTTGGACAGCTTTATGTTTATGTGATTACGGAGTTCTAGAAATTACGGTTTAGATCTTTATCTCACATTCTAAGTTATTGATCATCAACACCTAGTCTCTTGGGAACCTATAAGGTTATAACTAAGTATTTCTCACCTCACCCTATGGTCAAGAACATCTCTAAACCTCAAGAGTGCAGAAATCAAAATACTAACTTTACGGGTACCTAGAAGTCACAATAATGACCCTTTCTAAGTTCGGTTTGCTCCTAAGGTTTCAAGATTAAGTCCTAAACCAATCATGAGTCATTCCTACACATATAAACTAATTTAAAACCATGATTATTGAATCTAAACCTTGCTGGACAGAATCCAGAAAAATAAATCTTTAAGGGATCTAGAACTCTCAAATTAATTCTTTTCTAGTTCCTAACTTATCCTATCTTTCACATATGAGTCTTAACATAATTATTACCCAAACATAAGCATATTAACATCATTAACACAGCTCATACAGTGGCCAAACATAGCAAGGCAGAACTGAAACAGAAACTCCATTTAAAGGCCTTGAATCATAGTTTCTAAAGCACATAAAATACTAGTTTCTCTTGGAACCTTATTAAAACCTTCAAAACTCTTTTATGAACACTTTTATCATCTAAACTCATGAAAATACTTAATAGGGCAGTGGCTATATTATTTTCATCTCAAGAGGTCCTAAATTCATGACACTTAGTTCTACACATTCCTTATACTCGTATAAGTTTAGAAAAATTATAAAACATAGTTTTCAATACTTGAAAACATTAAGGCCTCATAGGGCCGAAATATGAGCCATAGGAAATAAATGTTTTAGACCTTTGTTTGAGATATCATTGGGCAAGTCTTTGAGCTCTAGAATCATAAAAATGATGACATAAAAATAAACATGCTCATGCACTTATTTTAGTTATTGCTAGAAAGTAAAGTGAGAGCATAAAATAAATATGTGGTGCAATATATTATTATCTTTGATATTTAGGTGAGGACTTGAAATATAAATATGATAATGCAAAGCTTGAAACATAAACATGATAATGCAAGTTCATTCATTATCTTGGGATTTAGTGATAGCAAGGAAATAAACATGATATGCAAAGCTTAAAGTAAACATGATGCAAGTTTCATTTTTATATTTAACTAGAGCTTATTTAAGACTTTAACAAGATAATAACCCCATACAACATCTCAAAGATCACAACACAAGAATCGAAAAGAAAAAGAAAGTGAAGCTACATCAAGTTCTTTATTAAGTACCCAAAACCCCTATCTAGAGACAAATCTCTAGAACGTGCCGGCCAACTTTAAGGTTGACAAGGGTAGGCTTGGACTTTTAGAAATCCTTAGATTAATTTTTCTTAAGTTGGAAAACCATGTGAGCTAGATAACATATAGATGAAGTTGTAAGAAAAAGAAAACTCAAGCTTTAGAGGTTTCTTTGAGATGAACACAATGTCATCATCTAGAAACTCTCATCATCAAGCTATCATGCTCAAATCAAGGCCTCATGGCCGAAAATGAAAGGAAAGGAAATACAAAGGAAAGTTCAAAAAGAATCCAAGAGAAAACTAGAGAAAAACACCTTCTTGAGCAAAATAAAGTTTGAAAACAAATCCCTACCTTTTGATGAAGATAAAAGCTTGAACTTGAAGATGGAAATGAGATGAGCAACACCTCCTAGGATGGTGGTGATGATTTTGGCCAAGGAAAGGAAAAGGAAAGGAGATGTGTTTTGAGTGAAGTTGTGTTTGAGGTTGAGTGTTTGAAAGCTTTGAGAATGGTTTAGGGTTATGAGGTGATGGATTAAGGTTATGAGGTGATTATGTGATGGAAGAATGAAGAGGATGAAGATGAAGAGAAAGAGCTCTTAGAACTTTGAGAGAAGGAAAAAGCTTAGTAAGACAACTCTAAAACTCTAAACTTTGCAAATGCTTCAAGGTGCAACAAGGCTAACACAAGCATCCTATTTATAGAAAAACAAAACCATGGAGCTCACATTGGGAGGGTGTGGCCGTGTGGTTTGGAGGGAAAAGGAAGAGAAATATATCTCTTACACAAGGTCATTCAAGCATGGTTGAAGCATGGAAGCTATGCCACAAAGTATGGCTTGATGTGAGTTAATTTCCTATCAAATTTTTATGAAATTAGGCTTCTAGAAATAATGCATGGCTGGAACTTTTCCAGCCACAATTAAATGGGAGAAATGGGTTGTTTTAATTATTTATTCATGTGGAAATTTAAGCTTGATTGAAAGTTATGACAAGGTATAGTGTATGTGACTTGAGGTATGGCCTTGGAGTGTTGAAAAATTGAACATGTGATGCATATGGAGGAGGTGAGGCTTCGGCCAGCTTGGGACAACAGAATGGGAGGATGATTTGACCATTTAATTGTGTGTTAATGGTAGGTTTAGATGTGTATTATCTTAGGTACAAGGTTAGGAAAGATTAAGCTTAAGTTTAGGTAACTAAGAATGTGATTTAGAGAGTTTATGACAAGTTTAGGAGTGCTCATACATCATTAAAGAATTTAAAACTCATTTATGAATAAACAATGTGTAACACAATTCCATGATTTAAGGAATTGGAAAGAGAAAATACTATTGAAGATTCTATGACTAGGTGTCATAAAATTAAAATATGATTTTAGGTTGTAATTAAGTACTTTTTGGTTCTAATCAACTTTAATAAATTATTTTGACTCAAGATTAATTAAGGAAATTAATTAACCTTCGATTAGAGCCTAATATTGCTTAGGTTTGCTTAATCACGCGATTAAGCGTAAAAATACGAAACTAGGGGCAAAACCGTAATTTTGCACTAATTTTGCCCGGGACTTCAAAAATTAAAACTGAGGTCATAGAATACATAAAAACGCCTTTTAAAACCATCTGGAGAAGTTTCGGGTTCATCCGGCACTTGCAAACGGGTAAAACACCGCAGGGCTGCTTGGTCATTTTGACCAAAACTTCAAAACGAGATTTTTGATCCCGGGAAGGTACATAAGTTTTCTAATCCCCTTCCAACATTGAGTTTGCCCTTCGAGTACTGCCGCACTGGCTTTCCTCGAATTCCCGGCTGAAAATGACCTCAGGGGCATTTTGGTCATTTTCATTCTAACAGAAAATCGGGGAGTTACAGAAACCCAAGGAAACAACATTTTTCTTCAAGAACAAAGCTCATTTGAGTAAGGGAAAATAATTAGAACAACTCCCTACCAAGTATAAAGATGAAAAATGGTTGGTCTTTGGGATGAAAATGAGAAGAAAAGCTCTCCTCAAAGTGATGATGATGATTCGGTCTTGAGAGGAAGAAAAGGAAATGATGAGTTTTTGTGTGAGCTTGTGTTTGAGGATGAAAGTTTAAGTGTTTAGAAGATGATTCAAGGTGGTGGTGTGGTGGTTTGAGGTTGTGATTTAAAGAGGAGATGAAGAAGATGAAGGAAAGCTCTTGAAACTTGAGAGAAAAAGGAAGAACTTGCAAGAATGCTAGAAACTTAGAACTTAGCAAATGAACAAAAGTGATACAAGTTTATCCAAGGTAGCTATTTATAGAAAATCAAAACAATGGAGGTGTATGGAGGGGGGAGGTAATCGTAGCCCTCGCCTCATGTTCCATGAGGTGAGAGGTTTAATTTTTTGAATCATGGTGAGGCATGGTTTGAAGTATGGTGAGTATGGTGCAAAACATGGCTTGGTGTGGACTTGAAAATTCATTTAAATTTCAAATATTGGGCATGGAGGGGGAGGAGTGGCCGTGAGGTTTAGAGGGAGGGAGGAGAGGTTTCTTTTGTTTAATTGTGGTTTAGGGATGCAATTAGATGTATCTTAGGTTAGGTTTGTGATTAGGAATTACTAAGCAAGTGTTTAGGTACTAAGAAAGTAATTAGGAATTTCAAGACATGATTAGGGAGTGCTCATACATCATTAGAGGAATTAAAACCCATTTTATTCATAAACAATTGTAGACAGAATTCCTTAATTTAAGGAATTGGAGAGAGAAAACACTATTCAAGATTCCATGACTAGGAATCTTGAATTTAAAAAGAGATTTAGGTTTAATGTAAGCAATTTTATATTCTAATTAACTTTAATAAATTATTTTGACTCTAGATTAGTTATGAAAATTAATTAATTTTTTATTAGAGTCTAATATTGCTTAGGCTTGCTTAATCACGCGATTAAGCTCAAAAACATTATTCTAGGGGCAAAATCATCATTTTGCATAAAAACGGCTTGGGACCACCGGGACTTAAACTGATGTTGTGAAATACATAAAAACATTATTTAAAACCATATGGAGAAGTTTCGGGGCTCATTCGACACTTATACTCGCGTAAAAATGCTATAGGGGTATTTTGGTCATTTTGACCCGAAACCTTAGAGTCGGAACCACTCGAAAGTCATATAATCCCCTTCAAACATTGAGTTAGCCCTTCGAGGACTGCTGGGTCGGATATCCTCGAATTCTGGGCAAAAAATGACCTCAGGGGCATTTTGGTCATTTCACTCAAAGAGAAAATCAGGGCATTACATGTGCACTAGCTCTCCCCAAGAGACTTTACTACTGGCAACGATGATCCTCGGGTGATGGGGGTATGTACCCAATGAACTGCTCGAGCTCCTCGGACGTATACAAGTGGAGTGGAGAATGGATGTGGGGCGGTTGGATGTGTGCTCCGTGACGGGGGCGCATCTTGGCTCTCCTCGCTAACCTCGGCTGCGTCACCGTCTCCTCACTCCTCTATCGCCTGAATGGGGCAGTGGGGGCAGAACTCTCCGAATAGATGTGCATTGGCGAATCCTCAGATGGGTCCGTCTCTAACCTCCTTGATCGAGGAACATACTTCGGGTAGTCACGTATGATTGAGGTGGATGGGCAAGCACATCAGGTCTGCTCGTCACAGGGGCGGATGTGCTCAAAGATCAAGTCATCATCGAAGGGAGACGTAAGGGAGAAATGATAGCTCTGTACAGGATATGCGAAGGGATGACCCATAAACATGAAGACTCTCAGCGTGCATCGTCCCTCAAAATGATATGACTGATGATCTGGGTCATAGTGGACCTACCATATGGGGGTGTCGATGAAGAGCACGACGGTTGCCATCGTGATCTAAAGATGTGATAGGAGAGGGAGAGAGAAAGAAAAGAGAGTGAGAATCTTTGCTAAAGAATCTCAATAGGGAATCTCCTATATAACGTGACATCGTCAACACCCTCAAGAACCTTGGGTTTATTATAAAAAGAGTGAACATGCATAGAGTTCATTATTAGGTTTACAAATGTCATTATCCAAGGTTCGTTCCTTGTAGAATGAATCTTAATGTTATGAATTCAACATAGCAAAGCATGAATACATGTCAATACATTATGCAAGCAACTCAATAAAACATAACATCAAGAACACATATAAGTGGCATAATGTAGCATATAAACTTTCAAGTGAATCTTTTTCTCTTTTCTCAACTTTGTGAGTTAAGAATCTCATATTTTAGCATCATGGGGCCACCCTAAAACATCATCTAGGTTATGAGCTCATACCTTAACTAGTCATCACTAGTTCTCACTTATCCTATGATAAGTGTAAACATAAAATTCCCGACTTCTAGAGTACGGGTTAGGGGGCTTAAGGATCACCTATCATAACCTTTAATTCGGGGAGTCCATAGGAATATTTCCTTCTTTGAAATGCTCTACTGGCATCTAATGCATAGCGAATTGTCCACTTTGGTAGGCCGCATCCACTCATACCCTCACGGATTTGCCTCCTCCCCACCGGAGCGGGAGAAGTACGTCTCAGTGTTTTGTCACATGAAAACTCATCTCCTGGGGGTGCTCGGCCGAACTGGTTTCACCGAGGGTTTTATCTCATATGGTTTTCAAAAACATTCTCAAGTCCTTAATTTGATGGAAATTTGGCAGCATAACTACTGTATACCGAGTTTCCTTCAAATTTCCGCTATGCCACAAAACTTATGATGCATATACTTTCATACTCCAAACTCTATAATCATGATAAACTTGAAATCACATCAACACACTTATCATAGCACATGCATCATCACAACATACTTGAATTAATCAAATCATTGCATCAAAGAACCTATGGTGTTTTATGCTTTGACCTTTAGGGTCTTAATCTTGAAAACTATGTTTTCTAATCATCCGATCTTAACCTCTTATGTACCTATAGGTTCACCACTAGTTACTCTCACTAATTATCATGATCATAACCTATTCAAAAATCCTTTAGTGCAGAAACTATATTTTTACAATTACGGGTAACTAGGTGTCACAACTTTGACCCTTTCTAAGTTCGATTTTCTCCTAAAGTACCAAGATCAACTCCTAAACCAATTATGAGTTATTTCTACACATTTATACTAATTATAAACCATTAGTACTAATGTTAACCTTGCTGGAGCGGAATCCAGAATTTTCATTTCTAAGGGTTCTAGAAATCTTATTTAAATTCTTTTCTAGTTACTAATTTATCTTAACTTTCTCAATTTAATTCTAACATCAATGAATATACACATTCTAATATCATAAAATCATCATCATACAGTGATCAAACCATTAAATAGAACCATGACCAACAGCATCATATAATGCATAGAATTTCATTTCTAACACACATAGACTTGCTAGTTTCTGTTGGAACCTTTTTAGAACTTCTAAAACTCAATAGAAAACATTTTATTTCATTAAAATCATCATAAAACTAATGAGGCCAGTAGCTATTTCAAAACAATCTCAAGAGGGATTAAAATAATAAAATCATACTTAAGATATTCCTTGAGATCATCTAAGCTTAAGAAAATTATAAAACATAGGTTTTGGCACTTGTGACTAGATGAAACTCACACCAAGCTCATCATCATCATATAGCTGAATTTTAGATTCATCAAAAATCTTCCATTTCCAATCTTTACTTGAGATAACAAGGGATAAGTCTTTGAGCTCTAATATATTTAGGTGATGACAAGAATATAAACATGCTATGCACTTCATTTTATCTTTATTAGAAACGTAAAGTGAGGGCTTAAAATAAATATGAGATGTAACTCATTTTTTATCTTTAAGATTAGGTGATGACTTGAAAAGTAAATATGGAATGCAAAGCTTGAATCTAAACATGATAATGCAAGTTTATTTCTTTATCTTTGAGAGTTTAGTGATGGCATAGGAAAATAAATATGCTACGCAAGGCATAAAATTAAATATGAATGCTAGTCCATTTTATATGTCATCAGAGCTCATACAAGACTTTAAAGAATTAACATCTCAATCCCAAGCATGATCTCATCAAAATAAAGCAAGCTCTAGAGTTCTAAGTACCAAGGTTTTAAGGAAACTCATGGTTCTTTGAACATCATCATCAAGCTCAAGGAAATGAATTCAAGAAAAACAAAACTTCAAAGGAAAAGGAAGGAAAGGAACCGAACCCACAAAGAGAAGGAAAATATACCATATTCTTTATTATGTACCCAAAACTCCTATCTAGAGTAAAACTCTAGAACGTGTCGGCCAACTTTAAGGTTGACAAGGGTAGGCCTTGGGCATATTGAAATCCTTGTGATTATTTTTTTAAGTTGAAATCAATAGTGAGCTAAGGAACATAAGTAAAACTTAAAGAAAGAAGGAAAAACTCAAGCTTTAGAGATCTTACTGAGATGAACTCAAAGTCATCACCTAGAGACACTCATCATCAAGGTATCATGAAGATGAAACAAGGCCTTGCAGCCAAAAATGAAAAAGGAAAATCCAAGAGGAAATCGAATAGAAAAACTCAAGAAAGCATAATAAAATCAACACTTTTCTTCAAGAACAAAACATATTTGAGTAAAATAAAAACTTTAGAACAACTCCCTACCAAGTATGAAGATGGAAAGCTTGGTCTTTGAAATGAAATGAGAAGAAAAGCTCCTCTCAAGGTGATGATGATGATTTGACCTTGTAAGGAAGAAAAGGAAAGGGTGAGTTTTTGTGTGAGCTTTGTAACGCCCCGATTTTCTGCTAGAGTAAAAATGACCAAAATGCCCCTGAGGTCATTTTCAGCCCGGAATTCGAGGAAAGCTGACCCGACAGTATTTGAAGGTTAAACTCAATGTTGGAAGGGGATTATTTGGCCTGTATACCTTTCTGGGATTGAAAATCTCGTTTTTCGAGTTTTTGGGTCAAAATGACCAAAATACCCCTGCGGTGTTTTACCCGTTTGCAAGTGCCGGATAAACCCGAAACTTCTCTAGATGGTTTTAAAAAGCTTTTTTTATATATTCTGTGACTTTAGTTTTGGTCCCGGAGGTCCCGGGCGAAATTAGTGCAAAATTACGATTTTGCCCATAGTTTCGTGATTTTACGCTTAATCGCGTGATTAAACAAACCTAAGCAATATTAGGCTCTAATCGAAGGTTAATTAATTTCCTTAATTAATCTTGAGTCAAAATAATTTATTAAAGTTGATTAGAACCTAAAAGTGCTTAATTACAACTTGAAATCCTATTTTAAATTCAAGACTCCTAGTTATGGAATCTTGAATAGTGTTTTCTTTCTCCAATTCCTTAAATCATGGAATTGTGTTTCCAATTGGTTACTCATAAAAATGAATTTAAATCTCCTAATGATGTATGAGCACTCCTAATCTTGTCATAAAATCGCTAAACCTCATTCTTAGTCACCTAAACTTAAGCTTAATTATTCCTAACCTTGTACCTAAACTAATACACACTTAAACCTATCATTAACACACAATTACTGTAACACCCTAAATCTTAACCCAAGACTACTAGTATGTACTTAGGTTAATCTTTAGAATATTACCTCTTGGTCTCATCTTTTACTTAGAAAATACTTAGCGGAAATATGGGTAAAATTTTTCTTTTTGGAATTTAAAATCAAAGTAAGAGCCACGCACGAATTCTTTGAGAGGAAGCATAGCGAAACATATAAGCAAAACATAAGAAACACATCATGTCATGGAAACATCAACTGAATCATATATATATATATATATATAACGTGCCTACCCAAAAGGGCAGGACTATTTGATACATCATGAAACAGAATACAACTGAAATGCAATACAAGGAAATCATAGAAGTAAATACAAGAGAAACTACACCCATACCCATGTGCACCTATAGTAGACAACCTCATATACAAAAGAAGGTTTGTCCTCAACTATGTGGTGTGTGTGCACTAGCTACTACCCCTCCTATGACTACTCCTGCTGGTCCGAATACTGTGGGGTCGAGTCGATCCACTGACGAATCTCGGCGGGAGTGGTCGAGCGCATCATCGGGGCATGTCCACCGCGGCGAGGGCGCATAGATGGCCGTCGAGCCAACCTCGGCTGGACCACCGTCTCCTCACTCCCAGCCCTCATCGGTGGAGGAGCGGGACTGGAGCTCCAACTGTACATATGGGATGGCGGGTCCTCGGATGGGTCCGTCTCCGAGTACTGGGGACGCGGCACATACTCGGGGTACTCGCGTACCGCTGATGTCTCGGGCTCCATGCAGAGGATCTGCTCATCGCGCGGTCTCGCTCGCTCAAAAATCCCGTTATGACGGTAAGGAGCAGTCGGGGTGAAGCGGTAGCTCGGGACGGGGTGCGCGAAGGGTCGTCCCATGAACATGTATACTCTGACAGTGCAGCGACCCTCAAAATGGTATGACCCGAGTGCCGGGTCATGGTGCAGCTCCCATACCGGGGTGTCGACGAAGAGTACAAACATCGCCATCTGAAGATATGACGGAAGAAAAGAGAGAGGGAATGAGAATCTTTCTAAAAGAATTCTCAGTAAGGTTATCCCTACCTAGGTGTCATCGTCACATCCTCAGGAACCTTGGGTTTATTTCTAAAAGGTGTGCATGCATACAAATTCCTTTTAAGTTGGTTTTCCAAAGAGGTATTTTATCCAAGGTCCGTCATATTTTATAATGCGTCTTTATAACTTAAGCAGAAATATACTAATGATATGAATGCATCATAAGGTAAACCAAACAATAGAATAACTAGGAAACATTATAACATTGGCATAAGTATAGTTTATGTGACATTGTTAACTTTGACTTTCATCTCTTGGGGCCGCCCTAAAACTTCTCTAGGTTATGAGCTCATACCTTAACTAGTCGTCACTAGTTCTTACTTATCCTATGATAAGTGTAACATAATCCCGACTTAAAGTACGGGCTAGGGGGCAAATTAAGGATCTCCTTTCTAGGATCATTTCCTCTTTGAAACGCTTTGCTAGCCACGTGGGCCTCGCAATTTGTCCGCTTTGGCAGGCTGCATCTACACATACCCTCACGGATTTGTCTCCTCCTGGGGGTGCTCGGCCGAACCGGTGTCACCCAGGAGAAGCGCGTCTCAGTGTTGTGTCACATTTATCTTCTCATAAGTATTAAATCACAATTACCTCATCATTTATCATATTCATTTTTACCATGCATTCTCATATAGCTTTTTCATAACATATATATCATCACATGAAACTTTCTCATAACATTCGTCACATAAAACTTTCACACAAACATCATCACATAGTTATATCTAACAATCATCCCCATAAGCTCATAGACATGATATGTTATAACTCATAGTGTTTTAAACTTCGATTCTTATGAGTCTTAAACTTGCAAATTAATTGTTCTAACATTATTCTTAACTTCTTTATACACCTATAGTTTGACAATTAATGAGTTATACAAATTTTATGCTCAAGAACTAATCCAAATAGCACTAACCAGAATTTGGACAGCTTTATGTTTATGTGATTACGGAGTTCTAGAAATTACGGTTTAGATCTTTATCTCACATTCTAAGTTATTGATCATCAACACCTAGTCTCTTGGGAACCTATAAGGTTATAACTAAGTATTTCTCACCTCACCCTATGGTCAAGAACATCTCTAAACCTCAAGAGTGCAGAAATCAAAATACTAACTTTACGGGTACCTAGAAGTCACAATAATGACCCTTTCTAAGTTCGGTTTGCTCCTAAGGTTTCAAGATTAAGTCCTAAACCAATCATGAGTCATTCCTACACATATAAACTAATTTAAAACCATGATTATTGAATCTAAACCTTGCTGGACAGAATCCAGAAAAATAAATCTTTAAGGGATCTAGAACTCTCAAATTAATTCTTTTCTAGTTCCTAACTTATCCTATCTTTCACATATGAGTCTTAACATAATTATTACCCAAACATAAGCATATTAACATCATTAACACAGCTCATACAGTGGCCAAACATAGCAAGGCAGAACCAAACAGAAACTCCATTTAAAGGCCTTGAATCATAGTTTCTAAAGCACATAAAATACTAGTTTCTCTTGGAACCTTATTAAAACCTTCAAAACTCTTTTATGAACACTTTTATCATCTAAACTCATGAAAATACTTAATAGGGCAGTGGCTATATTATTTTCATCTCAAGAGGTCCTAAATTCATGACACTTAGTTCTACACATTCCTTATACTCGTATAAGTTTAGAAATTTATAAAACATAGTTTTCAATACTTGAAAACATTAAGGCCTCATAGGGCCGAAATATGAGCCATAGGAAATAAATGTTTTAGACCTTTGTTTGAGATATCATTGGGCAAGTCTTTGAGCTCTAGAATCATTAAAGTGATGACATAAAAATAAACATGCTCATGCACTTATTTTAGTTATTGCTAGAAAGTAAAGTGAGAGCATAAAATAAATATGTGGTGCAATATATTATTATCTTTGATATTTAGGTGAGGACTTGAAATATAAATATGATAATGCAAAGCTTGAAACATAAACATGATAATGCAAGTTCATTCATTATCTTGGGATTTAGTGATAGCAAGGAAATAAACATGATATGCAAAGCTTAAAGTAAACATGATGCAAGTTTCATTTTTATGTTTAACTAGAGCTTATTTAAGACTTTAACAAGATAATAACCCTATACAACATCTCAAAGATCACAACACAAGAATCGAAAAGAAAAAGAAAGTGAAGCTACATCAAGTTCTTTATTAAGTACCCAAAACCCTGATCTAGAGACAAATCTCTAGAACGTGCCGGCCAACTTTAAGGTTGACAAGGGTAGGCTTGGGCTTTTAGAAATCCTTAGATTAATTTTTCTTAAGTTGGAAAACCATGTGAGCTAGATAACATATAGATGAAGTTGTAAGAAAAGGAAAACTCAAGCTTTAGAGGTTTCTTTGAGATGAACACAATGTCATCATCTAGAAACTCTCATCATCAAGCTATCATGCTCAAATCAAGGCCTTATGGCCGAAAATGAAAGGAAAGGAAATACAAAGGAAAGTTCAAAAAGAATCCAAGAGAAAACTAGAGAAAAACACCTTCTTGAGCAAAATAAAGTTTGAAAACAAATCCCTACCTTTTGATGAAGATAAAAGCTTGAACTTGAAGATGGAAATGAGATGAGCAACACCTCCTAGGATGGTGGTGATGATTTCGGCCAAGGAAAGGAAAAGGAAAGGAGATGTGTTTTGAGTGAAGTTGTGTTTGAGGTTGAGTGTTTGAAAGCTTTGAGAATGGTTTAAGGTTATGAGGTGATGGATTAAGGTTATGAGGTGATTATGTGATGGAAGAATGAAGAGGATGAAGATGAAGAGAAAGAGCTCTTAGAACTTTGAGAGAAGGAAAAAGCTTAGTAAGACAACTCTAAAACTCTAAACTTTGCAAATGCTTCAAGGTGCAACAAGGCTAACACAAGCATCCTATTTATAGAAAAACAAAACCATGGAGCTCACATTGGGAGGGTGTGGCCGTGTGGTTTGGAGGGAAAAGGAAGAGAAAAATATCTCTTACACAAGGTCATTCAAGCATGGTTGAAGCATGGAAGCTATGCCACAAAGTATGGCTTGATGTGAGTTAATTTCCTATCAAATTTTTATGAAATTAGGCTTCTAGAAATAATGCATGGCTGGAACTTTTCCAGCCACAATTAAATGGGAGAAATGGGTTGTTTTAATTATTTATTCATGTGGAAATTCAAGCTTGATTGAAAGTTATGACAAGGTATAGTGTATGTGACTTGAGGTATGGCCTTGGAGTGTTGAAAAATTGAACATGTGATGCATATGGAGGAGGTGAGGCTTCGGCCAGCTTGGGACAACAGAATGGGAGGATGATTTGACCATTTAATTGTGTGTTAATGGTAGGTTTAGATGTGTATTATCTTAGGTACAAGGTTAGGAATGATTAAGCTTAAGTTTAGGTAACTAAGAATGTGATTTAGAGAGTTTATGACAAGTTTAGGAGTGCTCATACATCATTAAAGAATTTAAAACTCATTTATGAATAAACAATGTGTAACACAATTCCATGATTTAAGGAATTGGAAAGAGAAAACACTATTCAAGATTCTATGACTAGGTGTCATAAAATTAAAATATGATTTTAGGTTGTAATTAAGTACTTTTTGGTTCTAATCAACTTTAATAAATTATTTTGACTCAAGATTAATTAAGGAAATTAATTAACCTTCGATTAGAGCCTAATATTGCTTAGGTTTGCTTAATCACGCGATTAAGCGTAAAAATACGAAACTAGGGGCAAAACCGTAATTTTGCACTAATTTTGCCCGGGACTTCAAAAATTAAAACTGAGGTCATAGAATACATAAAAACGCCTTTTAAAACCATCTGGAGAAGTTTCGGGTTCATCCGGCACTTGCAAACGGGTAAAACACCGCAGGGGCGTTTTGGTCATTTTGACCCGAAAACTCGAAAAACGAGATTTTTGATCCCGGGAAGGTACATAAGTTTTCTAATCCCTTTCCAACATTGAGTTTGCCCTTCAATCTTTGCCAAGACTGCTTTCCTCAGATTCGGTGAAAATGACCCAGGGGCATTTTGGTCATTTTCACTCTAACAGAAAATCGGGGCGTTACAATTACATGAAACAATTCCTCCTCCCCCATGTTGTCCAGGTTTGGCCGAGAGCTTCCTCCCTCCATATGCATCACATGTTCAAATTTTCAACACTCCAAGGCCATACCTCAAGTCATATACACCATACCTTGTCATATTTTCAATCAAGCTTGATTTTCCAAATAAATAACTAATTGAAATAACCCATTTTCCTCATTTATTTGTGGCTGAAAAACTTCCAGCCATGCATTGCTTCTAGAAGGATTATTTCATTCAAAATTGATAGGAAATTCACTCAAATCAAGCCATGCCTTGTATCATAACTTCCATACTTCAAACCTTGCTTGAATGACCTTGTGTAAGAGATATTTTCTCTTCCTTTCCCTCCCAAACTACATGGCTTCTCCTCCCCCTCAATGAGCCTTCATTTGTTTTCATTTTATATAAATACCTTGCCTAGAAACACATGCAAACACTTTAGTTCATTTGCACACTTTTAGTTTTCTAAGCTTTCTTTGTATTCTCTCTTTTTCTCTCTAAGTTTCAAGAGAGTTTCCTCTTGTTCTTCATCTTCATCTTCATCCTCTCTTCATCTCCTCATCATCTCATAACCTTCAAACACCACCCCAAAGCCTTGAATCACCTCCTAACCTCTCAAACACCTCACCTCAAACACAATCTCACTCAAAACACACCTCCTTGCCTTCCTTTTCCTTTTGGCCGAATCATTTCTCACCATCTAAGGAGGAAGTGCTCTTCTCATTTCTTTCAAAAAGTTCAAGTTTTCATCTTCACTCTAGGTAGGAGTGTTTTTCTAAACCTTGTTTCTTGAAAAATGAGTTTTTCTAGCTTTTTCTTGGATTTTCTTTTTGAAACTTTCTGTTTCTTTTCCTTGATGTTTCGGCCTCTTGGCCTTAAGAAGCACATGATAGCTCAATGATAAGAGCTCCTAGATGATGACTATGTGTTCATCTCAAAAGAACCTCTAGAGCTTGAGTTTTTGTTATCTCTAAGTTTCATCTTTATTATCTAGCTCAAAAGGATTTTTGTTCAAGAACACCTTTACTTTACATGCTATTTTGATTTTGATTTTCTTGTTCCTTTTCCTTTAAATTTTTGGTTTTGATTCCTTGATCTTTGAGGTCTTGTTTTGTTTTGAAAGTTTATTTATTTTGAGCTTGATGATAATGTTCAAGAACCTCATAGTTCCTTTGAGAACTTGGTTCAAGAACTCTAAAGCTCTCTTTGTGATGAGATGAGTGTTGGGTTGCTATTTGTTAAAGTCTTGTAAGAGCTCTAGACTATCATAAAATGGACCTTGCATCCATGTTTACTTTTATGCTTTGCACATCATATTTACTTTCCTTGCTATCACTAAGTATCAAGATAATGAATGAGCTTGCATTATCATATTTATATTTCAAGCTGTGCATTATCATGTTTATGTTTCAAGTTCTCACTTAATATCAAGATAATAATGAGTTGCATCTCATGTTTATTTTATGCTATCACTTTACTTTCTAATGGAACCTAAAATAAGTGCATGAGCATGTTTATTTTGTGTCATCACTTAAATGAACCAAGAGCTCAAAGACTTGCCCATTGTTGTCTCAAACAAAGGTTTGAAAATGTTTATTCCTCTAACTTGAGATTTCGGCCCCTAAGAGTTTATTTGTTTCCAAGTATCGAAAACTATGTTTTATAATTTTTCTAAGCTTATATGAGTTAAAGGAATATATAGAACCAAGTTTTATGAATTTAGGAACTCTTGAGACAAAATTTATTTAGCTACTGCCCTCTCAAGTATTTGGATGATTTTAGATGTCAAAAATGCTTATAAATGAGTTTTGAAAGTTTTAAAAAGGTTACAAGAGAGACTAGTATTTTATGTGCTTTAGAAATTGTGTTTGATGCCTTTATATGGAGATGTTTGTTTTGGTTCTGCCTTGCCTTTTGTGACCACTGTATGAGCTGTTTGATGATGATAACATGAGTATAACGATGTATAATTAATGTTAAAATTCATATGTGAAAGATAAGAGAAGTTAGAAACTAGAAAATAATTAATTTGAGAGTTCTAGATCCCTTAATGTTTGAATTTTCTGGATTCTGTCCAGCAAGGTTTAGTAATGATAATCATGGTTTTAAATTAGTTTAAATGTGTAGGAATGACTCATAAATGGTTTAGGACTTGATCTTGATGCCTTATGAGTAAACCGGACTTAGAAAGGGTCATTGTTGCGACTCCTAGGTACCCGTAAAGTTAGGATTATGAAT
The DNA here is from genome assembly GCA_031216105.1 of Dalbergia cultrata. Lineage (NCBI taxonomy): Eukaryota > Viridiplantae > Streptophyta > Magnoliopsida > Fabales > Fabaceae > Dalbergia > Dalbergia cultrata. Next base: position 36,517,876 of record CM062344.1, on the reverse strand, counting down.
TCTGCATCCTTGAGGTTTAGAGATGCTCTTGACCTTAGTGTGAGGTGAGAAATACTTAGTTTTAACCTTATAGGTACCCGAGAGACTAGGCTTTGATGATTCATAACTTAGAATGTGAGTAAAGGGCCTTAACGGTCAATGCATAAGACAATAAGAAATGTGTTAATGCTATGATGCTTAATCTATGCAATAATATGTTGAGATGATTATGATTCATGAGGAAATTATTGTTTAAGATATGAGGTTTATCATGGCATGAGGTTTTATTGAGGAATATGTTGTGTGATTAACTTGTGGCATAAGTTTGAAGGAAATTCGGTTTAAGAACTGTTATGCTGCCGAAATTCCTTCAAACCTTAAAGGGTTAAAAGAAATATTTAAGAGTACCATATGAGTTGAAAATCCTGGGTGACACCGGATCGGCCGAGCACCCCCAGGAGATTTTTATGTGACAAAGCACTAAGACGTGTAACACCCCGATTTTTCTGTTAGAGTGAAAATGATCAAAATGCCCCTGAGGTCATTTTCAGCCCGGAATTCGAGGAAAGCCGGTTTGGCAGTACTCGAAGGGCAAACTCAATGTTGGAAGGGGATTAGATAACTTGTGTACCTTCCCGGGATTGAAAATCTCATTTTTCGAGTTTTCAGGTCAAAACGACCAAAATACCCCTGCGGTGTTTTAACCGTTTGCAAGTGGCGGATGAACCCAAAACTTCTCCAGATGGTTTTAAAAGGCATTTTTATGTATTCTATGACCTCAGTTTTAATTTTATAAGTCCCGGGCAAAATTAGTGCAAAATTACGATTTTGCCCCTAGTTTCGTGTTTTTACGCTTAATCGCGTGATTAAGCAAACCTAAGCAATATTAGGCTCTAATCGAAGGTTAATTAATTTCCTTAATTAATCTTGAGTCAAAATAATTTATTAAAGTTGATTAGAACCAAGAAGTACTTAATTACAACCTAAAATCATATTTTAATTTTAAGACACCTAGTCATAGAATCTTGAATAGTGTTTCCTCTTTCCAATTCCTTAAATCATGGAATTGTGTTACACATTGTTTATTCACAAATGAGTTTTAAATTCTTTAATGATGTATGAGCACTCCTAAACTTGTCATAAACTCCCTAAATCACATTCTTAGTTACCTAAACTTAAGCTTAATCATTCCTAACCTTGTACCTAAACTAATATACACTTAAACTTACCATTAACACCCAATTACATGATCAAATCATCCTCCCCACTCAGCTGCCAGGTCTGGCCGAAGCTGCCCATCCCCATTGTGCATCACATGTTCAATTTTTCAACACTCCAAGGCCATACCTCAAGTCACATACACTATACATTGTCATAACTTTCAATCAAGCTTAAATTTCCACATGAATAAATAATTAAAACAACTCATTTTTTCCATTTATTTGTGGCTGGAAAAGTTCTAGCCATGTCAAGTTTCTAGAAGCCTAATTTCATAAAAATTTGATAGGAAATTAACTCACATCAAGCCATACTTTGTAGCATAGCTTCCATACTTCAAACCATGCTTGAATGACCTTGTGTAAGAGATATTTTCCTCTCCCTTTTCCCTCCAAGACCACATGGCCACTCCCTCCCTTTGTAAGCTCCATGGCTTTGTTTTTCTATAAATAGGATGCTTGTGATAGCCTTGTTGCACCTTGAAGCATTTGCTAAGTTTAGAGTTTTAGAGTTGTCTTGCTAGTTCTTCCTTTTTCTCTCAAAGTTCCAAGAGTGTTCTTCCTTTCTTTTCATCTTTATCTTCTTCATCTCTTCATCTCATCATCATCTCTCAACCATCAAACACCACCCCAAAGCCTTGAACCATCATCAAACCTCTCAAACACCACACCTCAAACACAACTCCACCCAAAACACATTTCCTTTCTTTTCCTTCCACGTTGGCCAAATCATCACCACCATCCTAGGAGGTGTTGCTCATCTCATTTCCATCTTCAAGTCCAAGCTTTTACCTTCATCACAAGGTAGGGATTTGTTTTCAAACTTTGTTTTGCTCAAGAAAGTGTTTTTCTCTAGTTTCCTCTTGGATTCTTTTTTAACCTTCCTTTGTTTTTCCTTTCTTTTCCATTTCGGCCATGAGGCCTTGATTATGAGCATGATAGCTTGATGATGAGAGTTTCTAGATGATGACATTGTGTTCATCTAAAAGAAACCTCTAAAGCTTGAGTTTTCCTTTTCTTATGACTTCATCTATATGATATTTAACTCACATGGTTTTTCAACTTAAGAAAATTAATCTAAGGATTTCTAAAAGCCCAAGCCTACCCTTGTCAACCTTAAAGTTAGCCGGCACGTTCTAGAGATTTTTCTCTAGATAGGGGTTTTGGGTATTTAATAAAGAACTTGATGTAGTTTCACTTTCTTTCTCTTTTATATGACTTTCGGTTTTTGTGTTGTGATCTTTGAGATATGGTATTGGGTTGTTATCTTGTTAAAGTCTTGAATGAGCTCTAGTTAAACATAAAATGAACCTTGCATCATGTTTACTTTATGCTTTGCATATCATGTTTACTTCCTTGCTATCACTAAGTATCAAGATAATAAGTGAACCTTGCATTATCATGTTTATATTTCAAGCTATGCATTATCATGTCTATATTTCAAGTTCTCACTTAATACCAAGATAATAATGAGTTGCATTCATATTTACTTTGTGCTATCACTTTACTTTCTAATGGAACCTAAAATAAGTGCATGAGCATGTTTATTTTTATGTCATCACCTAAATGAATCTAGAGCTCAAAGACTTGCCCCTTGTTGTCTCAACAAAGGTCTAACAACATGTGTTTTTCTTGTGTTCATATTTCGGCCCTAAGAGCTCTTGAGGTTTCCAAGTATTTGAGACTATGTTTCATAATTTTTCCAAGCTTACATGAGTTTAAGGAATGCATAGAACTAAGTTTTATGAATTTAGGACCTCTTGAGATAAAGATAAATTAGTCACTACCCTCTTAAATATTCTTATGATTTTAGATATTAAAATTGTTTATAAATGAGTTTTGAAAGTTTAAAAAGAGTTCCAAGAGAAACTAGTATTTTATGTGCTTTAGAAATTATGTTTTATGCCTTTTATGGAGAAGTATATTTTCGGTTCTTCCTTGCTCTTTGCTGCCACTGTATGTGCCATTTTGATGATGATAATGTGCCTATGTTTGAGTAAAAATAATGTTAAGACTCATATGTGAAAGATAAGATAAGTTAGGAACTAGAAAAGAATTAATTTGAGAATTTTAGATCCTTTAATTATGTAATTTTCTGGATTCTGTCCAGCAAGGTTTAGATTTAATAATCATGGTTTTAAATTAGTTTAAATGTGTAGGAATGACTCATAATTGGTTTAGGACTTAATCTTGAAGCCTTAGGAGCAAACTAAACTTAGAAAGGGTCATTGTTGTGACTTCTAGGTACCCGAAAAGTTAGAATTTCAAATTCTGCATCCTTGAGGTTTAGAGATGTTCTTGACCATAGTGAGATGTGAGAAATACTTAGTTATAACCTCATAGGTTCCCAAGAGACTAGGTTTTGATGATCAATAACTTAGAATGTGAGTTAAAGACTTTAAGGGTCTAAACCGTAATTTCTAGAACCCCGTAATCACACAAATATAAAGATGTTTAAAGCTGCATAGTGCTGTTTGGATAGGTCCTTGAGCATAAAAATTAGTAAAACTTATTGGTTGTGAACCTATAGGTGTGTAAGAGGTTAAGAATAATACTAGAACCATTAGTTTACAAGTTTAAGACTCAAAAGAACCAAAGCATAACACACTATAGGTTTATAACATAATAAGCTTGGGAGTTTGTATGAATGATTGTCTAAGGTGTGATTATGTGATAATGTATATGCAATAGTTTAATGTATACACTATGAAGAAGTTTCTTGTGATTATGTATATGCAATGAAAAAGATTTATGGAATGAATAATGATGTATTTATGAATTAACACTTTATGAGAACTTAAATGTGACACAACATTGAGACGCCTTCTTGGGTGACACCGGTTTAGCCGAGCACCCCCAAGAAAACAAATTTGTGTGGGTATTGACATAGAGCTTGCCAAAGCGGATAATACTACGATACACTAGTTGCTAGTAGAGCGTTTCAAAGAGGAAATGACCCTAAGAGAGGTGATCCTATTTTGCCCCCTAGGCCGTACTTTAAGTCGGGATTATGCATATGTTACGCTTATCATAGGATAAGTAAGAACTAGTGACGACTAGTTAAGGTATGAGCTCATAACCTAGAGATGTTTTAGGGCGGCCCCATGAGATGAAAAGTTAAAGTTTACAATGTCACATATAGTATACCTATGCCAATGTTATAATGTTTCTCAGTTATTCTATTGTTTGGTTTATCTTTATGATGCATGCATATCATTAGTATATTTCATGATTAGTTATAAGACGCATTGTAAAATAAGACGGACCTTGGATAAATAACACTTTGGAAATAAACTTAAAAGGAATTTATATGGATGCACACCTTTTTAGAAATAAACCCAAGGTTCCTGAGGATGTGACGATGTCACCTAGGTAGGGATAACCCTACTGAGAATTCTTTTAGAAAGATTCTCATTCCCTCTCTCTTTTCTTCCGTCATATCTTCAGATGGCGACATTCGTACTCTTCATCGACACCCCAGTATGGGAGCTGCACCATGACCCGGCACTCGGGTCAAACCATTTTGAGGGTCGCTGCACGGTTAGAGTATTTATGTTTATGGGATGACCCTTCGCGCACCCAGTCCCGACTTACCATTTTACCCCGACTGCTCCTTACCGTCATAACGGGATTTTCGAGCGAGCTAGACCACGCGATGAGCAGATTCTTCGCATGGAGCCAGGTGGACCCCGGAACCACAATGGAGGACCAAGTGGAGCCAAGAACAAGGCACCGCAAACCCCTGCTGCTTACCTCAGAGCAACATCTGCAGACGTCTGTCCCCAATGCGGGAAGAATCATGGAAATCGCCCATGCTTTGCCGGTCAGAATGTGTGCTTCAAGTGTGGCAAGCCTGGCCACTATGCAAAGGACTGCACCGGACAAGGGACGTCAAACCAGAACCCCCGACCATAATACCGAGGAAGATTCTTTACCCTTAATGCGGAAGACGCCAAAAAGTCCAAAGATCTCATTGAAGGTATGTGCGAAGTAAATGGTAAACCCTTAACTGTACTATATGACTCTGGTGCTACCCATTCTTTTATTTCACTTGCTAGTGTCGAGTCCTTAAATCTAAGAGTCTCTAAACTTCCCTTTGATCTTATTGTTTCTACTCCTACAAATTGCCCTGTTAATACCTGTCGTTGTTGTTTAAACTGTCATCTTGTTGTAGAAAATAGGTCTTTTATCATAGATTTAATTTGCTTACCCTTAAAAGACATAGGCATTATCTTAGGTATGAACTGGCTTCGCGCCAATCGCGTGATGTTAGATTGTGGAACTCAAACCGTAGTTTTCCCCTCTCCTCCCGAAAACATCACTCAACCCATTAGGCTGTACCTAAATTCAGTAGAGGTCTTCTGTAGTGGGGAGAAAGCTAAGGGATATGTTCTCCTAGCCGCCTGCGATGTAGACTTTGAGCAGAACCTAGGTGACATACCTGTGGTGAGAGACTATACCGAGGTATTTCCGGATGAAATACCCGAGTTCCCTCCCAAGAGAGAAGTTGAGTTCTCCATAGAGTTGGTTCCTGGAACAGGACCAATCTCTATAGCCCCGTATAGGATGTCACCTTTGGAGCTAGCAGAACTAAAAACCCAATTGGGGGAGCTGTTGAAGAAGAGTTTTATAAGGCCGAGTGCTTCACCTTGGGGCGCTCCGGTCTTATTTGTGAAAAAGAAAGACGGAAGTATGAGGATGTGTATAGACTATAGGCAGTTGAACCAAGTGACCATAAAAAACAAGTACCCATTGCCCAAGAGGTTAAGAATAATACTAGAACCATTAGTTTACAAGTTTAAGACTCAAAAGAACCAAAGCATAACATACTATAGGTTTATAACATAATAAGCTTGGGAGTTTGTATGAATGATTGTCTAAGGTGTGATTATGTAATAATGTATATGCAATAGTTTAATGTATACACTATGAAGAAGTTTCTTGTGATTATGTATATGCAATGAAAAAGATTTATGGAATGAATAATGATGTATTTATGAATTAACACTTTATGAGAACTTAAATGTGACACAACACTGAGACGCCTTCTTGGGTGACACCGGTTTAGCCGAGCACCCCCAAGAAAACAAATTCGTGAGGGTATTGACATAGAGCTTGCCAAAGCGGACAATACTACGATGCACTAGTTGCTAGTAGAGCGTTTCAAAGAGGAAATGACCCTAAGAGAGGTGATCCTATTTTGCCCCCTAGTCCGTACTTTAAGTCGGGATTATGTATATGTTACGCTTATCATAGGATAAGTAAGAACTAGTGATGACTAGTTAAGGTATGAGCTCATAACCTAGAGATGTTTTAGGGCGGCCCCATGAGATGAAAAGTTAAAGTTTACAATGTCACATATAGTATACCTATGCCAATGTTATAATGTTTCTCAGTTATTCTATTGTTTGTTTTATCTTTATGATGCATGCATATCATTAGTATATTTCATGATTAGTTATAAGACGCATTGTAAAATAAGATGGACCTTGGATAAATAACACTTTGGAAATAAACTTAAAAGGAATTTATATGCATGCACACCTTTTTAGAAATAAACCCAAGGTACCTGAGGATGTGACGATGTCACCTAGGTAGGGATAACCCTACTGAGAATTCTTTTAGAAAGATTCTCATTCCTCTCTGTTTTCTTCCGTCATATCTTCAAATGGCGACATTCGTACTCTTCATCGACACCCCAGTATGGGAGCTGCACCATGACTCAGCACTCGGGTCATACCATTTTGAGGGTCGCTGCACGGTTAGAGTATTCATGTTTATGGGACGACCCTTCACGCACCCAGTCCCGAGTTACCATTTTACCCCGACTGCTCCTTATCGTCATAACGGGATTTTCGAGCGAGGTAGACCACGCGATGAGCAAATTCTCCGCATGGAGCCCGAGACATCAGCGACATGCGACTATCCAGAGTATGTGCCTCCTACCCAGTACTCGGAGACGGACCCATCCGAGGACCCGCCATCACACATGTACAGTTGGAGCTCCAGTCCCGCTCCCCCACCGACGAGGGCTGGGAGTGAGGAGACGGTGGTCCAGCCGAGGTTGGCTCGTCGGCCATCTATGCGCCCTCGCCACGGTGGACATGCCCCGATGATGCGCTCGACCACTCCCGCCGAGATTCGTCAGTGGATCGACTCGACCTCAAAGTACTCGGACCAGCAGGAGTAGACATAGGAGGGGTAGCAGTTAGTGCACACACGCCACATAGTTGAGGACAAACCTTCTTTTGTATATGAGGTTGTCTACTCTAGGTGCACATGGGTATGGGTGTTGCTTTTCTTGTATTTGCTTTTTATGATTTCCTTGTATTGCATTTCAGTTGTATTCCGATGTATTGAATAGTCCTGCCCTTTGGGTAGGCACAGTATATATATATATATATATATATATATATATATACATATATATATCTATGTTTCAGTTGATGTCTCCATGATATGATGTGTTTCTTTATGCTTTGCCTATATGTTTCACTATGCTTCCTCTTAAAGATTCGTGCGTGGCTCTCACTTTGATTTTAAATTCCAAAAAGAAAAATTTTACCCATATTTCTGCTAAGTATTTTCTAAGTAAAAGATGAGTCCAAGAGGTAATATTCTAAAGATTAACCTAAGTACATACTAGTATGGTATCAGAGCAGTTCAATTCTCATGGAGCCTGAGGATTGGACTGACTATGCTTTATAAGCATGATGCGATAGTTATGTCATGTGTAGTGCTTGATAGAGATAAGCTGTAGGACTAGAGATGCATGACTTCTATTGCTTGCAAGTGCCATGGTAACTAGCTCATTTTGCATGAATATTGAGCCTGATCAACTTGATGTTCATTGTTTCATGTGTTTAGGGACCAATGACACCGAGACGACAGCCTAGGACTACGCCTAATGCTGATCAAGACAATGCGACTGCTGCTGCTGTCCGCCGCATGGCACAAGCCATGGAATGGATGTTCGACCGAATGGATCAACAAGCGAATGCTGCTCCTGTTCCCCCTCCTCCCCCTGCTGCTGAGACGGTGGAACAAGCCCGCTTCGGCGAGTTCCGCAAGGAGAACCCATCGGTGTTCCGAGGGGTAATGGACCCCGACAAGGCTGATGAGTGGATCAAAGACATGGAGAAGATCTACTCTGTCGTTACCTGCTCAGAAGAGCAGAAGGTCACATTTGCTGCTTTCATGCTAAAGTCCGACTCCGAGTTTTGGTGGAACGGCACAAAGCATCTGCTAGAGGCTTCTAGAACTCCCATTGACTGGGAGCTGTTCAAGACTTACTTCTACGAGAAGTATTTCCCGGAGTCCGTAAAGAATGCAAAGGACATTGAGTTCATGCAGTTGACCCAGGGAGGGTCTACTGTTGCCAAGTACACTGCAAAGTTCGAGGAGCTGATCAAGTTCTCTCGGCTGTTTCAAGGGAACCCGATGAGATTTGGAAATGCGTTAAGTATGAGGCTGGTCTGAAGGCGGAGATGAACTACGCGGTGGCCCACATGGAGATCAGAGACTTCCCGACTCTGGTCAACAAGTGCCAAATTCTAGAAGAAGGGCAGCGGAAGATGCAAGCCACAAGGGTGGAACGAGCTAAGGGGCTCGGACCTCAAGCCCCGAAGTTCAAACCAACAATCACCAAGAGCTCCCACACACCAACAATCCAAGCAACACCAAAGGCCACCATTTCAACATCAAGGCCCGAGGAATTTCAACAATCAACCCCGTGGACTGGGTGGACCCCGGAACCACAATGGAGGACCAAGTGGAGCCAAGAACAAGGCACCACAAACCCCTACTGCTTACCCTGGAGCAACATCTGCTGACGTCTGTCCCCAATGCGGGAAGAATCATGGGAATCGCCCATGCTTTGCCGGTCAGAATGTGTGCTTCAAGTGTGGCAAGCCTGGCCACTATGCAAAGGACTGCACCGGACAAGGGACGTCAAACCAGAACCCCCGACCATAATACCGAGGAAGATTCTTTACCCTTAATGCGGAAGACACCAAAAAGTCCAAAGATCTCATTGAAGGTATGTGCGAAGTAAATGGTAAACCCTTAACTGTACTATATGACTCTGGTGCTACCCATTCTTTTATTTCACTTGCTAGTGTCGAGTCCTTAAATCTAAGAGTCTCTAAACTTCCCTTTGATCTTATTGTTTCTACTCCTACAAATCGCCTTGTTAATACCTGTCGTTGTTGTTTAAACTGTCATCTTGTTGTAGAAAATAGGTCTTTTATCATAGATTTAATTTGCTTACCCTTGAAAGACATAGGCATTATCTTAGGTATGAACTGGCTTCGCGCCAATCGCGTGATGTTAGATTGTGGAACTCAAACCGTAGTTTTCCCCTCTCTTCCCGAAAACATCACTCAACCCATTAGGCTGTACCTAAATTCAGTAGAGGTCTTCTGTAGTGGGGAGAAAGCTAAGGGATATGTTCTCCTAGCCGCCTGCGATGTAGACTTTGAGCAGAACCTAGGTGACATACCTGTGGTGAGAGACTATCCCGAGGTATTTCCGGATGAAATACCCGAGTTCCCTCCCGAGAGAGAAGTTGAGTTCTCCATAGAGTTAGTTCCTGGAACAGGACCAATCTCTATAGCCCCGTATAGGATGTCACCTTTGGAGCTAGCAGAACTAAAAACCCAATTGGAGGAGCTGTTGAAGAAGAGTTTTATAAGGCCGAGTGCTTCACCTTGGGGCGCTCCGGTCTTATTTGTGAAAAAGAAAGACGGAAGTATGAGGATGTGTATAGACTATAGGCAGTTGAACCAAGTGACCATAAAAAACCAAGGGACCATAAAAAACAAGTACCCATTGCCCAAGAGGTTAAGAATAATACTAGAACCATTAGTTTACAAGTTTAAGACTCAAAAGAACCAAAGCATAACATACTATAGGTGTATAACATAGTAAGCTTGGGAGTTTGTATGAATGATTGTCTAAGGTGTGATTATGTAATAATGTATATGCAATAGTTTAATGTATACACTATGAAGAAGTTTCTTGTGATTATGTATATGCAATGAAAAAGATTTATGGAATGAATAATGATGTATTTATGAATTAACACTTTATGAGAACTTAAATGTGACACAACACTGAGACGCCTTCTTGGGTGACACCGGTTTAGCCGAGCACCCCCAAGAAAATAAATTCGTGAGGGTATTGACATAGAGCTTGCCAAAGCGGACAATACTACGATGCACTAGTTGCTAGTAGAGCGTTTCAAAGAGGAAATGACCCTAAGAGAGGTGATCCTATTTTGCCCCCTAGCCCGTACTTTAAGTCGGGATTATGTATATGTTACGCTTATCATAGGATAAGTAAGAACTAGTGATGACTAGTTAAGGTATGAGCTCATAACCTAGAGATGTTTTAGGGCGGCCCCATGAGATGAAAAGTTAAAGTTTACAATGTCACATATAGTATACCTATGCCAATGTTATAATGTTTCTCAGTTATTCTATTGTTTGTTTTATCTTTATGATGCATGCATATCATTAGTATATTTCATGATTAGTTATAAGACGCATTGTAAAATAAGACGGACCTTGGATAAATAACACTTTGGAAATAAACTTAAAAGGAATTTATATGCATGCACACCTTTTTAGAAATAAACCCAAGGTTCCTGAGGATGTGACGATGTCACCTAGGTAGGGATAACCCTACTGAGAATTCTTTTAGAAAGATTCTTATTCCCTCTCTCTTTTCTTCCGTCATATCTTCAGATGGCGACATTCGTACTCTTCATCCACACCCCAGTATAGGAGCTGCACCATGACCCGGCACTCGGGTTATACCATTTTGAGTGTCGCTGCACGGTTAGAGTATTCATGTTTATGGGACGACCCTTCGCGCACCCAGTCCCGACTTACCATTTTACCCCAACTGGTCCTTACCATCATAACGGGATTTTCGAGCGAGCTAGACCACTCGATGAGCAGATTCTTCGCATGGAGCCCGAGACATCAGTGGCACGCGACTATCCAGAGTATGTGCCTCCTACCCAGTACTCGGAGACGGACCCATCGGAGGACCCGCCATCACACATGTACAGTTGGAGCTCCAGTCCCGTTCGCCCACCGACGAGGGCTGGGAGTGAGGAGACGGTGGTCCAGCCGAGGTTGGCTCGTCGGCCATCTATGCACCCTCGCCGCGGTGGACATGCCCCGATGATGCGCTCGACCACTCCAGCCGAGATTCGTCAGTGGATTGACTCGACCCCACAGTACTCGGACCAGCAGGAGTAGACATAGGAGGGGTAGCAGTTAGTGCACACACGCCACATAGTTGAGGACAAACCTTCTTTTATATATGAGGTTGTCTACTCTAGGTGCACATGGGTATGGGTGTTGCTTCTCTTGTATTTGCTTTTTATGATTTCCTTGTATTGCATTTCAGTTGTATTCCAATGTATTGAATAGTCCTACCCTTTGGGTAGGCACAGTATATATATATATATCTATGTTTCAGTTGATGTCTCCATGATATGATGTGTTTCTTTATGCTTTGCCTATATGTTTCACTATGCTTCCTCTTAAAGATTCGTGCGTGGCTCTCACTTTGATTTTAAATTCCAAAAAGAAAAATTTTACCTATATTTCTGCTAAGTATTTTCTAAGTAAAAGATGAGACCAAGAGGTAATATTCTAAAGATTAACCTAAGTACATACTAGTAGTCTTGGGTTAAGATTTAGGGTGTTACAAGACACGCTTTCCTGGGTGACACCGGTTCGGCTAAGCACCCCCAGGGGAGACAAATCCGTGAGGGCTTGAGTAGATGCAGCCTATCAAAGCGGACAAATTGCTGTGGCTTAATACCCGCAAAGCGTTTCAAAGAGGGTATATCCTAAGAGAGGTGATCCTTGCCCCTTACCCGTACTTGCGAGTCGGGATTATTTTATTATGTTTCGCTTATTCAGATAATAAGCAAGAGCTAGTGACGAATAGCTGAGGTATGAGCTCATAACCTAGTTATTTTAGGGTGGCCTTATTATGCTAAAGTACCATGATTGATGTCATGAAGTTGAGGAATGATCCACTTGAAAGTTATATGCCCTTTGTAACACCCTAATTTTTAACCCAACTTTCTAGTACACATTAGGTTAAACATTAGGCTATTACTTCATAGTCTCATTCTTTCATTAAAATACTTAGCGGAAATTACGGGAAAATTTTTCTTTTTGAAAACATAAAGACAAAGTGAGAGCTGCGAGCTTAACTAATCGAATGACAGGAACGTAAAGCACACGTAACGATCATAAACAACCATGCAAAATAAATCATACATCAGAAGAACATAGATCATGAAGATAACAGAAACATTTCATTAATAATGAAGTAGTTAAAATACATAACTAGTCGTACCCTTATAGAAACGGGCAGAGCTTGAAATACAACGGAAAAGGAAATACAACAGATAGCAAAGTACATGGTTCAACATGAAGATAGAAAACCCAAAACGCTACCCTCCTACTAGGCTATGAGTACAAACTACACACCCCTCCCAAAAGGTATGACCGAAGGGGAAGATCCTCATAAAAGCTCGAGTACTCGCAAGGTTCTCCATCGGGAACTAGTGATGTCGGGGGTCCTCGGGTGATGGAGGCAGGTAACCGGGGAAACGCTCTATCTCCTCCTGTGTGGGCCAATGCAACGTGAAAGGCACACGAGGTGGCTGAACGTGAGCTCCTTGATGCGAACGCATCTCGGCTCTCCTCGCCAGGCGCGGCTGAACCACAGTCTCCTCACTCCCCATACGTCAGGATCAGGGAAAAGGGGCTGAAGCCTCCGAAGGAACATGCGTCGGCCAATCCTCGGATGGGTCAGTCTCGGATCTCCTCGAACGAGGTACGTACTCCGGGAAATCTCAGACGGCGGAGGCAGAGTACGGGCACGTCGCAACTGCTCCTCACGCGGATGGGTGCGCTCGAAGATCATGTCGTCACTACCGAAGGGCGCAGTAGGAGTGAACTGGTAGCTTGAAATTGGATAAGCAAAAGGTCGTCCTATGTACACAAAAACACGAACGGCACATCAACCCTCAAAGTGATATGAACGGTGGTCTGGGTCGAAGTGTATCTCCCATACTGGCGTATCAACGAAGACCACGAACGTCGTCATCGCTTTCTGAAGATGTGACGGAAGAAAGAAGAGAGAGGAGTGAGAAATCTTGCTAAAGAAATCTCAGTAGGAGTCTCCTACCCTAGGGTTATATCGTACACATCCTCAGGAACCTTGGGTTTAATTATAAAATAGTGATCGTGCATATAAGGTTCAATTTAGGGTTTCTCAAACTAATTATCCAAGGTCCATTTCTTTTAGCATGCATCTTGATGTTATGAATGCAACATGTTATATCATGGATGCATGGCAATACTTGAGCATATGAAATAACACATCAAAGCTCATAAACATAATCCATGTGGCATAAGGGCATATAACTTCCAAGTGAATCATTCCTCAACTTCGTGACATCAATCATGGTACTTTAGCATATAGGCCACCCTAAAAATACTAACTAGGTTATGAGCTCATACCTCAGCTAGTCGTCACTAGCTCTTGCTTATTATCTTGAATAAGCGAAACATAAATAATAATCCCGACTACTTGAAATGCGGGTAGGGGGCAGGGATCACCTCTCTTTAGGATATACCCTCTTTGAAACGCTTTGCTAGCCACGCATGGCCTCGCAATTTGTCCGCTTTGGTAGGCTGCATCTACTCATACCCTCACGGATTTGTCTCCTCCCGGGGGTACTCGGCAGAACCGACACCTCCTCGGGGGAAGCACGTCTCAGTGCTTTGTCACATAAAAATCTTCTGGGGGTGCTCGGCCGAACCTGTAACACCCTAAATCTTAACCCAAGACTACTAGTATGTACTTAGGTTAATCTTTAGAATATTACCTCTTGGTCTCATCTTTTACTTAGAAAATACTTAGCGGAAATATGGGTAAAATTTTTCTTTTTGGAATTTAAAATCAAAGTGAGAGCCATGCACGAATCCATAAGAAAAGCATAGAGAAACATATAAGTAAAGCATAAGAAACACATCATGTCATGGGAACATCAACTGAATCATAGATATATATATATAACGTGCCTACCCAAAAAGGCGGGACTATTTGATACATCATGAAACAAAATACAACTGAAATGCAATACAAGGAAATCATAAAAAGCAAATACAAGAGAAACTACACCCATACCCATGTGCACCTAAAGGAGACAACCTCATATACAAAAGAAGGTTTGTCCTCTACTATGTGGCGTGTGTGTGCACTAACTACTACCCCTCCTATGACTACTCCTGCTGGTCCGAAAACTGTGGGGTCGAGTCGATCCACTGACGAATCTCGGCGGGAGTGGTCGAGCGCATCATCGGGGCATGTCCACCGCGGCGAGGGCGCATAGATGGCCGTCGAGCCAACCTCGGCTGGACCACCGTCTCCTCACTCCCAGCCCTCATCGGTGGAGGAGCGGACCGAGCTCCAACCGTACATGTGGGATGGCGGGTCCTCGGATGGAGTCAGTCTCAGAAATCTTGGGGGCCTTGGCACATACTCGGGGTACTCGCGTACTGCTGATGTCTCGGGCTCCATGCGGAGGATCTGCTTATCGCGTGGTCTCGCTCGCTCAAAAATCCCGTTATGACGGTAAGGAGCAGTCGGGGTGAAGCGGTAGCTCGGGACGGGGTGCGAAGGGTCGCCCCATGAACATGAATACTCGGACGGCAGCGACCCTCAAAATGGTATGACCCGAGTGCCGGGTCATGGTGCAGCTCCCATACCGGGGTGTCGATGAAGAGTACGAATGTCGCCATCTGAAGATATGATGGAAGAAAAGAGAGAGGGAATGAGAATCTTTCTAAAAGAATTCTCAGTAGGGTTATCCCTACCTAGGTGACATCGTCACATCCTCAGGAACCTTGGGTTTATTTCTAAAAGGTGTGCATACATATAAATTCCTTTTAAGTTGGTTTTCCAAAGAGGTATTTTATCCAAGGTCCGTCATATTTTATAACGCGTCTTTATAACTTAAGCAGAAATATACTAATGATATGAATGCATCATAAGGTAAACCAAACAATAGAATAACTAGGAAACATTATAACATTGGCATAAGTATAGTTTATGTGACATTGTTAACTTTAACTTTCATCTCTTGGGGCCGCCCTAAAACTTCTCTAGGTTATGAGCTCATACCTTAACTAGTCGTCACTAGTTCTTACTTATCCTATGATAAGCGTAACATAATCCCGACTTAAAGTACGGGCTAGGGGGCAAATTAAGGATCTCCTTTCTAGGATCATTTCCTCTTTGAAACGCTTTGCTAGCCACGTGGGCCTCGCAATTTGTCCGCTTTGGCAGGCTGCATCTACACATGCCCTCACGGATTTGTCTCCTCCTGGGGGTGCTCGGCCGAACCGGTGTCACCCAGGAGAAGCGCGTCTCAATGTTGTATCACATTTATATTCTCATAAGTATTAAATCACAATTACCTCATCATTTTTCATATTCATTTTTATCATGCATTCTCATATGGCTTTTTCATAACATATATATCATCACATGAAACTTTCTCATAACATTAAATCGCATAAAACTTTCACACAAACATCATCACATAGTCATATCTAACAATCATCCCCATAAGCTCATAGACATGATATGTTATAACTCAAAGTGTTTTAAACTTCGATTCTTATAAGTCTTAAACTTACAAATTAATTGTTCTAACATTATCCTTAACTTCTTTATACGCCTATAGTTGACAATTAATGAGTTATACAAATTTTATGCTCAAGGATTAATCCAAATAGCACTAAGCAGAATTTGGACAGCTTTATGTTTATGTGATTACGGAGTTCTAGAAATTACGGTTTAGATCTTTATCTCACATTCTAAGTTATTGATCATCAACACCTAGTCTCTTGGGAACCTATAAGGTTATAACTAAGTATTTCTCACCTCACCCTATGGTCAAGAACGTCTCTAAACCTCAAGAGTGCAGAAATCAAAATACTAACTTTACGGGTACCTAGAAGTCACAATAATGACCCTTTCTAAGTTCGGTTTGCTCCTAAGGTTTCAAGATTAAGTCCTAAACCAATTATGAGTCATTCCTACACATATAAACTAATTTAAAACCACGATTATTGAATCTAAACCTTGCTGGATGTAACACCCTAATAGAACCCCACTGTGCTTAAGTTCACATTTGGATTCTATTAGTTGTCACTTATGCCTTGTATTAATTTTCTTTTGAGATTAACTTAGAAAAATAATGGAAGTTTTTTTTTTCTTTAAATAAATTAATTTTTTTGAAAACTTAAGCCTGTAACGAGAAGTGAAATACATAGCACTTTTATAGATAATAATCAAGTTACATTGCGCACTTAATTAAATAAGCGGAATAAAAGACTAAGTGTAGAACAATTATCACATAAACTGGAATATAATCACTTAATACATAAGTCACAACAGGGCATATATCATACTGATAAGTTATTACAAATAACAATATAAGTTCTACTATTACTAATTGTTTCTCACAAACTATAATGTAACTAAAGCTCGGAATGCTCCTACTTGAACGGTTTGAAATCTTCACGTGCTACCTCCTTCCTCAGCTACGGCCTCGTTGCTTTAGGTGGACACATCTGTCTCTGGTAACGACAATGGAAAATAAACATAGGAGTGAGAAATACATGATTTCTCAGTAGGAGTTCCTACTTGTACTAAAAGTGTCATCGTTGTCGTCCCAGTCACTTCGGGTTTATTATAAAAAGGTGAACAGGTAAGGATTCAATTATCAAACTTTAACAAACGTGATTAGCCGAAGTGCAGTTACTTTTAAACTAATCTTGAACATTAGCATAAATATTCATTCAGTATTTCATCAAGCATACATATAAGCATATCATGTAAAACCACTAATAAGCAGTAATCATTTAGGAGCTGCATGCATTTCATGACTACTCATCCTCAACATTCACTTGTTTAGTGATCATCATCTTTCATTTATTTCATCAACATATTTCTTAATTACTCACGGGATGAATGCATCAATGCCTTAGACCACCCTAAAAGGGTAATGAGCTCAGACCATGGCCGTCGCCATAACCTTTTTGGTTTTCATTCCGTTGCCGTGATCTCAACGGTTTAGGGGGTTAAGCCGTGAGTTTAGCTCAAGTCCACTTTTCCAGACTTTCATTGCTACTTTTTCAAACTTTACTTTTATTATTTCCTTTGAAAATGAATGTATGCATATCATCATGTAATCACAATAAATCATGGGCAATCAATCATTCATCTTCATCATTTCATAACTCATCACCATACATTCACTTTACTATAATTCACTTCATGAAACATAGATAATATCATGTAAATCTCATAGTAAACATTTTCATAAATGATTCATTTTATGCAACCAAAGTTATCAAGTTGAGTTCCTAGTGTTCCTAAGAGGTAATGGATGTCTTAGTATTATCTTTTTCTCTTAGTGTTCTTTGTACTCTTAGAATTCCATTAATACATTAATGCATTTCAAAATATTATTATAGGTTCTTTATATATTCTTATTATGGTTTTCGTATAACTCTTGAAGATACTTGAGTTTTCTTATTATAGTAAAATTATTTTAGGTTCTTTATATATTCTTATTATAACTTGAGTTTTCCATTATTATAGGTTCTTTATCAAGTTTTCTTATTATAGTAAAATTATTTTAATTTCGAGATACTTGATATTTTATGAACAGTAGCTTTCGAAGTACCTGCTGCTAGAAACAACTAGAAATTCCAGCACCTACCATTTTCATGTCTCAAGTTACCTTTATTAAATCAGGTTTCACATACAATCTTTTCAAGTTATATTTGAGTTTGATAACATCATAAGGGTACTCATAACAAAATAGAACATGTCATATTTCTACAAATATATTTTTCAAATAATCATTTAAAACTTTTGACAATAACTCAAACTTGAGGCATTCTATCAAGGTTAGAAGCCAACAATACTTGAACAATTAAAGATGAAGCTCCTACCTCTTGTGTAGGGTCTAAAAAGGGTCCTTCTCTTCTTCCTTAAGCTTTGAACAAGAGTCTTTGGAGTGGATGACCCTCCTTGAATCTTGGCTCTAGAACTTGAATGCTTAAGAAAATATTTCTCACTAGAGTTAAAGATTGTAACTCTTGTGAGGGCTAGTGAAAGTTTGGACTTAGGATTTAAGTGTTTGGATGAAGTTTAGAGGATCAAGAGAAGTCTTTGAAGAACATAAGAAGAATGATAGAATAAGAAAGAAAGAACACTTAGGGAGTTTCTGAATTGAAGAGAGTTTGAGGAATATTTATAGTGGAAAGATTAGAGAAAAAAACAGAAGAAGGAAAGCACTTGGAGCATGATTTATGGAAACATGTTGGCTGAATTTTGGGATGAAAATGCTCCTTGTTTTGTGCAAACATGTTTCCATGTTTTGTGCAAACACATTTCCATATTTTGTGCAAACAGGTTTTCATGTTTTGTGCAAACACGTTTCCATGTTTTGTGCAAACACGTTTCCATGTTTTATGCAAACATGTTTCCATGTTTTGTGCAAAGATGTTAGTGGATATTTTTGTAATTAGACAATGATAGTGGTATTCTTGTAATTCCATTAATAGAGTAAGGGTATCTTTGTCATTTAATAAGGCAAGGGTAGTTTGGTAATTTCCTTTACACACAAAGAAGGGCATTTTCGTAATTTCCACTAAGTGATGGCATTTTCGTAATTCTTTGCATTTTTCTCTAGACATACTTAAGTAGACTATTTGTTGTGTTTCATAACATTTGTCCCGATTCTCTTGGTTTTGCTATCGCTAATTAAAATTTATCTTAGTTATAAATTTGGGGATGTTACACTGGACAGAATCCAGAAAAATGAATCTTTAAGGGATCTAGAACTCTCAAATTAATTCTTTTCTAGTTCCTAACTTATCCTATCTTTCACATATGAGTCTTAACATAATTATTACCCAAACATAAGCATATTAACATCATTAACACAGCTCATACAGTGGCCAAACATTGCAAGGCAGAACCGAAACAGAAACTCCATTTAAAGGCATTGAATCATAGTTTCTAAAGCACATAAAATACTAGTTTCTCTTGGAACCTTATTAAAACCTTCAAAACTCTTTTATGAACACTTTTATCATCTAAACTCATGAAAATACTTAATAGGGCAGTGGCTATATTATTTTCATCTCAAGAGGTCCTAAATTCATAACACTTAGTTCTACACATTCCTTATACTCATATAAGTTTAGAAAAATTATAAAACATAGTTTTCAATACTTGAAAACATTAAGGCCTCATAGGGCCGAAATATGAACCATAGGAAATAAATGTTTTAGACCTTTGTTTGAGATATCCTTGGGCAAGTCTTTGAGCTCTAGAATCATTAAAGTGATGACATAAAAATAAACATGCTCATGCACTTATTTTAGTTATTGCTAGAAAGTAAAGTGAGAACATAAAATAAATATGTGGTGCAATATATTATTATCTTTGATATGTAGGTGATGACTTGAAATATAAATATGATAATGCAAAGCTTGAAACATAAACATGATAATGCAAGTTCATTCATTATCTTGGGATTTAGTGATAGCAAGGAAATAAACATGATATGCAAAGCTTAAAGTAAACATGATGCAAGTTTCATTTTTATGTTTAACTAGAGCTCATTTAAGGCTTTAACAAGATAATAACCCCATACAACATCTCAAAGATCACAACACAAGAATCGAAAATCGTGTAAAAGAGAAAGAAAGTGAAGCTACATCAAGTTCTTTATTAAGTACCCAAAACCCCTATCTAGAGACAAATCTCTAGAACGTGCCGGCCAACTTTAAGGTTGACAAGGGTAGGCTTGGGCTTTTAGAAATCCTTAGATTAATTTTCTTAAGTTGGAAAACCATGTGAGCTAGATAACATATAGATGAAGTTGTAAGAAAAGGAAAATTCAAGCTTTAGAGGTTTCTTTGAGATGAACACCATGTCATCATCTAGAAACTCTCATCATCAAGCTATCATGCTCAAATCAAGGCCTCATGGCCGAAAATGAAAGGAAAGGAAAGACAAAGGAAAGTTCAAAAAGAATCCAAGAGAAAACTAGAGAAAAACACTTTCTTGAGCAAAATAGAGTTTGAAAACAAATCCCTACCTTTTGATGAAGATAAAAGCTTGATCTTGAAGATGGAAATGAGATGAGCAACACCTCCTAGGGTGGTGATGATGATTCGGCCTTGATGAGAGAAAAAGAAAGAAAATGTGTTTCAAGTGGAGTTGTGTTTGAGGTGTGGTGTTTGAGAGGTTTGATGATGGTTCAAGGTTTTGGGGTGGTGTTTGATGGTTGAGAGGTGATGATGAGATGGAGAGATGAAGAAGATAAAGATGAAAATAAAGGAAGAACACTCTTGGAACTTTGAGAGAAAAAGGAAAGACTAGCAAGACAACTCTAAAACTCTAAACTTTGCAAATGCTTCAAAGTGCAACAAGGCTAACACAAGCATCCTATTTATAGAAAAATAAAACCATGGAGCTTGCAAATGGAGGGAGTGGCCGTGTGGTTTGGAGGGAAAAGGAAGAGAAAATATCTCTTACACAAGGTCATTCAAGCATGGTTTGAAGTATGGAAGCTATGCTACAAAGTATGGCTTGATGTGAGTTAATTTCCTATCAAATTTTTATGAAATTAGGCTTCTAGAAATAATGCATGGCTGGAACTTTTCCAGCCACAATTAAATGGGAGAAATGGGTTGTTTTAATTATTTATTCATGTGGAAATTCAAGCTTGATTGAAAGTTATGACAAGGTATAGTGTATGTGACTTGAGGTATGGCCTTGGAGTGTTGAAAAATTGAACATGTGATGCATATGGAGGAGGTGAGGCTTCGGGCAGCTTGGGACAGCAGAATGGGAGGATGATTTGACCATTTAATTGTGTGTTAATGGTAGGTTTAGATGTGTATTAGCTTAGGTACAAGGTTAGGAATGATTAAGCTTAAGTTTAGGTAACTAAGAATGTGATTTAGAGAGTTTATGACAAGTTTAGGAGTGCTCATACATCATTAAAGAATTTAAAACTCATTTATGAATAAACAATGTGTAACACAATTCCATGATTTAAGGAATTGGAAAGAGAAAACACTATTCAAGATTCTATGACTAGGTGTCATAAAATTAAAATATGATTTTAGGTTGTAATTAAGTACTTTTTGGTTCTAATCAACTTTAATAAATTATTTTGACTCTAGATTAATTAAGGAAATTAATTAACCTTCGATTAGAGCCTAATATTGCTTAGGTTTGCTTAATTGCGTGATTAAGCGTAAAAATACGAAACTAGGGGCAAAACCGTAATTTTGCACTAATTTTGCCCGGGACTTCGAAAATTAAAACTGAGGTCATAGAATACATAAAAACGCCTTTTAAAACCATCTAGAGAAGTTTGGGTTCATCCAGGCACTTGCAAGCGGGTAAAAAACACCACAGGGGCGTTTTGGTCATTTTGACTCAAAACTCAAACGAGATTTTCGATCCCAGGAAGGTACATAAGTTTTCTAATCCTTCCAACATTGAGTTTGCTCCTTCGAGTACTGCCAAGCACTGGCTTTCCTCGGTCGGATCGAAAATGACCTCATGGGCATTTTGGTCATTTTCACTCCAATAGAAAATCGGGGCGTTACATTACTCCCCTCCTTAAAAAGAATTTCGCCCTCGAAATTCGTACCTTAGAAAAGCTCTGGATATTTGGACTTCATCTCTGACTCTAGTTCCCACGTGTATTCTTCCGACTTGCCTTGTCCCCACGCCACTTTTACCAAAGGATCAGACTTGTTCCTTAACTGCTTGACTCCGTGATCCACTATTCCCGTAGGCGGTACATTGAAAGTGAGGTCCTCCCTTAACTGTACATGCTCTGGTTCTAGGACATGGCTAGGGTCGGACTCATATTTACGTGGCGGGAGACGTGAAAGACATCATGAAGGTTTGACAGATTGGGTGGTAAGGCTATTTTGTAAGCTACGGATCCGACTCTTTGAAGAATTTCAAAAGGACCGAGAAATCGGGGACTCAACTTTTTAACTTTCGTGGCTCTCCCTATTCCTGTAGTGGAGGTGATTCTTAGAAATACATGTTCTCCCTCTTGGAACTCCAAGGGCTTGCGCCTTTTGTCCGCGTAGCTTTTAAATCGACTTTGAGCGGTTAAGATTCTATCCTTGATCTTCTTGATTTGCTCCGTCGTTTCCCTCACTACCTCAGGTCCTAAGACACTTTGCTCTCCGGGCTCGTACCAACACAAGGGTGATTGGCACTTCCTTCCGTATAATGCCTCGTACGGTGCCATACCGTTGCTTGCGTGATAATCATTGTTATACGCAAACTCGATCAAAGGCATGTACTTATCCCAACTTCCTTTTTGGTCTAAGACACAGGCTCTCAGCATATCTTCCAGGGTTTGGATTGTCCTCTCGGACTGACCATCCGTTTGTGGGTGGTAAGCAATGCTTAGGCATAACTTGGAACCAAACGCCTTTTGGAAGGCTCCCCAAAAACGTGACGTAAACCGCGGATCTCGATCCGAGATTATCGTCGATGGTACTCCATGCAACCTTACTATTTCTTGGATGTAAAGCTGGGCCAACTTATCTAGTGAGTACGTGACTCGAATAGGTAGAAAGTGAGTCGACTTAGTCAGTTGATCCACGATTACCCATACCGCATCGTGGCCAGCTTGGGTCTTTGGCAATCCTGTCACGAAGTCCATTGATATACTCTCCCACTTCCACTCGAGGATTGACAGGGGTTGCAACATGCCAGAAGGTTTTTGGTGTTCGATCTTGACCTTTTGGCAGACCAAACACTTACTCACCCAGGCGACCACATCCTTCTTTAATCTGGGCCACCAAAACATCCTCTTCAAGTCCTGATACATCTTGGTAGTACCAGGATGGATGGCAAAATGGCTCTTGTGAGCCTCCTCCAAGATCTTCTCTCGGAGGTCACCATCTTGTGGCACACAGATTCGCCCCTCGAACCTCCATAACCAGTCGGGGCCTCGTACAAAACCTTTCAACTTTCCGGCCTTATCTGCCTCGATTGTCTCCATAAAGTCCTCATTTTCTCTTTGGGCAAGCATAATCCTTTGCTTAAACCCACTGGTCACCGTGAGATGACTCATCACGATGCCATTCTCCGTTATAGACATTCCAAGATTCATATCCCTAAATTGCTCTATTAACCCAACTTCATTAACCATCATACTTGACAGACGTAACGAGTTTCGGCTCAAGGCGTCGGCTACTACATTAGCCTTGCCGGGGTGGTAACTTAAACCAAAATCGTAGTCCTTGAGGAATTCCATCCATCTTCTTTGCCTCATATTCAACTCCTTTTGATCAAAGAGATGCTTGAGACTCTTATGATCGGAGAAAACTTCAAACCTCACACCATACAAATGGTGTCTCCACATCTTTAGAGCGAACACGATGGCTGCTAGTTCTAGGTCATGGGTGGGGTAGGTTACCTCATGAGGCTTGAGTTGTCTGGACGCATAGGCTACCACTTGCCTGTTTTGCATCAACATACAACCTAAACCCTTGCCAGAAGCATCGCAATATACCTCGAAGGGTACATTGGGGTCAGGTAAAACTAAAACTGGGGTTGAGGTGAGCTTTTCTTTAAGCTCTAGGAAACTCTTTTCACACTCGGGGCTCCACTCAAAAGGGATATTCTTCCTAGTGAGCTTGGTTAAGGGTAGGGCTAACTGGGAAAATCCTTTAATGAACCTACGGTAATATCCAGCTAAACCCAAAAAGCTTCTAATCTCGATTCTGAGGTTGGTCTATCCCAATTCATCACAAATTTCTATCTTACTTGGGTCGACAGCTATGCCACCTTTTGACACAACATGTCCTAAGAACTTTACCTCCTCTAACCAAAATTCACACTTAGACAACTTAGCGTATAACTTCTTCTCCTTTAATACCTCTAAAACCAACCTTAAATGACGCTCATGCTCCTCGTGGGTTTTCGAATAGATGAGAATATCATCTATGAACACAACCACGAATTGATCTAAATAGGGTCTAAAGATCCTATTCATGTAATCCATAAAAATCAAGTGGAGCATTCGTCAAACCAAACGACATTACATTGAACTCAAAGTGTCCATACCGAGTTCGAAAGGCGGTTTTAGGAATATCCGAATCTCTCACCCTAATCTGATGGTAACCGGACCTTAAATCAATCTTAGAAAACACTACTGCTGATTTCAATTGGTCCATAAGATTGTCAATCCTAGGCAATGGGTATTTATTCTTTATGGTTACTTGGTTCAGCTGCCTATAGTCTATACACATCCTCATGCTTCCGTCCTTTTTCTTTACAAATAAGACCGGAGCGCCCCAAGGTGAAGCACTTGGCCTTATAAAACTCTTTTCTAACAGCTCCTCTAACTGGGTTTTCAACTCTGCTAACTCCGAGGGTGACATGCTATACGGGGCTATAGAGATTGGTCCTGTCCCAGGAACCAACTCTATGGAGAACTCCACTTCTCTTTCGGGAGGGAACTCGGGTATTTCATCTGGAAACACCTCGGGATAGTCTCTCACCACAGGTATCTCACCTAGGTTCTGCTCCAAGTCTACATCACAAAGTGACTAGGAGAACATATCCCTTAGTTTTCTTCCCACTACAGAAGACCTCTACGGAATTTAGGTACAGCCTAATGGGTTGAGTGATGTTTTCGGGAGGAGAAGGGAAAACTATGGTTTGGGTTCCACAATCTAACATCACACGATTGGGGTGAAGCCAGTTCATGCCTAAGATAATGCCTATGTCTTTCAAGGGTAAACAAATTAAATCTATGATAAAAGACCTATTTTCTACAACAAGATGACAGTTTAAACAACAACGGCAAGTATTAACAGGGCGATTTGTAGGAGTAGAAACAATAAGATCGAAGGGAAGTTTAGAGACTTTTAGATTTAAGGACTCGACACTAGCAAGTGAAATGAAAGAATGAGTAGCACCAGAGTCATATAGTACAGTTAAGGGTTTACCGTTTACTTTGCACATACCTTCAATGAGATCTTTGGACTTCTTGGCATCTTCCGCATTAAGGGTAAAGACCCTTCCTCGGTATTGTGGTCGGGGGTTTTGGTTCGATGTCCCTTGTCCGGTGCAGTCCTTTGCATAGTGGCCAGGCTTGCCACACTTGAAACATACATTCTGACCGGCTAAGCATGGGCGATTCCCGTGGTTCTTCCCGCATTGTGGGCAGACGTCAGCAGATGTTGCTCCGGGGTAAGCAGCAAGGGTTTGTGGTGCCTTGTTCTTGGCTCCACTTGGTCCTCCTGGTCCACGGGGTTGATTATTGAAATTCCTCGGGCCTTGATGTTGAAATGGCGGCCTTTGGTGTTGCTTGGATTGTTGGTGAGCAGGAGCTCTTGGCGGTTGTTGTTGTTGTTGTCGGGCCCTGGTTGGGTGGTAGGGGTTGTAGTGATTCCTCGGCCAGATGCTGCGGTTTGAACTTCGGGGCTTGAGGTCCGAGCCCCTTAGCTCGCTCTGCCCTTGTGATTTGAATCTTTCTCTGTCCTTCTTCAAGTATCCGGCACTTGTTGACCAGAGTCGGGAAGTCTCTGATCTCCATATGGGCCACAGCGTAGTTCATCTCTGCCTTCAGACCGGCCTCATACTTCACACACTTCCAAACTTCATCGGGGTTCCCTTGGAACACCCGAGAGAACTTGATTAGCTCCTCAAACTTCGCAGTGTATTGGGCTACAGTAGACCCTCCCTGGGTCAATTGCATGAACTCAACGTCCTTCGCATTCCTTACGGACTCCGGAAAGTACTTCTCATAGAAGTAAGTCTTGAACGACTCGATCAATGGGAGTTCCAGAGGCTTCTAGCGGATGCCTCGTGCCGTTCCACCGTAACTTCGGCGTCGGACTTGACATGAAAGCAGCAAATGTGACCTTCTGCTCCTCCGAGCAGGTAACGACAGAGTAGATCTTCTCCATGTCTTTGATCCATTCATCAGCCTTGTCGGGGTCCATTACCCCTCGGAACACTGGCTGGTTCGCCTTGCGGAACTCGCCGAAGCGGGCTTGTTCCACCATCTCAGCAGCAGGGGGAGGAGGGGGAACAGGAGCAGCGTTCGCTTGTTGATCAATTCGGTCGAACATCCATTCCATGGCTTGCGCCATGCGACGGACAGCAGCAGCAGTTGTATCATCTTGTTCAACATCGGGTGTAGTCCTAGGCCGTCGTCGCGGTGCCATTGGTCCCTATACACATGAAACAATGAACATCAAGTTGATCAGGCTCAATATCCATGCAAAATGAGCTAGTTACCATGGCACTTGCAACCAACAGAAGTCATGCATCTCTAGTCCTACAGCTTATCTCTATCAAGCACTATACATGACATAACTATCGTATTATGCTTATAAAGCATAGTCAGTCCAATCCTCAGGCTCCATGAGAATCGAACTGCTCTGATACCATAATGTAACACCCTAAATCTTAACCCAAGACTACTAGTATGTACTTAGGTTAATCTTTAGAATATTACCTCTTGGTCTTATCTTTTACTTAGAAAATACTTAGCGGAAATATGGGTAAAATTTTTCTTTTTGGAATTTAAAATCAAAGTGAGAGCCACGCACGAATCCATAAGAAAAGCATAGAGAAACATATAAGCAAAGCATAAGAAACACATCATGTCATGGGAACATCAACTGAATCATAGATATATATATATAATGTGCCTACCCAAAAAGGCGGGACTATTTGATACATCATGAAACAAAATACAACTGAAATGCAATACAAGGAAATCATAAAAAGCAAATACAAGAGAAACTACACCCATACCCATGTGCACCTAAAGGAGACAACCTCATATACAAAAGAAGGTTTGTCCTCTACTATGTGGCGTGTGTGTGCACTAACTACTACCCCTCCTATGACTACTCCTGCTGGTCCGAAAACTGTGGGGTCGAGTCGATCCACTGACGAATCTCGGCGGGAGTGGTCGAGCGCATCATCGGGGCATGTCCACCTCGGCGAGGGCGCATAGATGGCCGTCGAGCCAACCTCGGCTGGACCACCGTCTCCTCACTCCCAGCCCTCATCGGTGGAGGAGCGGGACTGGAGCTCCAACTGTACATGTGGGATGGTGGGTCCTCGGATGGGTCCGTCTCAGAAATCTTGGGGGCCAGCGGCACATACTGGTACTCGCGTACCGCTGATGTCTCGGGCTCCATGCGGAGGATCTGCTCATCGCGTGGTCTCGCTCGCTCAAAAATCCCGTTATGACCGTAAGGAGCAGTTGGGGTGAAGCGGTAGCTCGGGATGGGGTGCGCGAAGGGTCGTCCCATGAACATGAATACTCTGACAGTGCAGCGACCCTCAAAATGGTATGACCCGAGTGCCGGGTCATGGTGCAGCTCCCATACCGGGGTGTCGATGAAGAGTACGAATGTCGCCATCTGAAGATATGACGAAAGAAAAGAGAGAGGGAATGAGAATCTTTCTAAAAGAATTCTCAGTAGGGTTATCCCTACCTAGGTGACATCGTCACATCCTCAGGAACCTTGGGTTTATTTCTAAAAGGTGTGCATACATATAAATTCCTTTTAAGTTGGTTTTCCAAAGAGGTATTTTATCCAAGGTCCGTCATATTTTATAATGCGTCTTTATAACTTAAGCAGAAATATACTAATGATATGAATGCATCATAAGGTAAACCAAACAATAGAATAACTAGGAAACATTATAACATTGGCATAAGTATAGTTTATGTGACATTGTTAACTTTAACTTTCATCTCTTGGGGCCGCCCTAAAACTTCTCTAGGTTATGAGCTCATACCTTAACTAGTCGTCACTAGTTCTTACTTATCTTATGATAAGCGTAACATAATCCCGACTTAAAGTACGGGCTAGGGGGCAAATTAAGGATCTCCTTTCTAGGATCATTTCCTCTTTGAAACGCTTTGCTAGCCACGTGGGCCTCGCAATTTGTCCGCTTTGGCAGGCTGCATCTACACATGCCCTCACGGATTTGTCTCCTCCTAGGGGTGCTCAGCCGAACCGGTGTCACCCAGGAGAAGCGCGTCTCAATGTTGTGTCAATTTATATTCTCATAAGTATTAAATCACAATTACCTCATCATTTTTCATATTCATTTTTATCATGCATTCTCATATGGCTTTTTCATAACATATATATCATCACATGAAACTTTCTCATAACATTAAATCGCATAAAACTTTCACACAAACATCATCACATAGTCATATCTAACAATCATCCCCATAAGCTCATAGACATGATATGTTATAACTCAAAGTGTTTTAAACTTCGATTCTTATAAGTCTTAAACTTACAAATTAATTGTTCTAACATTATCCTTAACTTCTTTATACGCCTATAGTTGACAATTAATGAGTTATACAAATTTTATGCTCAAGGATTAATCCAAATAGCACTAAGCAGAATTTCGACAGCTTTATGTTTATGTGATTACGGAGTTCTAGAAATTATGGTTTAGATCTTTATCTCACATTCTAAGTTATTGATCATCAACACCTAGTCTCTTGGGAACCTATAAGGTTATAACTAAGTATTTCTCACCTCACCCTATGGTCAAGAACGTCTCTAAACCTCAAGAGTGCAGAAATCAAAATACTAACTTTACGGGTACCTAGAAGTCACAATAATGACCCTTTCTAAGTTCGGTTTGCTCCTAAGGTTTCAAGATTAAGTCCTAAACCAATTATGAGTCATTCCTACACATATAAACTAATTTAAAACCATGATTATTGAATCTAAACCTTGCTGGATGTAACACCCTAATAGAACCCCACTGTGCTTAAGTTCACATTTGGATTCTATTAGTTGTCACTTATGCCTTGTATTAATTTTCTTTTGAAATTAACTTAGAAAAATAATGGAAGTTTTTTTTTTTCTTTCAATAAATTAATTTTTTTGAAAACTTAAGCACTGTGAATTTAGAAGTGAAATACATAGCGCTTTTATAGATAATAATCAAGTTACATTGCGCACTTAATTAAATAAGCGGAATAAAAGACTAAGTGTAGAACAATTATCACATAAACTGGAATATAATCACTTAATACATAAGTCACAAAGAGGCATATATCATCTTGATAAGTTATTACAAATAACAATATAAGTTCTACTATTACTAATTGTTTCTCACAAACTATAATGTAACTAAAGCTCGGAATGCTCCTACTTGAACGGTTTGAAATCTTCACGTGCTACCTCCTTCCTCGCCTACGGCCTCGTTGCTTTAGGTGGACACATCTGTCTCACAGTAACGACAACGGAAAATAAACATAGGAGTGAGAAATACATGATTTCTCGATGGGAGTTCCTACTTGTACTAAAAGTGTCATCGTTGTCGTCCCAGTCACTTCGGGTTTATTATAAAAGGTGAACAGTAAGGATTCAATTATCAAACTTTAACAAACGTGATTAGTCAAGTGCAGTTACTTTTAAACTAATCTTGAACATTAGCGTAAATATTCATTCAAGATTTCATCAAGCATACATATAAGCATATCATGTAAAACCACTAATAAGCAAGAATCATTTAGGAGCTGCATGCATTTCATGACTACTCATCCTCAACATTCACTTGTTTAGTGATCATCATCTTTCATTTATTTCATCAACATATTTCTTAATTACTCACGGGATGAATGCATCAATGCCTTAGACCACCCTAAAAGGGTAATGAGCTCATACCATGGCCGTCGCCATAACCTTTTTGGTTTTCATTCCATTGCCGTGATCTCAACGGTTTAGGGGGTTAAGCCGTGAGTTTAGCTCAAGTCCACTTTTCCAGACTTTCATTGCTACTTTTTCAAACTTTAATTTTATTATTTCCTTTGAAAATGAATGTATGCATATCATCATGTAATCACAATAAATCATGGGCAATCAATCATTCATCTTCATCATTTCATAACTCATCACCATACATTCACTTTACTATAATTCACTTCATGAAACATAGATAATATCATGTAAATCTCATAGTAAACATTTTCATAAATGATTCATTTTAAGCAACCAAAGTTATCAAGTTGAGTTCCTAGTGTTCCTAAGAGGTAATGGATGTCTTAGTATTATCTTTTTCTCTTAGTGTTCTTTGTACTCTTAGAATTCCATTAATACATTAATGCATTTCAAAATATTATTATAGGTTCTTTATATATTCTTATTATGGTTTTCAGTATAACTCTTGAAGATTATTATTCTACTTAAATTCTTAAAATTATCTTTTTACAAGACTTGATTCTTTTATTTATAGTTTTGACATCTTTTAGAAGAAAGTTTATAATTCTCTGTATACTTGTTATCTCAGCTTAGTAAAGGTAGTTCCAAATTCCTAACTCATCAAATTTTATCATTTACATCTTTGGAATAGTGTAAATCCATTGTAAACCATGCATAGGAGGGTTCCTAGGAAAGAGAGGTGGGTCACAATGGACATGCTTAAATACCAAGTCTTTCCTTAGCCGTAACCTTTCCAAACTGCACTTTCACAGTACACTATCCCGAAATTTATTTCTCATTCTGTATTTACGTGGTACAAAGCTTTATACATAACATACATAGGTGTATTCCTATATGTGTTAGCTCTCCAACAAAGTTGAAATCAGTCCATTTGCATTTTTCTAGAGTGAGTTACACCTATTTTACTACTACAAGGTCAGATTTAAAGTTTCAGTCTTAGGCTCTACTTTAAAAATTTATATCTTGAGCTACAAAACTCCGTTTTGGGTGATTCTTTTTGGAGAGTGTTCTATAATGAGTCTATTTTATAGTAAAATTATTTTAATTTCGAGATACTTGATATTTTATGAACAGTAGCTTTCGAAGTACCTGCTGCCAGAAACAACTAGAAATTCCAGCACCTACCATTTTCATGTCTCAAGTTACCTTTATTAAATCAGGTTTCACATACAATCTTTTCAAGTTATATTTGAGTTTGATAATATCATAAGGGTACTCATAACAAAATAGAACATGTCATATTTCTACAAATATATTTTTCAAATAATCATTTAAAACTTTTGACAATAACTCAAACTTGAGGCATTCTATCAAGGTTAGAAGCCAACAATACT
The DNA here is from genome assembly GCA_031216105.1 of Dalbergia cultrata. NCBI lineage: Eukaryota > Viridiplantae > Streptophyta > Magnoliopsida > Fabales > Fabaceae > Dalbergia > Dalbergia cultrata. The sequence goes on along the minus strand of CM062344.1, from coordinate 36,486,439 downwards.
TGAACAATTAAAGATGAAGCTCCTACCTCTTGTGTAGGGTCTAAAAAGGGTCCTTCTCTTCTTCCTTAAGCTTTGAACAAGAGTCTTTGGAGTGGATGACCCTCCTTGAATCTTGGCTCCAGAACTTGAATGCTTAAGAAAATATTTCTCACTAGAGTTAAAGATTGTAACTCTTGTGAGGGCTAGTGAAAGTTTGGACTTAGGATTTAAGTGTTTGGATGAAGTTTAGAGGATCAAGAGAAGTCTTTGAAGAACATAAGAAGAATGATAGAATAAGAAAGAAAGAACACTTAGGGAGTTTCTGAATTGAAGAGAGTTTGAGGAGTATTTATAGTGGAAAAATTAGAGAAAAAAACAGAAGAAGGAAAGCACTTGGAGCATGATTTATGGAAACATGTTAGCTGAATTTTGGGATGAAAATGCTCCTTGTTTTGTGCAAACATGTTTCTATGTTTTGTGCAAACACGTTTCCATATTTTGTGCAAACAGGTTTTCATGTTTTGTGCAAACACGTTTCCATGTTTTGTGCAAACACGTTTCCATGTTTTATGCAAACATGTTTCCATGTTTTGTGCAAAGATGTTAGTGGATATTTTTGTAATTAGACAATGATAGTGGTATTCTTGTAATTCCATTAATAGAGTAAGGGTATCTTTGTCATTTAATAAGGCAATGGTAGTTTGGTAATTTCCTTTACACAGCAAGGGCATTTTCGTAATTTCCACTAAGTGATGGCATTTTCGTAATTCTTTGCATTTTTCTCTAGACATACTTAAGTAGACTATTTGTTGTGTTTCATAACATTTGTCCCGATTCTCTTGGTTTTGCTATCGCTAATTAATATTTATCTTAGTTATAAATTTGGGGATGTTACACTGGACAGAATCCAGAAAAATGAATCTTTAAGGGATCTAGAACTCTCAAATTAATTCTTTTCTAGTTCCTAACTTATCCTATCTTTCACATATGAGTCTTAACATAATTATTACCCAAACATAAGCATATTAACATCATTAACACAGCTCATACAGTGGCCAAACATAGCAAGGCAGAACCGAAACAGAAACTCCATTTAAAGGCATTGAATCATAGTTTCTAAAGCACATAAAATACTAGTTTTTCTTGGAACCTTATTAAAACCTTCAAAACTCTTTTATGAACACTTTTATCATCTAAACTCATGAAAATACTTAATAGGGCAGTGGCTATATTATTTTCATCTCAAGAGGTCCTAAATTCATAACACTTAGTTCTACACATTCCTTATACTCATATAAGTTTAGAAAAATTATAAAACATAGTTTTCAATACTTGAAAACATTAAGGCCTCATAGGGCCGAAATATGAACCATAGGAAATAAATGTTTTAGACCTTTGTTTGAGATATCCTTGGGCAAGTCTTTGAGCTCTAAAATCATTAAAGTGATGACATAAAAATAAACATGCTCATGCACTTATTTTAGTTATTGCTAGAAAGTAAAGTGAGAACATAAAATAAATATGTGGTGCAATATATTATTATCTTTGATATTTAGGTGAGGACTTGAAATATAAATATGATAATGCAAAGCTTGAAACATAAACATGATAATGCAAGTTCATTCATTATCTTGGGATTTAGTGATAGCAAGGAAATAAACATGATATGCAAAGCTTAAAGTAAACATGATGCAAGTTTCATTTTTATGTTTAACTAGAGCTCATTTAAGGCTTTAACAAGATAATAACCCCATACAACATCTCAAAGATCACAACACAAGAATCGAAAATCGTGTAAAAGAGAAAGAAAGTGAAGCTACATCAAGTTCTTTATTAAGTACCCAAAACCCCTATCTAGAGACAAATCTCTAGAACGTGCCGGCCAACTTTAAGGTTGACAAGGGTAGGCTTGGGCTTTTAGAAATCCTTAGATTAATTTTCTTAAGTTGGAAAACCATGTGAGCTAGATAACATATAGATGAAGTTGTAAGAAAAGGAAAATTCAAGCTTTAGAGGTTTCTTTGAGATGAACACCATGTCATCATCTAGAAACTCTCATCATCATGCTATCATGCTCAAATCAAGGCCTCATGGCCGAAAATGAAAGGAAAGGAAAGACAAAGGAAAGTTAAAAAAAAATCCAAGAGAAAACTAGAGAAAAACACTTTCTTGAGCAAAATAGAGTTTGAAAACAAATCCCTACCTTTTGATGAAGATAAAAGCTTGATCTTGAAGATGGAAATGAGATGAGCAACACCTCCTAGGGTGGTGATGATGATTCGGCCTTGATGAGAGAAAAAGAAAGAAAATGTGTTTCAAGTGGAGTTGTGTTTGAGGTGTGGTGTTTGAGAGGTTTGATGATGGTTCAAGGTTTTGGGGTGGTGTTTGATGGTTGAGAGGTGATGATGAGATGGAGAGATGAAGAAGATAAAGATGAAAAGAAAGGAAGAACACTCTTGGAACTTTGAGAGAAAAAGGAAAGACTAGCAAGACAACTCTAAAACTCTAAACTTTGCAAATGCTTCAAAGTGCAACAAGGCTAACACAAGCATCCTATTTATAGAAAAACAAAACCATGGAGCTTGCAAATGGAGGGAGTGGCCGTGTGGTTTGGAGGGAAAAGGAAGAGAAAATATCTCTTACACAAGGTCATTCAAGCATGGTTTGAAGTATGGAAGCTATGCTACAAAGTATGGCTTGATGTGAGTTAATTTCCTATCAAATTTTTATGAAATTAGGCTTCTAGAAATAATGCATGGCTGGAACTTTTCCAGCCACAATTAAATGGGAGAAATGGGTTGTTTTAATTATTTATTCATGTGGAAATTGAAGCTTGATTGAAAGTTATGACAAGGTATAGTGTATGTGACTTGAGGTATGGCCTTGGAGTGTTGAAAAATTGAACATGTGATGCATATGGAGGAGGTGAGGCTTGACCAGCTTGGGACAGCAGAATGGGAGGATGATTTGACCATTTAATTGTGTGTTAATGGTAGGTTTAGATGTGTATTAGCTTAGGTACAAGGTTAGGAATGATTAAGCTTAAGTTTAGGTAACTAAGAATGTGATTTAGAGAGTTTATGACAAGTTTAGGAGTGCTCATACATCATTAAAGAATTTAAAACTCATTTATGAATAAACAATGTGTAACACAATTCCATGATTTAAGGAATTGGAAAGAGAAAACACTATTCAAGATTCTATGACTAGGTGTCATAAAATTAAAATATGATTTTAGGTTGTAATTAAGTACTTTTTGGTTCTAATCAACTTTAATAAATTATTTTGACTCTAGATTAATTAAGGAAATTAATTAACCTTCGATTAGAGCCTAATATTGCTTAGGTTTGCTTAATTGCGTGATTAAGCGTAAAAATACGAAACTAGGGGCAAAACCATAATTTTGCACTAATTTTGCCCGGGACTTCGAAAATTAAAACTGAGGTCATAGAATACATAAAAACGCCTTTTAAAACCATCTGGAGAAGTTTCGGGTTCATCCGGCACTTGCAAATGGGTAAAACACCACAGGGGCGTTTTGGTCATTTTGACCCGAAAACTCGAAAAACGAGATTTTCGATCCCGGGAAGGTACATAAGTTTTCTAATCGCCTTCCAACATTGAGTTTGCCCTTCGAGTACTGCCGCACTGGCTTTCCTCGAATTCCGGGCTGAAAATGACCTCAGGGGCATTTTGGTCATTTTCACTCCAACAGAAAATCGGGGCGTTACAGAACCGGTGTCACCCAGGGTTTTCAACTCATATGGTACTCATAAATCATTTCTTTCAACCCTTTAAGGTTTGATGGAAATTCGACAGCGTAACAGCTGTTAAATCGAATTTCCTTCAAACTGCCACAAGCTAATCCACACATCATGTTCTCATGAAATCTCACGCTATGCTAAACTTTAACATTTCATCAATCATTTTCTCATGCATCAAGCACATCTCATCATATCATTGCATCAAGCAGCACATCATAGCATTAACAACTTTTTAGTGTCTTATGCACTGACCCTTAAGGTCCCTAACTCACATTCTAAGTTATAAATCATCGAACCTAATCTCTCGGGAACTTATAAGGTCTTAACTAAGTATTTCTCACCTCACACTATGATCAAGAACATCTCTAAACCTCAAGAGTGCAGAATTCATATTCCTAACTTTACGGGTACCTAGGAGTCACAACAATGACCCTTTCTAAGTTCGGTTTGCTCCTAAGGCATCAAGATCAAGTCCTAAACCATTTATGAGTCATTCCTACACATTTCAACTAATTTAAATCCATGATTAGCATTACTAAACCTTGCTGGACAGAATCCAGAAAATTCAAACATTAAAGGATCTAGAACTAAGATAAATATTAATCTTAATTAGCGATAGCAAAACCAAGAGAATCTGGACAAATGTTATGAAACACAACAAATAGACTACTTAAGTATGTATAGAGAAAAATGCAAATAATTACGAAAATGTAATCACTTAGTGGAAATTATGAAAATGCCCTTGCTATGTAAAGGAAATTACCAAACTACCCTTGCCTTATTAAATGACGAAGATACCCTTACTCTATGAATGGAATTACAAGAATACCACTATCATTGTCCAATTACAAAAATATCCTTGTCTTAGTTAAAGAAATTACTACAATGCCATTTGCACAAATCCCTAGACTTGTCTTTAGACAAGAATGAATCTAAGCCATTGGATTAAGATGATAACACAATAATTTAACCACATACATCATACACATTTCTGAATAACATACATGCAAGGTTAGAAAATCTCCACTAACATCTTTGCACAAAACATGAAGCATTTTCATCCAACATGTTTGCATAAAACTTGGAAACATGTTTGCACAAAACAAGGAGCATTTTCATCCCAAAATTCAGCCAACATGTTTCCATAAATCATGCTCCAAGTGCTTTCCTTCTTCTGTTTTTTCTCTAATCTTTCCACTATAAATACTCCTCAAACTCTTTTCAATTCAGAAACTCCCTAAGTGTTCTTTCTTTCTTATTCTATCATTCTTCTTATGTTCTTCAAAGACTTCTCTTGATCCTCTAAACTTCATCCAAACACTTAAATCCTAAGTCCAAACTTTCATTAGCCCTCACAAGAGTTACAATCTTTAACTCTAGTGAGAAATATTTTCTTAAGCACTCAAGTTCTAGAGCCAAGATTCAAGGAGGGTCATCCACTCCAAAGACTCTTGTTCAAAGCTTAAGGAAGAAGAGAAGGACCCTTTTTAGACCCTACACAAGAGGTAGGAGTTTCTTCTTTATTTGTTCAAGTATTGTTGGCTTCTAACTTTGCTCATGGATAGAATGCCTCAAACTTGAGTTATTGTCAAAAGTTTTGAATAATTATATTTTTAGAAAACACAACATGTTCTATTCTGCGATGAGTACTTTTATGATATTATCAAACTCAAATATAACTTAAAAGATTATATGTGAAACTTGAGTTAATAAAGACAACTTAAGACATGAACATGGCAGGTGCTGGAATTTCTAGTTATTTCTGGCAGTAGTTACTTCGAAAATTAGTGTTCATAAAGTATGAAGGATATCGAAATGAAAATATTTTTATTATAAACTAGACTCATTGTAGAACACTCTTAAAAAAGAATCACCTAAAACGGAGTTTCCCAGCCCAAGATATAAATTTTTAAAGTAGAGCCTAAGACTGAAACTCTTAATCTGACCTTGTAGTAGTAAAATAGGTGTAACTCACTCTAGAAAAATGCAAATGGACTGATTTCAACTTTGTCGAAAAGCTAAGACATCTACAAACACACTTATGTATGCTATACATAAAGCTTTACACCACAAAAATACAGAATGAGAGATATATTTTCGGGACAGTGTGCTGAGAAAGTCTTGAAGGTAGCGTGATACTGTGAGAGTGCAATTTGGAAAGGTTCTGGCTAAGGAAAGACTTGGTATTTAAGCGTGTCCATTGTGACCCACCTCTCTTTCCTAGGAATCCTACTATGCACAATTTATTGTTGATTTACACTAATCTAAGATGTTAGTGCTACAAATTTTATTCTAAAAGATGTCAGAACTTTAAATAAAAGATTCAAGTCTTGTAAAGAGATAATTTTAAGGATTTAAGTAGAATAATAATCTTCAGGAGATATATATAAAAGTCATAATAAAAATATATAAAGAACCTCTAAAAATATCTTAAAGGGTATTAATGTATTAATGGAAATACTAAGAGTACAAAGAAGACTAAGAGAAAAAGATAATACCAAGATATCCATAACCTATTAGGAACACTAGAGACCTAACTTGATAACTTAGGTTGCTTAATGTGAATTCTCTATCAGAATGTTTACTATGAGATTTACATGATATTGTTTATGTTACATGAAGTGATATACAGAAATGTGAATGTATTGATGAGATATGAAACGATAATGATAAAATGATTGACTGTGCCATAATTTATTAATGTGCATACATTCATATTTCAAATGAAATAATAAATAGGCCAACTCACTACTTAATCCTCTTTGAGGATTAAGGTATTGATGATTTCACTCAGTGAGAATAAAAGTAAAACCTGAAAAAGTAGCAATGATAGTCTGGAAAAGTGGACTTGAGCTAAACACATGGCTTAACCCCCTAAACCGTTGAGATCATGGCAACGGAAAGAAAACCAAAAGGTTGTGGCGACGGCCACGGTATGAGCTCATTACCCTTTTAGGGTGGTCTAAGGCATTGATGCATTCATCCCGTGAGTAATTAAGAAATATGTTGATTAAATAAATGAAAGATGATGATCACTCAACAAGTGAATGTTGAGGATGAGTAATCATGAAATGCATGTAGCTCCTAAATGATTATTGCTTATTAGTGGTTTTACATGATAAGCTTATATGTATGCTTGATGAAATACTGAATGGATATTTCTGCTAATGTTCAAGATTAGTTTAAAAGTAACTGCACTTCGGCTAATCACGTTTATGAAAGTTTGATAATTGAATCCTTACCTGTTCACCTTTTATAATAAACCCGAAGTAGTGGGACGACAACGATGACACTTTTAGTACAAGTAGGAACTCCTACTGAGAAATCATGTATTTCTCACTCCTATGTTTATTTTCCGTTGTCGTTACCAGAAACAGACGTGTCCACCTAAAGCAACGAAGCTGTAGCTAAGGAAGGAGGTAGCGTGTGAAGATTTCAAACCTTTCAAGTAGGAGCATTCCGAGCTTTAGTTACATTATAGTTTGTGAGAAACAATTAGTAATAGTAGAACTTATATTGTTATTTGTAATAACTTATCAGTTTGATATATGCCCTGTTGTGACTTATGTATTAAGTGATTATATTCCAGTTTATGTGATAATAGTTCTACACTTAGTCTCTTATTCCGCTTATTTAATTAAGTGGGCAATGTAACTTGATTATTATCTATAAAAGCGCTATGTATTTCACTTCTCGTTACAGGCTTAAGTTTTCAAAAAAATTAATTTATGTAAAAGAAAAAAAAACTTCCACTATTTTTCTAAGATAATTTCAAAAGAAAATAAAAGCAAGGCATAAGTGACAACTAATAGAATCCAAATGTGAACTTAAGCACGGTGGGGTTCTATTAGGGTGTTACATTATGGTATCAGAGCAGTTTGTAACACCCTAATAGAACCCCACTATGCTTAAGTTCACATTTGGATTCTATTAGTTGTCACTTATGCCTTGCATTTATTTTCTTTTGAAATTAACTTAGAAAAATAGTGGAAGTTTTTTTTAAAAAAAATAAATTAATTGTTTGAAAACTTAAGCCTCAGAATTAGAAGTGAAATACATAGCGCTTTTATAGATAATAATCAAGTTACATTGTGCACTTAATTAAATAAGCGGAATAAGAGACTAAGTGTAGAACTATTATCACATAAACTGGAATATAATCACTTAATACATAAGTCACAACAGGGCATATATCATACTGATAAGTTATTACAAATAACAATATAAGTTCTACTATTACTAATTGTTTCTCACAAACTATAATGTAACTAAAGCTCAGAATGCTCCTACTTGAAAGGTTTGAAATCTTCACACGCTACCTCCTTTCTCACCACAAATTCTGCTTTAGGTGGACACGCCTGTCTCGTAACGACAACGGAAAATAAACATGAGAGTGAGAAATACATGATTTCTCAAGAGGAGTTCCTACTTGTACTAAAAGTGTCATCGCTTGTCGCCCCAAATACTTCGGTTTATTATAAAAAGGTGAACAGTAAGGATTCATTTATCAAACTTTCACAAACGTGATTAGTCAAGTGTCATATTTTTAAACTAATCTTGAACATTAGCAGAAATATCCATTTAGTATTTCATCAAGCATACATATAAGCATATCATGTAAAACCACTAATAAGCAATAATCATTTAGGAGTTGCATGCATTTCATGATTACTCATCCTCAACATTCACTTGTTTAGTGATCATCATCTTTCATTTATTTCATCAACATATTTCTTAATTACTCACAGGATGAATGCATCAATGCCTTAGACCACCCTAAAGGGTAATGAGCTCATACCATGGCCGTCGCCATAACCTTTTTGGTTTTCATTCCGTTGCCGTGATCTCAACGGTTTAGGGGGTTAAGCCATGAGTTTAGCTCAAGTCCACTTTTCCAAACTATCATTGCTACTTTTTCAAACTTTACTTTTATTATTTCTTTTGAAAATGAATGTATGCATATTATCATGTAATCACAATAAATCCTAGGCAATCAATCATTCATCCTCATCATTTCATAATTCATCACCATACATTCACATTACTATAAATCACTTCATAAAACATGGACAATATCATGTAAATCTCATAGTAAACACTTTCATAGATGATTCATATTAACCAACCAAAGTTATCAAGTTGAGTTCCTAGTATTCGTAAAAGGTAATGGATGTCTTAGTATTATCTTTTTCTCTTAGTGTTCTTTGTACTCTTAGCATTCCATTAATACATTAATGCACTTCAAAATATTATTATAGGTTCTTTATATATTTTTATTATGACTTTCATATAACTCTTGAAGATTATTATTCTACTTAAATTCTTAAAATTCTCTCTTTACAAGACTTGATTCTTTTATTTATAGTTTTGACATCTTTTAGAAGAAAGTTTATAATTCTCTGTATACTTGTTATCTCAGCTTAGTAAAGGTAGTTCCAAATTCCTAACTCATCAAATTTTAGCATTTACATCTTTGGAATAGTGTAAATCAAAACCATGCATAGGAGGGTTCCCAGGAAAGAGAGGTGGGTCACAATGGACATGCTTAAATACCAAGTCTTTCCTTAGCTAGAACCTTTCCAAACTGCACTTTCACAGTACACTATCCCGAAATTTATTTCTCATTCTGTATTTACGTGGAACAAAGATTTATACATAACATACATGGGTGTATTCCTATATGTGTTAGCTCTCCAACAAAGTTGAAATCAGTCCATTTGCATTTTTCTAGAGTGAGTTACAGCTATTTTACTACTACAAGGTCAGATTTAAAGTTTCAGTCTTAGGCTCTACTTTAAAAAATTATATCTTGAGCTAGAAAACTCCGTTTTAGGTGATTCTTTTTGGAAAGTGTTCTATAATGAGTCTAGTTTATAGTAAAATTATTTTAATTTCGAGATGATTAATATTTTATGAACAGTAACTTTCGAAGTACCTGCTGCCAGAAATAACTAGAAATTCCAGCACCTATCATTTTCATGTCTTAAGTTACCTTTATTAAATCAGGTTTCACATACAATCTTGTCAAGTTATATTTGAGTTTGATAACATCATTAGAGTACTCATAACATAATAGAACATGTCATATTTCTAAAAATATATTTTTCAAATAATCATTCAAAACTTTTGAGAATAACTCAAACTTGAGGCATTCTATCAAGGTTAGAATCCAACAATGCTTAAACAATTAAAGATGAAGCTCCTAACTCTTGTGTAGGGTCTAAAAAAGGGTCCTTCTCTTCTTCCTTAAGCTTGAACAAGAGTCCTTGGAGTGGATGACCCTCCTTGAATCTTGGCTCTAGAACTTGAGTGCTTAAGAAAATATTTCTCACTAGAGTTAAAGATTGTAACTCTTGTGAGGGCTAGTGAAAGTTTGGACTTAGGATTTAAGTGTTTGGATGAAGTTAAGAGGATCAAGAGAAGTCTTTGAAGAACATAAGAAGAATGATAGAATAAGAAAGAAAGAACACTTAGGGAGTTTCTGAATTGAAGAGAGTTTGAGGAGTATTTATAGTGGAAAGATTAGAGAAAAAACAGAAGAAGGAAAGCACTTGGAGCATGATTTATGGAAACATGTTGCCTGAATTTTTGGATGAAAATGCTCCTTGTTTTGTGCAAACACGTTTCCATGTTTTATGCAAACACGTTTCCATGTTTTATGCAAACATGTTGGATGAAAATGCTCCATGTTTTATGCAAACATGTTTCCATGTTTTATGCAAAGATGTTAGTGGAGATTTTCTAACCTTTAGTGCATGTATGTGATTCAGAAATGTGTATGATGTATGTGGTTAAATTATTGTGTTATCATCTTAATCCAATGGCTTAGATTCATTCTTGTCTAAAGACAAGTATAGGGATTTGTGTAAATGGCGTTGTAGTAATTTCTTTAACTAAGACAAGGATACTTTTGTAATTAGACAATGATAGTGGTATTCTTGTAATTCCATTCATAGAGTAAGGGTATCTTTGTCATTTAATAAGGCAAGGGTAGTTTGGTAATTTCCTTTACATAGCAAGGGCATTTTCGTAATTTCTACTAAGTGATGGCATTTTTGTAATTCTTTGCATTTTTCTCTAGACATACTTAAGTAGTCTATTTGTTGTGTTTCATAACATTTGTCCAGATTCTCTTAGTTTTTGCTATCGCTAATTAATATTTATCTTAGTTAGAAATTTGGGGATGTTACATTTCTCCCCTTCTTATTAAAAATTTTGCCCTCAAAATTTGATACCTGTGAATAGGTTCGGAAATTCTTTTCGCATATCTTCCTCGAGCTCCCATGTGTGCTCTTCCATTCCATCTTGTCCCCGGGCTACTCGGACCAGAGATACAGATTTGTTTCTCAGCTGCTTGATGCCATGATCCACGATCCTCATCGGTGGTAATTCAAAAGTTAAGTCATCTTTTAATTGTATAGTTTCTGGCTCAAACACATGACTGGGTCCGACTGATACTTTCTCAATTGGGACACATGAAAAACATTGTGTAGGTTAGACAAATTTGGAGGTAATGCAATTTCGTAGGCGGAGGGACCTACCTTTTTGAGGATTTGGAAGGGTCCTAAGAATCTAGGGCTTAGCTTTTTGACTTTCAATGCACGACCTATACCTGTGGTAGGAGTAATTCGCAAGAATATGTGTTCTCCTTCTTGAAATTCGAGAGGTTTCCTTTTCTTGTCGAAGATAGCTCTTACGCCTACTCGAGCAAATGAGGATTCTTTCCCTAATTCTCCTTATTTGTTTGGTTGTCTCTTTTACCAAATCAGGGCCCAAAATACTTTGCTCTCCCGGGTCACACCAACAAAGTGGTGATTGACACTTTCTACCATACAAAGCCTCATAGGGTGCCATCCCAATGCTAGTGTGGTAACTATTATTATATGCAAACTCAATCAATAGAAGCTGTTTGTCCCAACTTTTTAGCTGGTATAAGACACATGCTCTTAGCATATCCTCAAGGGTTTGAATTATTCTTTCTGATTGTCCATCAGTTTGAGGGTGATAGGCAGTGCTTAGACACAACCTTGAACCAAACGCCTTTTGCAAAGCTCCCCAAAATCTTGAGGTGAACCTTGGATCCCTATCTGAGACAATGGTTTTGGGTACTCCATGAAGCCTTATTATCTCTTGGATGTATAGCTGAGCTAACTTTTCCAAATGGTAATTTGCTCGAATGGGTAAAAAGTGAGCAGATTTGGTCAATCTATCCACAATTACCCATATGGAGTCATGTCCGGTAGGCGTTCTTGGCAATCCCATCACGAAATCCATGGATATTCCTTCCCACTTCCATTCGGGGATTTTGAGAGGTTGCAGCACTCCGGAGGGTTTTTGATGCTCTATCTTCACTTTTTGGCATACCAAACATTTTTGTACTATATTTGCTATATCTGCTTTCATCTTTGGCCACCAGAACATCCTTTTTAGGTCATGGTACATCTTGGTTATACCGGGGTGTACACTAAATTGACTGTTGTGGGCTTCTTCCAAAATGCTAGCTCTCAATCGTTCTTTTGCAGGTACACAGATTCTCCCTTGGTATCTCCACACTCCTTCCTTATTCTGGACAAACTCTTTCAACTTTCCTGCTTCGACAAGGGTTAAGGTTCTAAGGAAATCCTCATCTTCCCTTTGGGCTTGAATTATTTGATCCTTAAAGCTACTAGTTACACTTAGTTGGCTTAACCGAATTTGTTCTGAAGTCCCCCTATATCCTAAGTTGAGGTTCCTAAAATCTTCTATCAGTTCATTTTCTTTCACCATGTGTAACACCCTAATTTTTAACCCAACTTTCTAGAACACATTAGGTTAAATATTAGGCTATTACTTCATAGTCTCATTCTTTCATTGAAATACTTAGCGAAAATTACGGGTAAATTTTTCTTTTTTGAAAACATAAAACAAAGTGAGAGCCACGTTCTTAGTCTAATCGAATAATAGGAATATAAAGCACGCTTAACACTCATAGAGAAACACAGAAATGGAAACATATAATAGCTGAGCATAAATCATCACAACAAGAGAAACGTTTCATTAATAACATAACTTAGAATACATAAGTAGTCATACCCTCATTGGGACGGGCAGAGCTTGTAATACAAATAGAAAGGAAGTACAATAGAAACAGAGAAACGTAAAGTAACATAAAGTAAACCATCACTACCCGAGTGCACCTATAGTGAATAACCTCAAAACAAAAGCAGGTTTATCCAGTCTACATGTGAGTGTGTGCACTAAGCCTCCCCTAAAACATCTACTACTAGAACCCGGGGAAATGGAGTGTAACTGATCCAAGAACGCAAGGCGGCAGGAGTGGGCATACGTGTAGATTGAGCGTGAACTCCTCGTTAGGGGCGCCTCTCGGACGGATGTGTCAATGAAGACCACGAATGTCGCCATCAGTCTCTGAAGATGTGACTAAGCGAGAAAAAGAAGAGAAAAGAGTGAGAATCTTACTAAAGAATCTCAAGAGGAATCTCCTATTCTAGGGTTACATCGTTCACATCCTCAGGAACCTTGGGTTTATTTATAAAAGGTGTTCATGCATATGAGATTCATTATTAGGGTTTATGAAACTATTTATCCAAGGTCCATTTCTTTTAGTATGCATCTTGATGTCATGAATGCAACATGTTTAAGCATGAATGTATGGCAATACTTGAGCACATAAATCAACAAATCACAACAATCTAGATTCATGCAAGTGGCATAAGGGCATATTACAACTCTTACTTTTCTTATACTTATGTGACTTAAAAGCATCATATCTCTTTTGTTCTTTTTCTCAAAAACCACCCTCTTAAAACATATCCACCTATTTCCAACCGATACACCGCCCCAGCGATTTTTATCATAACCTCCTATCTCCGTCTCACCTAATCGCCTAGGAATGAGCTCAATCCTAACTAGTCGTCACTAGATTTAATATGGGGTAAAATGAGGGGTAACATAAACATATTTCATTCTTTGAAATGTTCTCACGGCCTCGAGTGCACAGCTAATTGTCCGCTTTGGTAAGGCTGCATCTGCACATACCCTCACGGATTTGCCTCCTCCTCACCGTAGCAGGAGAAATGCGTCTCAATGCTTGTCACATAAAAATATCCTGGGGTGCTCGGCCGAACCAGTGTCACCCAGGGTTTTCAACTCATATGGTACTTTAAAACATTTTTCAACTCTTTTAGGTTTGATAGAAATTCGGCAGCATAACGGCTGTTAAACTGAATTTCCTTCAAACCAAAATTTATGCCACAAGCTAATCACACAACTTAACATCTCAATAATCATTTCCTCACGTATCATCAATAAAACATTTTAGGGTTCATGCATCATCAAGCATATTCTTCTAATACATCATTCTCACATAGATAAACATCATAACATATATTTCAAACTCATCATTCTTACATAGATTATAGCATATATTCCAAACTCATCATAGCATATATTTTAAACACATCATACTCACATAGATAAAGCTCATGTATCATATATCATACTTGCATAAAATTAAGCATCATTAAAACTCAAGACTTCTTAATATCTTATGGATCGACCCTTAAGGTCCTTAACTCCCAATCTAAGTTATAAATCATCAAAACCTAGTCTCTTGTGAACCTATGAGGTTATAACGAAGTATTTCTCACCTCACACTATGGTCAAGAACATCTCTAGACCTCAAGGATGCAGAATTTAAAATCTCAACTTTACGGGTACCTAGGAGTCACAACAATGACTCTTTCTAAGTCCAGTTTGTTCCTAAAGCATCAAGATTAAGCCCTAAACCAATTATGAGTCATTCCTACACATTTAAACTAATTTAGAACCATGATTATCATTTCTAAACCTTGCTGGACAGAATCCAGAAAATTCCATCATTAAGGGATCTAAAACTCTCAAATTAATTCTTTTCTAGTTCCTAACTTATCCTATCTTTCACATATGAGTCTTAACATTATTTTTACTCAAACATAAGCATCTTATCATTATTAACACAGCTCATACAGTGACCAAACATAGCAAGGCAGAACCGAAACAAACATCTCCATAAAAGACATGAAACACAATTTCTAAAGCACATACAATACTAGTTTCTCTTGGAACCTTTTTCAACTTTCAAAACTCATTTATGGACACTTTTACTCACCTAAAATCATAAAAATTCTTAAGAGGGTAATAGCTAAATCATTTTTATCTCAAGAGGTCCTAAATTCATAAAACTTAGTTCTACATATTTCTTATACTTACATAAGCTTAGAAAAATTATAAAACATAGTTTTCAATACTTGGAAACACCAAAGCCTCTTAGGGCCGAAATAGGGACCAAAAGCAATAAATATTTTTAGACCTTTGTTGAGACAACAATGGGCAAGTCTTTGAGCTCTAGGTTCATTAAAGTGATGACATAAAAATAAACATGCTCATGCACTTGTTTTAGTTTTTGCTAGAAAGTAAAGTGAGAGCATAAAATAAATATGTGATGCATTATATTATTATCTTTGATATTTAGGTGAGAACTTGAAACATAAGCATGATAATGCATAGCTTGAAATATAAACATGATAATGCAAGCTCCTTTATTACCTTGGTACTTAGTGATAACAAAGAAAGTAAACATGATGTGCAAAGCATAAAATAAATATGGTATGCATTATATTATTATCTTTGATATTTAGGTGAGAACTTGAAATATAAACATGATAATGCAAGTTCCTTTATTACCTTGGTACTTAGTGATAGCAAAGAAAGTAAACATGATGTGCAAAGCATAAAATAAACATGATGCAAGGTTCATTTTAAGGTGATCTAAAGCTCATCCAAGACTTTAACAACATAATAACCCAACACATATCTCATTACAAAGAGAGCTTTAGAGTTCTTGAACCAAGTTCTCAAAGGAATTATAAGGTTCTTGAACATCATCATCAAGCTCAAAGAAAGCAAAACTTTTGAACAAATAAAACTTCAAAGATCAAAAAGGAAAATGGTAACCTAAATGTTAAAGAAAGGAACAAAGAAACCGAAATCATAATAGCAAGAAAAGTAAAGGTATTCTTGAGTAAAAATCATTTTTGAGTTAGAAAATAAAGTTGGAACTCAAAGAAAATAAAACCTCAAGCTCTAGAGTTTCCTTTGAGATGAACACATAGTCATTATCTAGGAGTCCTCATCATTGAGCTATCATGTACTCATCAAGGCCAAGAGGCCGAAAATACAAGAAAGGGAAACCAAAGAAAGTTTCAAAAAGAAAACCCAAGAGAAAGCTAGAAAGAACTCATTTTCAAGAAGACAAAGTTTAGAAAACACTCCTACCTAGAGTGAAGACAAAAAGCTTGGACTTGAAGATGAAAATGATACGAGCAACACCTCCTAGGATGGTGATGATGATTCGGCCTTGATGAAAGAAAAAGGAAGGAAATGTGTTCTTGGTGAGCTTGTGTTTGAGAATGGAAGTTTAGGTGTTTGTATGATGATCCAAGGTGGTGGGGTGGTGTTTCAAGGTTGTGTGATGATGTTTCAAAAGGAAAAAGAAGAAGATGAAGAGGAAGAATGCTCTTGAGATTTGAGAGAAAAAGGAAGAACTTAGAGAAAAACTAAAAAACTAAACTTAGCAAATGAACAAAGTGTAGCAAAGGTTCATCTAGGCATGGTATTTATAGAGAAGAATAAGAGTGAATGAGTGGAGGAGAATGAATCCTCATGGAACATGAGGTGAGGCATGTGTGGAGGAGAATGAATCCTCATGGAACATGAGGTGAGAGAATTGCACTTTGATGACATGGCTTCAACCATAGTCTTTGGAGTGTGAAATAAAATTAAATTGTGATAAAATGGATGATGAATTTCGTGCAGGCCTGATGCAGCAAGGGAGGAGGGAGTTTTGGTCATGTAATAGTGTGTTAGTGATGTGTTTAGGGGTGTATTAGCTTAGGTGTAAGGTTAGGAGTCATTAAGCATAAGTTTAGGTGACTAAGAATGTGATTAGGAACCTTTATGACATGATTAAGGAGTACTTATACATATTTAGGAGATTTTAAATTCATTTTATGAATAAAACAATGTAGACAAAATTCCATAATTTAAGGAATTGGAGAGAAAACACTATTCAAGATTCCATGACTAGAAATCTTGAATTTAAAATAAGATTTTAAGTTGTAATTAAGCACTTTTAGGTTCTAATCAACTTTAATAAATTATTTTGACTCAAGATTAATTATGGAAATTAATTAATCTTCGATTAGAGCCTAATATTGCTTAGGTTTGCTTAATCACTGATTAGCGTAAAAACACGAAACTAGGGGTAAAATCATAATTTTGCACTAATTTTGCCCGGGACCTCCATAATTAAAACTGAGGTCGTAGAATACATAAAAACGCCTTTTAAAACCATCTGGAGAAGTTTTGGGTTCATCCGGCACTTGCAAATAGGTAAAACACCGCAGGGGCGTTTTGGTCATTTTGACTAAAACTCAAACGAGATTTTCGATTCCGGAAAGGTACACAGGTCATCTAATCCCCTTCCAACATTGAGTTTGCCCTTCGAGTACTGCCAGATCGGCTTTCCTCGACTTCAATAAAATGACCTCAGGGGCATTTCGGTCATTTTCACTCTAGCAGAAAATCGGGGAGTTACACCATGAGCCAAGCGGCATGCAAGGACTTACGACTCAAAGCGTCTGCTACCACATTTGCCTTTCCTGGGTGGTAGTTCAACCCAAAGTCATAGTCCTTGAGAAACTCCATCCAACGCCTTTGTCTCATATTGAGTTCCTTTTGGTTGAAGAGGTATTTCAGACTTTTGTGGTCAGAAAAGACTTCAAACCTTACACCATAAAGATGACGTCTCCAGATTTTTAAGGCAAAGACAATAGCCGCTAGCTCTAAGTCATGGGTTGGGTAATTAACTTCATGGGTTTTGAGCTGTCTAGAGGCATAGGCTACTACATTCCTATTTTGCATCAAAACACATCCTAGTCCTCTTCCTGAGGCATCACAATACACCTCAAATTTTTCTTTTGGGTCAGGTAGGATTAGGACAGGGGTAGTGGTCAACTTCTTCTTTAGTTCTTGGAAACTTTCTTCACATTCTGGGCTCCATATAAAAGCTGAATTCTTCCTTGTTAGCTTGGTGAGGGGTAAGGTAATTTGGGAACAGAAATATCCATTGCCTCAGGTGCAGTTACTTTTAAACTAATCTTGAACATTAGCAGAAATATCCATTTAGTATTTCATCAAGCATACATATAAGCATATCATGTAAAACCACTAATAAGCAATAATCATTTAGGAGTTGCATGCATTTCATGATTACTCATCCTCAACATTCACTTGTTTAGTGATCATCATCTTTCATTTATATCATCAACATATTTCTTAATTACTCACAGGATGAATGCATCAATGCCTTAGACCACCCTAAAGGGTAATGAGCTCATACCATGGCCGTCGCCATAACCTTTTTGGTTTTCATTCCATTGCCGTGATCTCAACGGTTTAGGGGGTTAACCCGTGAGTTTAGCTCAAGTCCACTTTTCCAAACTATCATTGCTACTTTTTCAAACTTTACTTTTATTATTTCTTTTGAAAATGAATATGCATATTATCATGTAATCAAAATAAATCCTAGGCAATCAATCATTCATCCTCATCATTTCATAATTCATCACCATACATTCACATTACTATAAATCACTTCATAAAACATGGACAATATCATGTAAATCTCATAGTAAACACTTTCATAGATGATTCATATTAACCAACCAAAGTTATCAAGTTGAGTTCCTAGTGTTCGTAAAAGGTAATGGATGTCTTAGTATTATCTTTTTCTCTTAGTGTTCTTTGTACTCTTAGCATTCCATTAATACATTAATGCACTTCAAAATATTATTATAGGTTCTTTATATATTTTTATTATGACTTTCATATAACTCTTAAAGATTATTATTCTACTTAAATTCTTAAAATTCTCTCTTTACAAGACTTGATTCTTTTATTTATAGTTTTGACATCTTTTAGAAGAAAGTTTATAATTCTCTGTATACTTGTTATCTCAGCTTAGTAAAGGTAGTTCCAAATTCCTAACTCATCAAATTTTAGCATTTACATCTTTGGAATAGTGTAAATCAAAACCATGCATAGGAGGGTTCCCAGGAAAGAGAGGTGGGTCACAATGGACATGCTTAAATACCAAGTCTTTCCTTAGCCAGAACCTTTCCAAACTGCACTTTCACAGTACACTATCCCGAAATTTATTTCTCATTCTGTATTTACGTGGTACAAAGATTTATACATAACATACATGGGTGTATTCCTATATGTGTTAGCTCTCCAACAAAGTTGAAATCAGTCCATTTGCATTTTTCTAGAGTGAGTTACACCTATTTTACTACTACAAGGTCAGATTTAAAGTTTCAGTCTTAGGCTCTACTTTAAAAAATTATATCTTGAGCTAGAAAACTCCGTTTTGGGTGATTCTTTTTGGAGAGTGTTCTATAATGAGTCTAGTTTATAGTAAAATTATTTTAATTTCGAGATGATTAATATTTTATGAACAGTAACTTTCGAAGTACCTGCTGCCAGAAACAACTAGAAATTCCAGCACCTATCATTTTCATGTCTTAAGTTACCTTTATTAAATCAGGTTTCACATACAATCTTGTCAAGTTATATTTGAGTTTGATAACATCATAAGAGTACTCATAATATAATAGAACATGTCATATTTCTAAAAATATATTTTTCAAATAATCATTCAAAACTTTTGACAATAACTCAAACTTGAGGCATTCTATCAAGGTTAGAAGCCAACAATGCTTGAACAATTAAAGATGAAGCTCCTACCTCTTGTGTAGGGTCTAAAAAGGGTCCTTCTCTTCTTCCTTAAGCTTGAACAAGAGTCCTTGGAGTGGATGACCCTCCTTGAATCTTGGCTCTAGAACTTGAGTGCTTAAGAAAATATTTCTCACTAGAGTTAAAGATTGTAACTCTTGTGAGGGCTAGTGAAAGTTTGGACTTAGGATTTAAGTGTTTGGATGAAGTTAAGAGGATCAAGAGAAGTCTTTGAAGAACATAAGAAGAATGATAGAATAAGAAAGAAAGAACACTTAGGGAGTTTCTGAATTGAAGAGAGTTTGAGGAGTATTTATAGTGGAAAGATTAGAGAAAAAACAGAAGAAGGAAAGCACTTGGAGCATGATTTATGGAAACATGTTGGCTGAATTTTTGGATGAAAATGCTCCATGTTTTGTGCAAACACGTTTCCATGTTTTATGCAAACATGTTGGATGAAAATGCTCCATGTTTTATGCAAACATGTTTCCATGTTTTGTGCAAAGATGTTAGTGGAGATTTTCTAACCTTTAGTGCATGTATGTGATTCAGAAATGTGTATGATGTATGTGGTTAAATTATTGTGTTATCATCTTAATCCAATGACTTAGATTCATTCTTGTCTAAAGACAAGTCTAGGGATTTGTGTAAATGGCGTTGTAGTAATTTCTTTAACTAAGACAAGGATACTTTTGTAATTAGACAATGATAGTGGTATTCTTGTAATTCCATTCATAGAGTAAGGGTATCTTTGTCATTTAATAAGGCAAGGGTAGTTTGGTAATTTCTTTTACATAGCAAGGGCATTTTCGTAATTTCCACTAAGTGATGGCATTTTCGTAATTCTTTGCATTTTTCTCTAGACATACTTAAGTAGTCTATTTGTTGTGTTTCATAACATTTGTCCAGATTCTCTTGGTTTTTGCTATCGCTAATTAATATTTATCTTAGTTATAAATTTGGGGATGTTACATTGTAACGCCCGGGAACGAGGACGAGGAGTGATCGCCGGTGCAAAGAGGGCACGGACAAGGGGCGGCTCCTCGCAAGGTCCTCTAAGCGGAGGAGTATGTAACATCCCCTACTGCTTTATGGATTGACGACTGTCCCCACAAACCAACACGGGTCTTTTCAGCATGCTTTGTCCTCACTCACATGCTTCCTGGGAAAAATGGTATCAGAGCCTGCACCTCTCCCAGTACGGTGTGGTTCGAGGACGAACCAGGCGGAAGCTGGTGGGCATGTAACGCCCGGGGACGAGGATGAGGAGTGATCGCCGGTGCAAAGAGGGCACGGACAAGGAGCGGCTCCTCGCAAGGTCCTCTAAGCGGAGGGGTACATGAATGAACCGATTATACACCCGAATGAGAGGGATCCTAAGATTGTATAGGTATGGGACTATACAATTGAGGAGGGCTTATATGAATTGATTTGCACTACTTATACCAACAAGATGCATCTTCTTTTCGGTAGCCCAAACTGAAAGAACTCCATAGTTAAGCGTGCTTGACCTGGGGTAATTTAGGGATGGGTGACCTCCTGGGAAGTTTTCCCAGGAAGCGTGCGAGTGAGGACAAAGCATGCTGAAAAGACCCGTGTTGGTTTGTGGGGACAGTAGTCAATCCATAAAGCAGCAGGGGATGTTACAAATGGTATCAGAGCCTGCACCTCTCCCAGTACGGTGTGGTTCGGGGACGAACCAGGCGGAAGCTGGTGGGCATGTAACGCCCGGGGACGAGGACGAGGAGTGATCGCCGGTGCAAAGAGGGCACGGACAAGGAGCGGCTCCTCGCGAAGGTC
Organism: Dalbergia cultrata; assembly: GCA_031216105.1. Taxonomy (NCBI): domain Eukaryota; kingdom Viridiplantae; phylum Streptophyta; class Magnoliopsida; order Fabales; family Fabaceae; genus Dalbergia; species Dalbergia cultrata. Next base: position 36,465,062 of record CM062344.1, on the reverse strand, counting down.
CTCTAAGCGGAGGGGTACATGAATGAACCGATTACACACCCGAATGAGAGGGATCCTGAGACTGTATAGGTATGGGACTATACAGTTGAGGAGGGCTTATATGAATTGATTCGTACTACCTTTACCAACAAGATGCATCTTCTTTTCGGTAGCCTAAACTGAAAGAACTCCACAGTTAAGCGTGCTTGACTTGGGGTAATTTTGGGATGGGTGACCTCCTGGGAAGTTTTCCTAGGAAGCATGTGAGTGAGGACAAAGCATGCTGAAAAGACCCGTGTTGGTTTGTGGGGACAGTCGTCAATCCATAAAGCAGCAAGGGATGTTACAAATGGTATCAGAGCCTGCACCTCTCCCAGTACGGTATGGTTCGGGGACGAACCAGGCGGAAGCTGGTGGGCATGTAACGCCCGGGGACGAGGACGAGGAGTGATCGCCGGTGCAAAGAGGGCATGGACAAGGAGCGGCTCCTCGCAAGGTCCTCTAAGCGGAGGGGTACATGAATGAACCGATTACACACCCGAATGAGAGGGATCCTAAGACTGTATAGGTATGGGACTATACAGTTGAGGAGGGCTTATATGAATTGATTTGCACTACCTATACTAACAAGATGCATCTTCTTTTCGGTAGCCCAAACTGAAAGAACTCCATAGTTAAGCGTGCTTGACTTGGGGTAATTTTGGGATGGGTGACCTCCTGGGAAGTTTTCCTAGGAAGCGTGTGAGTGAGGACAAAGCATGCTGAAAAGACCCGTGTTGGTTTGTGGGGACAGTTGTCAATCCATAAAGCAGCAGGGGATGTTACAGAGTACATGAATGAACCAATTACACACCCGAATGAGAGGGATCCTAAGACTGTATAGGTATGGGACTATACAGTTGAGGAGGGCTTATATGAATTGATTTGCACTACCTATACCAACAAGATGCATCTTCTTTTCGGTAGCCTAAACTGAAATAACTCCATAGTTAAGTGTGCTTGACCTGGGGTAATTTTGGGATGGGTGACCTCCTAGGAAGTTTTCCTAGGAAGCATGTGAGTGAGGACAAAGCATGCTGAAAAGATCCGTGTTGGTTTGTGGGGATAGTCGTCAATCCATAAAGCAGCAGGGGATGTTACAAATGGTATCAGAGCCTGCACCTCTCCCAGTACGGTGTGGTTCGGGGACGATCCAGGCGGAAGCTGGTGGGCATGTAACGCCCGGGAACGAGGACGAGGAGTGATCACCGGTGCAAAGAGGGCACGGACAAGGAGCGGCTCCTCGCAAGGTCCTCTAAGCGGAGGAGTACATGAATGAACCGATTACACACCCGAATGAGAGGGATCCTAAGACTATATAGGTATGGGACTATACAGTTGAGGAGGGCTTATATGAATTGATTTGCACTACCTATACCAACAAGATGCATCTTCTTTTCGGTAGCCTAAACTGAAAGAACTCCATAGTTAAGCGTGCTTGACCTGGGGTAATTTTGGGATGGGTGACCTCCTGGGAAGTTTTCCTAGGAAGCATGTGAGTGAGGACAAAGCATGCTGAAAAGATCCGTGTTGGTTTGTGGGGATAGTCGTCAATCCATAAAGCAGCAGGGGATGTTACACAGTTCATCCTATTTAAGCCTGAGGAATGGACTGACTATGCTTCTGTCTATGATATCATGCTATTAATCTTTTTTGTATGATGGGATATAGGATTTAGAAATGCATGATCATCTTGTGATACTGCCATAGTTGCTACCATGCTTAGCTATAGTATTGAGCCTGATCAACTCGATGACTGTTGTTTGGTCTGTCTAGGAGCTAATGGCAGCAAACAGACGTACGCATGGGGCATGCAGTGGAGGTAATTGTGATGAACTGGCAAATGCACTCCAGGAGATGGCTAGGGCTATGCAAGCACAAGCAACAGTGATGATGGAGCAGATGAATAGGAGGTCAGAGGAATCAATTGGGAACCAAGAACATGAAAAATTCTCAGAATTCAAGAGGGCTGGACCTCCAGAATTCAAAGGGATAACTAACCCCGAAATAACTGACAGATGGATTCAAGAGATGGAGAAGGTTTTCTCAGTGGTAGAATGCTCTGATGAACAAAAGGTGGCATTCTCTACTTAGATGCTGAAAGGAGAGGCTGCCGCGTGCTGGAAGGGTGCAAAGGACTTGCTCGAAAGTGCTGACATACAGATTACGTGGGAGGTTTTCTATGCTACGTTCCATAAGAAATATTTTCCAGATCCGGTTAAGAAGGCAAAGGAAGTAGAATTTCTTGCTGACACAGGGAAATCGAAGTGTGGCTGAGTACACAGCTAAGTTTGAAGAACTGATCAAACACTCAACTAGCTACCAAAGGGATCCCAACGAGGCTTAGAAATGCATGAAATATGAGAGAGGTTTGAGGCCAGATATTTTGGCATCTGTGGCTCCACTGGAGGTCACTGACTATGCATCTTTAGTCAGCAAAAGCCAAGTGGCTGAGAGTTGCAATCGCCAGCTAGTTGCCCACCGAGTTGAAGAGAATAGGAAGAGGTCTGCTCAACAAGGTCACCGAGGGTTCCCACCCCCTCACAAGAAACCCTACCAAGGAGGTGGATTTAAAGGGAAACAACCCCAACACCCTATGATGAATCAACCTAGGACACAAGCTGTTAATCGACCTAGGATGGCTGCTGTCCCTGAACCTATGACTAGACCCCCTTGTGCCACTTATGGAAAGATACATGGAGGGGAATGCAAATTTGGTAAAAATGTTTGTTATCGGTGTGGACAGGCAGGACACTATTCTAGAGAGTGCCTAAAGTTCAATCAGTCCTCTACACTCAAGCCTAAGGCACAGGGACGCGTGTTTGCTATCACTGCTGAGATGCCCTCAGAATCCGATAATCTGATTCAAGGTAAGTGTATAATTAATGGAAAACCCTTAATTGTATTGTTTGATTTTGGCGCAACACATTCATTTATTTCATATGATTGTGCTAATAAGTTGAGGTTGTATATATCTGACTTAAAAATCATCTTAGTTGTCTCTACACCCACTATAAATACTGTTAGAACTGATCAAGCCTGCCTAAATTGTGAATTTGAGGTAGCTGATAGGATTTTTCATCATGATTTAGTTTGTCTACCCTTGTCTGCTTTTGATATAATCTTGGGCATGGATTGGCTTTCGGCTAACCGTGTGTTACTACATTGTGCAAATAAGTCACTAGTATTTCTTCCCAAACCATCTTTACCCAATCCCTCTAAACTTGATAGAAAGGTACGACTATACCTAAACTCCATTATCATGGGGGATAGTAGGAATGAAAAGCGAGCATATGTCTTCCTAATGACAAGTGAGAAAGAAGTGGAGCAAGCTCTAGAAAATATCCTTGTAGTAAAGGAATTCTCAGATGTTTTTCCTGAAGACATACCTGAATTTCCTCCAAAAAGGGAGATTGAGTTTTCTATAGATTTGGTACCGGGAACAGGACCCATATCTATAGCTCCTTATAGGATGCCATTGGCCGAGTTAACAGAGTTGAAGAAGCAATTAGAGGAACTACTACAGAAGAAATTCATTAGGCCCATGCTTCACCATGGGGAGCCCCAGTGCTGTTTGTCAAGAAGAAGGATGGGAGTATGCGATTATGTGTGGATTATAGGCAGCTAAACAAAGTGACTATAAAAAATAAATACCCTTTGCCTAGAATAGATGACCTCATGGACCAATTAAGAGGAGCCCAAGTGTTTTCCAAGATAGATCTGCACGATCAGGATACCACCAGATTCGAGTGAAGGATGAGGACATACCAAAGACAGCCTTTAGGACTAGATATGGACATTATGAGTTTAATGTGATGTCGTTTGGGTTAACCAATGCACGTGTTTATGGACTACATGAATAGGATATTTAGACCATACTTGGACAAGTTTGTAATAGTGTTCATCGATGACATTCTAGTTTACTCTAGAACTGAAGAAGAGCACGAAGAACACTTACGAGTGGTGTTGGAGGTGTTGAGGAACAAGAAACTTTATACAAAGTTGTCCAAGTGTGAATTTTGGACGAAGGAAGTTAAGTTCTTAGGTCATGTAGTGTCACATGGGGGAATAGCAGTAGACTCAAGTAAGATAGAAGCGGTGCAACAATGGGAAACCCCTACCACTGTGAAGGAGATTAGGAGTTTTCTAGGGCTAGCCGGTTACTACCGAAGGTTCATTAGAGGTTTTTCCCAAGTTATCTTACCCCTTACCAAGCTAACAAGGAAGAATTCAGCTTTTATATGGAGCCCAGAATGTGAAGAGAGTTTCCAGGAACTAAAGAAGAAGTTGACCACTACCCCTGTCCTAATCCTACCTGACCCAAAAGAAAAATTTGAGGTGTATTGTGATGCCTCGGGAAGAGGACTAGGATGTGTTTTGATGCAAAATAGGAATGTAGTAGCCTATGCCTCTAGACAGCTCAAAACCCATGAAGTTAATTACCCAACCCATGACTTAGAGCTAGCGGCTATTGTCTTTGCCTTAAAAATCTGGAGACGTCATCTTTATGGTGTAAGGTTTGAAGTCTTTTCTGACCACAAAAGTCTGAAATACCTCTTCAACCAAAAGGAACTCAATATGAGACAAAGGCGTTGGATGGAGTTTCTCAAGGACTATGATTTTGGGTTGAACTACCACCCAGGAAAGGCAAATGTGGTAGCAGACGCTTTGAGTCGTAAGTCCTTGCATGCCGCTTGGCTCATGGTGAAAGAAAATGAGCTGATAGAAGATTTTAGGAACCTTAACTTAGAATATAGAGGGACTTCAGAACAAATTCGGTTAAACCAACTAAGTGTAACCAGTAGCTTTAAGGATCAAATAATTCAAGCCCAAAGGGAAGATGAGGATTTCCTTAGAACCTTAACCCTTGTCGAAGCAGGAAAGTTGAAACAGTTTGTCTAGGATAAGGAAGGAGTGTAGAGATACCAAGGGAGAAGCTGTGTACCTGCAAAAGAAGGACTGAGAGCTAGCATTTTGGAAGAAGCCCACAAGAGTCAATTTAGTGTACACCCCGGTATAACCAAGATGTACCATGACCTAAAAAAGATGTTCTGGTGGCCAAAGATGAAAGCAGATATAGTGCAAAAATGTTTGGTATGCCAAAAAGTGAAGATAGAGCATCAAAAACCCTCCGGAGTACTGTAACCTCTCGAAATCCCTAAATGGAAGTGGGAAGGAATATCCATGGATTTCGTGATAGGATTGCCAAGAACGCCTACCGGACATGACTCATATGGGTAATTGTGGATAGATTGACCAAATCTGCTCACTTTTTACCCATTCGAGCAAATTACGCTTTGGAAAAGTTAGCTCAGCTATACATCCAAGAGATAATAAGGCTCCATGGAGTACCCAAAACCATTGTCTCAGATAGGGATCCAAGGTTCACCTCAAGATTTTGGGGAGCTTTGCAAAAGGCGTTTGGTTCAAGGTTGTGTCTAAGCACTGCTTATCACCCGCAAACTGATGGACAATCAGAAAGAACAATTCAAACCCTTGAGGATATGCTAAGAGCATGTGTCTTAGACCAGCCAAAAAGTTGGGACAAACAACTTCCATTGATTGAGTTTGCATATAATAATAGTTACCACACTAGCATTGGGATGGCACCCTATGAGGCTTTGTATGGTAGAAAGTGTCAATCACCACTTTGTTGGTGTGACCCGAGAGAGCAAACTATTTTGGGCCCTGATTTGGTAGAAGAGACAACTAAACAAATAAGGAGAATTAGGGAAAGAATCCTCACTGCTCAGAGTAGGCAGAAGAGCTATGCTGACAAGAGAAGGAAACCTCTCGAATTTCAAGAAGAAGAACACATATTCTTGCGAATTACTCCTACCATAGGTGTAGGTCATGCAATGAAAGTCAAAAAGCTAAGCCCTAGATTCTTAGGACCTTTCCAAATCCTCAAAAAGGTAGGTCCCTCCGCCTACCAAATTGCATTACCTCCAAATTTATCTAACCTACACAATGTTTTTTGTAACACCCTAAATCTTAACCCAAGACTACTAGTATGTATTTAGGTTAATCTTTAGAATATTACCTCTTGGTCTCATCTTTTACTTAGAAAATACTTAGCGGAAATATGGGTAAAATTTTTCTTTTTGGAATTTAAAATCAAAGTGAGAGCCACGCACGAATCCATAAGAGAAGCATAGAGAAACATATAAGCAAAGCATAAGAAACACATCATGTCATGGGAACATCAACTGAATCATAGATATATATAACGTGCCTACCCAAAGAGGCAGGACTATTTGGTACATCATGAAGCAAAATACAACTGAATTGCAATACAAGGAAATCATAAAAAGCAAATACAAGAGAAACTACACCCATACCCATGTGCACCTAAAGGAGACAACCTCATATACAAAAGAAGGTTTGTCCTCTACTATGTGGCGTGTGTGTGCACTAACTACTACCCCTCCTATGACTACTCCTGCGGGTCCGAGTACTGTGGCGTCGAGTCGATCCACTGACGAATCTCGGCGGGAGTGGTCGAGCGCGTCATCGGGGCATGTCCACCGCGGCGAGGGCGCATAGATGGCCGTCGAGCCAACCTCGGCTGGACCACCGTCTCCTCACTCCCAGCCCTCATCAGTGGAGGAGCGGGACTGGAGCTCCAACTGTACATGTGGGATGGCGGGTCCTTGGATGGGTCCGTCTCCGAGTACTGGGGACGCGGCACATACTCGGGGTACTCGCGTACCGCTGATGTCTCAGGCTCCATGCGGAGGATCTGCTCATCGCGTGGTCTCGCTCGCTCAAAAATCCCGTTATGACGGTAAGCGATCGGGGTGAAGCGGTAGCTCGGGACGGGGTGCGCGAAGGGTCGTCCCATGAACATGAATACTCTGACAGTGCAGCGACCCTCAAAATGGTATGACCCGAGTGCCAGGTCATGGTGCAGCTCCCATACCGAGGTGTCGATGAAGAGTACAAACGTCGCCATCTGAAGATATGACGGAAGAAAAGAGAGAGGGAATGAGAATCTTTCTAAAAGAATTCTCAGTAGGGTTATCCCTACCTAGGTGTCATCGTCACATCCTCAGGAACCTTGGGTTTATTTCTAAAAGGTGTGCGTACATATAAATTCCTTTTAAGTTGGTTTTCCAAAGAGGTATTTTATCCAAGGTCCATCATATTTTATAATGCTTCTTTATGACTTAAGCAGAAATATACTAATGATATGGATGCATCATAAGGTAAACCAAACAATAGAATAACTAGGAAACATTGTAACATTGGCCTAAGTATAGTTTATGTGACATTGTTAACTTTAACTTTCATCTCATGGGGCCGCCCTAAAACTTCTCTAGGTTATGAGCTCATACCTTAACTAGTCGTCACTAGCTCTTACTTATCCTATGATAAGCGTAACATAATCCCGACTTAAAGTACGGGTTAGGGGGCAAATTAAGGATCTCCTTTCTAGGATCATTTCCTCTTTGAAACGCTTTGCTAGCCACGTGGGCCTCGCAATTTGTCCGCTTTGGCAGGCTGCATCTACACATACCCTCACGGATTTGTCTCCTCTTGGGGGTGCTTGGCCGAACCGGTGTCACCCAGGAGAAGCGCGTCTCAGTGTTGTGTCACATTTATATTCTCATAAGTATTAAATCACAATTACCTCATCATTTATCATATTCATTTTTATCATGCATTCTCATGTAGCTTTTTCATAACATATATATCATCACATGAAACTTTCTCATAACATTCGTCACATAAGAATTTCACACAAACATCATCACATAGTCATATTTAACAATCATCCCCATAAGCTCATAGACATGTTGTGTTATAACTCATAGTGTTTTAAACTTTGATTCTTATGAGTCTTAAACTTGCAAATTAATTGTTCTAACATTATCCTTAACTTCTTTATACGCCTATAGTTTGACAATTAATGAGTTATACAAATTTTATGCTCAAGTACTAATCCAAATAGCACTAAGCAGAATTTGGACAGCTTTATGTTTATGTGATTACGGAGTTCTAGAAATTACGGTTTAGATCTTTATCTCACTTTCTAAGTTATTGATCATCAACACCTAGTCTCTTGGGAACCTATAAGGTTATAACTAAGTATTTCTCACCTCACCCTATGGTCAAGAACATCTCTAAACCTCAAGAGTGCAGAAATCAAAATACTAACTTTACGGGTACCTAGAAGTCACAATAATGACCCTTTCTAAGTTCGGTTTGTTTCTAAGGTTTCAAGATTAAGTCCTAAACCAATTATGAGTCATTCCTACACATATAAACTAATTTAAAACCATGATTATTGAATCTAAACCTTGCTGGATAGAATCCAGAAAAATAAATCTTTAAGGGATCTAGAACTCTCAAATTAATTCTTTTCTAGTTCCTAACTTATCCTATCTTTCACATATGAGTCTTAACATAATTATTACCCAAACATAAGCATATTAACATCATTAACACAGCTCATACAGTGGCCAAACATAGCAAGGCAGAACCGAAACAGAAACTCCATTTAAAGGCATTGAATCATAGTTTCTAAAGCACATAAAATACTAGTTTCTCTTGGAACCTTATTAAAACCTTCAAAACTCTTTTATGAACACTTTTATCATCTAAACTCATGAAAATACTTGATAGGGCAGTGGCTATATTATTTTCATCTCAAGAGGTCCTAAATTCATAACACTTAGTTCTACACATTCCTTATACCCATATAAGTTTAGAAAAATTATAAAACATAGTTTTCAATACTTGAAAACATTAAGGCCTCATAGGGCCGAAACATGAACCATAGGAAATAAATGTTTTAGACCTTTGTTTGAGATATCATTGGGCAAGTCTTTGAGCTCTAGAATCATTAAAGTGATGACATAAAAATAAACATGCTCATGCACTTATTTTAGTTATTGCTAGAAAGTAAAGTGAGAGCATAAAATAAATATGTGGTGCAATATATTATTATCTTTGATATTTAGGTGAGGACTTGAAATATAAATATGATAATGCAAAGCTTGAAACATAAACATGATAATGCAAGTTCATTCATTATCTTAGGATTTAGTGATAGCAAGGAAATAAACATGATATGCAAAGCTTAAAGTAAACATGATGCAAGTTTCATTTTTATGTTTAACTAGAGCTCATTTAAGACTTTAACAAAATCATAACCCCATACAATATCTCAAAGATCACAACACAAGAACCGAAAATCATATAAAAGAGAAAGAAAGTGAAGCTACATCAAGTTCTTTATTAAGTACCCAAAACCCCTATCTAGAGACAAATCTCTAGAACGTGCCGGCCAACTTTAAGGTTGACAAGGGTAGGCTTGGGCTTTTAGAAATCCTTAGATTAATTTTTCTTAAGTTGGAAAACCATGTGAGCTAGATAACATATAGATGAAGTTGTAAGAAAAGGAAAACTCAAGCTTTAGAGCTTTCTTTGAGATGAACACAATGTCATCATCTAGAAACTCTCATCATCAAGCTATCATGCGCAAATCAAGGCCTCATGGCCGAAAATGAAAGGAAAGGAAAGACAAAGGAAAGTTCAAAAAGAATCCAAGAGAAAACTAGAGAAAAACACTTTCTTGAGCAAAATAAAGTTTGAAAACAAGTCCCTACCTTTTGATGAAGATAAAAGCTTGAACTTGGAGATGGAAATGAGATGAGCAACACCTCCTAGGATGGTGATGATGATTTCGGCCAAGGAAAGGAAAAGGAAAGGAGATGTGTTTTGAGTGAAGTTGTGTTTGAGGTTGAGTGTTTGAAAGCTTGGAGAATGGTTTAAGGTTATGAGGTGATGGATTAAGGTTATGAGGTGATTATGTGATGGAAGAATGAAGAGGATGAAGATGAAGAGAAAGAGCTCTTAGAACTTTGAGAGAAGGAAAAAGCTTAGTAAGACAACTCTAAAACTCTAAACTTTGCAAATGCTTCAAGGTGCAACAAGGCTAACACAAGCATCCTATTTATAGAAAAACAAAACCATGGAGCTCACAATGGGGAGGGCTTGGCCGTAGCTTTTGAAGGACAAAGGGAGAGAAAAATATCTCTTACACAAGGTCATTCAATCATGGTTTGAAGTATGGAAGCTATGCTACAAAGTATGGCTTGATGTGAGTTAATTTCCTATCAAATTTTTATGAAATTAGGCTTCTAGAACCTTAACATGGCTGGAACTTTTCCAGCCACAAATAAATGGGGAAAATGGGTTGTTTTAATTATTTATTCATGTGGAAATTCAAGCTTGATTGAAAGTTATGACAAGGTATAGTGTATGTGACTTGAGGTATGGCCTTGGAGTGTTGAAAAATTGAACATGTGATGCATAATGGGGGAGAAGGTTCACGGCCAGCTTGGGACAGCAGAATGGGAGGATGATTTGACCATTTAATTGTGTGTTAATGGTAGGTTTAGATGTGTATTAGCTTAGGTACAAGGTTAGGAATGATTAAGCTTAAGTTTAGGTAACTAAAAATGTGATTTAGAGAGTTTATGACAAGTTTAGGAGTGCTCATACATCATTAAAGAATTTAAAACTCATTTATGAATAAACAATGTGTAACACAATTCCATGATTTAAGGAATTGGAAAGAGAAAACACTATTCAAGATTCTATGACTAGGTGTCATAAAATTAAAATATGATTTTAGGTTGTAATTAAGTACTTTTTGGTTCTAATCAACTTTAATAAATTATTTTGACTCTAGATTAATTAAGGAAATTAATTAACCTTCGATTAGAGCCTAATATTGCTTAGGTTTGCTTAATCGCGTGATTAAGCGTAAAAATACGAAACTAGGGGCAAAACCGTAATTTTGCACTAATTTTGCCCGGGACTTCAAAAATTAAAACTGAGGTCATAGAATACATAAAAACGCCTTTTAAAACCATCTGGAGAAGTTTCGGGTTCATCAAGACTTGCAAGCGGGTAAAACACCACAGGGGCGTTTTGGTCATTTTGACCCGAAAACTCGAAAAACGAGATTTTCGATCCCGGGAAGGTACATAAGTTTTCTAATCCCCTTCCAACATTGAGTTTGCCCTTCGAGTACTGCCGCACTGGCTTCCCTCGAATTCCGGGCTGAAAATGACCTCAGGGGCATTTTGGTCATTTTCACTCTAACAGAAAATCGGGGCGTTACATTTTTCATGTGTCCCAATTGAGAAAGTATCAGTCAGACCCCAGACATGTGTTTGAGCCAGAAACTATACAATTAAAAGATGACTTAACTTTTGAATTACCACTGATGAGGATCGTGGATCATGGCATCATGTAGCTGAGAAACAAATCTGTATCTCTGGTCCGAGTAGCCTGGGGACAAGATGGAATGGAAGAGCACACATGGGAGCTCGAGGAAGATATGCGAAAAGAATTTCCAAACCTATTCACAGGTATCAAATTTTGAGGGCAAAATTTTTAATAAGAAGGGAAGAAATGTAACATCCTCAAATTTATAACTAAGATAAATATTAATCTTAATTAGCGATAGCAAAACCAAGAGAATCTGGACAAATGTTATGAAACACAACAAATAGACTACTTAAGTATGTCTAGAGAAAAATGCAAAGAATTACGAAAATGCCATCACTAAGTAGAAATTACGAAAATGCCCTTGCTATGTAAAGGAAATTACCAAACTACCCTTGCCTTATTAAATGACGAAGATACCCTTGCTCTATGAATGGAATTACAAGAATACCACTATCATTGTCTAATTACAAAAATATCCTTGTCTTAGTTAAAGAAATTAGTATAATGCCATTTGCACAAATCTCTAGACTTGTCTTTAGACAAGAATGAATCTAAGACATTGGATTAAGATGATAACACAATAATTTAACCACGTACATCATACACATTTCTGAATAACATACATACACTAAAGGTTAGAAAATCTCCACTAACATCTTTGCACAAAACATGGAGCATTTTCATCCAACATGTTTGCATAAAACATGGAAACATGTTTGAACAAAACATGGAAACATGTTTGCACAAAACATGGAAACATGTTTGTACAAAACAAGGAGCATTTTCATCCCAAAATTCAGCCAACATGTTTCCATAAATCATGCTCCAAGTGCTTTCCTTCTTCTATTTTTTCTCTAATCTTTCCACTATAAATACTCCTCAAACTCTTTTCAATTCAGAAACTCCCTAAGTGTTCTTTCTTTCTTATTCTATCATTCTTCTTATGTTCTTCAAAGACTTCTCTTGATCCTCTAAACTTCATCCAAACACTTAAATCCTAAGTCCAAACTTTCACTAGCCCTCACAAGAGTTACAATCTTTAACTCTAGTGAGAAATATTTTCTTAAGCACTCAAGTTCTAGAGCCAAGATTCAAGGAGGGTCATCCACTCCAAAGACTCTTATTCAAAGCTTAAGGAAGAAGAGAAGGACCCTTTTTAGACCCTACACAAGAGGTAGGAGTTTCTTCTTTATTTGTTCAAGTATTGTTGGCTTCTAACTTTGCTCATGGATAGAATGCCTCAAACTTGAGTTATTATCAAAAGTTTTGAATAATTATATTTTTAGAAAACACAACATGTTCTATTCTGCTATGAGTACTTTTATGATGTTATCAAACTCAAATATAACTTAAAAGATTGTATGTGAAACTTGAGTTAATAAAGATAACTTAAGACATGAACATGGCAGGTGCTGGAATTTCTAGTTATTTCTGGCAGTAGTTACTTCGAAAATTAGTGTTCATAAAATATGAAGGATCTCGAAATGAAAATATTTTTATTATAAACTAGACTCATTGTAGAACACTCTCCAAAAAGAATCACCTAAAACGGAGTTTCCCAGCCCAAGATATAAATTTTTAAAGTAGAGCCTAAGACTGAAACTCTTAATCTGACCTTGTAGTAGTAAAATAGGTGTAACTCACTCTAGAAAAATGCAAATGGACTGATTTCAACTTTGTGGAAAAGCTAACACATCTACAAACACACTTATGTGCGCTATACATAAAGTTTTACACCACGAAAATACAGAATGAGAGATATATTTTTGGGACAGTGTGCTGAGAAAGTCTTGAAGGTAGCGTGATACTGTGAGAGTGCAATTTGGAAAGGTTCTGGCTAAGGAAAGACTTGGCATTTAAGCGTGTCAATCGTGACCCACCTCTCTTTCCTGAGAATCCTACTATGCACAATTTACAGTTGATTTACCCTAATCTAAGATGTTAGTGCTACAAATTTTATTCTAAAAGATGTCAGAACTTTAAATAAAAGATTCAAGTCTTGTAAAGAGATAATTTTAAGAATTTAAGTAGAATAATAATCTTCAGGAGATATATATAAAAGTCATAATAAAAATATATAAAGAGCCTCTATGAGAATGTTTACTATGAGATTTACATGATATTGTCTATGTTACATGAAGTGATATACAGAAATGTGAATGTATTGATGAGATATGAAATGATAATGATAAAATGATTGACTGTGCCATAATTTATTAATGTGCATACATTCATATTTCAAATGAAATAATAAATAGACCAACTCATTGCTTAATCCTCTTTGAGGATTAAGGTATTGATGATTTCACTCAGTGAGAAGAAAAGTAAAACCTGAAAAAGTAGCAATGATAGTCTGGAAAAGTGGACTTGAGCTAAACTCACGGCTTAACCCCCTAAATTGTTGAGATCATGGCAACGAAAAGAAAACCAAAAGGTTGTGGCGACGGCCACGGTATGAGCTCATTACCCTTTTAGGGTGGTCTAAGGCATTGATGCATTCATCCCGTGAGTAATTAAGAAATATGTTGATGAAATAAATGAAAGATGATGATCACTAAACAAGTGAATGTTGAGGATGAGTAATCATGAAATGCATGCAGCTCCTAAATGATTATTGCTTATTAATGGTTTTACATGATATGCTTATATGTATGCTTGATGAAATACTGAATGGATATTTCTACTAATGTTCAAGATTAGTTTAAAAGTAACTGCACTTCGGCTAATCACGTTTATGAAAGTTTGATAATTGAATCCTTACCTGTTCACCTTTTTATAATAAACCCGAAGTGACTGGGACGACAACGATGACACTTTTAGTACAAGTAGGAACTCCTACTGAGAAATCATGTATTTCTCACTCCTATGTTTATTTTCCGTTGTCGTTACCAGAGACAGACATGTCCACCTAAAGCAACGAAGCTGTAGCTAAGGAAGGAGGTAGCGCGTGAAGATTTCAAACCTTTCAAGTAGGAGCATTTCGAGCTTTAGTTACATTATAGTTTGTGAGAAACAATTAGTAATAGTAGAACTTATATTGTTATTTGTAATAACTTATCAGTATGATATATGCCCTGTTGTGACTTATGTATTAAGTGATTATATTCCAGTTTATGTGATAATAATTCTACACTTAGTCTCTTATTCCGCTTATTTAATTAAGTGCGCAATGTAACTTGATTATTATCTATAAAAGCGCTATGTATTTCACTTCTCGTTACAGGCTTAAGTTTTCAAAAAAATTAATTTATGTAAAGAAAAAAAAAACTTCCACTATTTTTCTAAGATAATTTCAAAAGAAAATAAATGCAAGGCATAAGTGACAACTAATAGAATCCAAATGTGAACTTAAGCACAGTGGGGTTCTATTAGGGCGTTACACTAGGTTCATTTAAGTGATGACATAAAAATAAACATGCTCATGCACTTATTTTAGGTTCCATTAGAAAGTAAAGTGATGACACAAAATAAATATGAATGCAACTCATTATTATCTTGGTATTAAGTGAGAACTTGAAATATAAACATGATAATGCATAGCTTGAAATATAAACATGATAATGCAAGGTTCACTTATTATCTTGATATTTAGTGATAGCAAGGAAGTAAACATGATATGCAAAGCATAAAGTAAACATGATGCAAGGTTCATTTTATGGTTGACTAGAGCTCATTCAAGACTTTAACAAGATAACAGCCCAATACAATATCTCAAAGATCAAATACCAAAAACTGAAAGTCATATAAAAGAGAAAGAAAGTGAAACTACGTCAAGTTCTTTATTAAATACCCAAAACCCCTATCTAGAGAAAAATCTCTAGAATGTGCCGGCCAACTTTAAGGTTGACAAGGGTAGGCTTGGGCTTTTAGAAATCCTTAGATTAATTTTCTTAAGTTGGAAAACCATGTACGCTAGATATCATATAGATGGAGTTACAAGGAAAGGAAAACTCAAGCTTTAGAGGTTTCTTTAAGATGAACACAATGTCATCATCTAGAAACTCTCATCATCAAGCTATCATGCTCATAATAGGGCCTAGAGGCCGAATTGAAAAGAAAAGGAAAAACAAAGGAAAGTTCAAAAAGAATCCAAGAGGAAACTAGAGAAAAACACTTTCTTGAGCAAAACAAAGTTTGAAAACAAATCCCTAGCTAGTGATGAAGGTAAAAGCTTGGACTTGAAGATGAAATGAGATGAGCAACACCTCCTAGGATGGTGATGATGATTCGGCCAAAGAGGAAGGAAAAGAAAGGAAATGTGTTTTGGGTGAAGTTGTGTTTGAGGTGTGGTGTTTGAGAGGTTTGATGATGGTTCAAGGCTTTGGGGTAGTGTTTGATGGTTAATAGATGATGATGAGATGAAGAGATGAAGAAGATGAAGATGAAAAGAAAGGAAGAACTCTCTTGAAACTTGAGAGAAAAAGAAAGAACTAGCAAGACAACTCTAAAACTCTAAACTTAGCAAATGCTTCAAGGTGCAACAAGGCTATCACAAGCATCCTATTTATAGAAAAACAAAGCCATGGAGCTTACCAAGGGGAGGGAATGGCCGTAGCAAATGGAGGGAAAAGGGAGAGGAAAATATCTCCTTGATTGTGTCATAGAAGCATGGTTTGAAGTATGGAAGCTATGCTACAAAGTATGGCTTGATGTGAGTTAATTTCCTTTCAAATTTTTATGAAATTAGGCTTCTAGAAACAATGCATGGTTGGAACTTTTCCAGCCACAAATAAATGGAGAAAATGAGCTATTTTAATTAGTTATTTACTTGGAAAATCAAGCTTGATTGAAAGTTATGACAAGGTATAGTGTATGTGACTTGAGGTATGGCCTTGGAGTGTTGAAAAATTGAACATATGATGCATAATGGGGAGGGAAGCTCACGGCCAGGTCTGGGCAGCAGAGTGGGGGTGAGTTTTGACCATTTAGTTGGGTGTTAATGGTAGGTTTAGATGTGTATTAGCTTAGGTACAAGGTTAGGAATGATTAAGCTTAAGTTTAGGTAACTAAGAATGTGATTTAGGGAGTTTATGACAAGTTTAGGAGTGCTCATACATCATTAAAGAATTTAAAACACATTTGTGAATAAACAATGTGTAACACAATTCCATGATTTAAGGAATTGGAAAGAGAAAATACTATTCAAGATTCCATGACTAGGAGTCTTGAATTTAAAATAGGATTTTAAGTTGTAATTAAGCACTTTTAGGTTCTAATCAATTTTAATAAATTATTTTGACCCAAGATTAATTATGGAAATTAATTAACCTTCGATTAGAGCCTAATATTGCTTAGGTTTGCTTAATCGCATATTAAGCGTAAAAACACGAAACTAGGGGCAAAACCGTAATTTTGCACTAATTTTTCCCGGGACTTCTAAAATTAAAACTGAGGTCATAAAATACATAAAAACGCCTTTTAAAACCATCTGGAGAAGTTTCGGGTTCATCCGGCACTTGCAAACGGGTAAAACACTGCAGGGGCGTTTTGGTTATTTTGACCCGAAAACTCGAAAAACGAGATTTTCGATCCCGGAAAGATACACAAGTCATTTAATCCCCTTCCAACATTGAGTTTGCCTTTCGAGTACTGCCGGATCGGCTTTCCTCGAATTCCGGGCTGAAAATGACCTCAGGGGCATTTTGGTCATTTTCACTCTAGTAGAAAAATCGGGGCGTTACATGCTTGAACTGCTGATTTATATGTTCAAGTATGACTATGCATCCATGCTTTAACATGTTGCATTCATAACACCAAGATGCATGCTAAAAGGAATTGACCTTGGATAATTAGTTTTCGAAACCCTAAATTGAATCTCATATGCATGATCACTGTTTTATAATTAAACCCAAGGTTCCTGAGGATGTGAACGATGTAACCCTAGGATAGGAGACTTCTACTGAGATTACTTTAGCAAGAATTCTCACTCCTCTCTCTTCTTTCTTCCGTCACATCTTCAGAGATCGATGGCGACGTTCGTAGTCTTCATTGACACGCCAGTTTGGGAGGTGCACTACAACCCGGACCACCGTTTGTATCATTTCGAGGGTCGTTGTGCCGTCCGTATTTTTGTGTACATGGGACAACCCTTCGCTTATCCGGTTTTGAGCTACCAGTTCACTCCTACTGCACCCTTTGGTGGTGACGACATGATCTTTGAGCGCACTCGCCAGCGTGATGAGCAGCTACGTCTCGCCCGCACCTCTGCCTCAGCTGTCCGTCACTACCCAGAGTACGTGCCTCGTTCGAGGAGATCCGAGACTGATCTATCCGAGGATTCGCCGATGCATGTCCCCTCGGAGGGCTTTGCTCCCTTTCCCCAGTTCCTGCGCCAGGGGAGCGAGGAGACCGTGAGGCAGCCGCGCTTGGCAAAGAGATCTGAGATGTGCCCGCGTTGAGGAGCTCACATTCAGCCACCACGAGTTCCCTTCACACTCCATTGGCCCATTCAGGAGGAGATAGAGCAGTTCCCCGGTTACTTGCCTCCATCATCCGAGGACCCCCGTCGTCACTAGACTCCGATGGAGGGTTTTGCGAGTACCCGAGCTTTTATGGAGATTCTTCCCTTTGGTAGTACCTTTTGGGAGGGGTTGTAGATTGTACTCGTAGCTTAGTAGGAGGGTAGCGTTTTGGGTTTATCTTCTTGTCATACCATGCATTTTCTTGTTTCTGTTATATTTTATTTCCGCTGTATTACAAGCTCTGCCGGTCCTTATGAGGGTATGACTAGCTATGTACTTCAACTATATTATTATTAATGAAATGTTTCTTTTGTTATCGTGATCATTGTTCTTTGAGTATATGCTTTACTGTGTGATTTCTAATTATTGTTACGCATGCTTTATATTTCTGTCTTACGATTAGACTAAGAACGCGGCTCTTACTTTGATTTATATTTTCAAAAAAAAAAATTTACTTGTAATTTCCGCAAGTATTTTAATAAAATGATGAGACTAAGGAGTAATAGCCTAATGTTTAACTTAATGTATTCTAGAGAGTTCGGTTAAAGATTAGGGTGTTACAAGCTTGTGTTTAAGGATGAGAGCTTAGGTGTTTAAATGATGATTCAAGATGGGGGTGTGGTGGTTTGAGGTTGTGATATGTGATTCAAAGAAGAAGATGAAGAAGAAGATGAAGGAGCTCTTGGAACTTTGAGAGAAAAAGAAAGAACTTGTAAGAATGCTTGAAATTTAAACTTAGCAAATGAACAAAAGTGATTCAAGTGCATCCAAGCAACCTATTTATAGAAAATCAAAACAATGAGGAGCAAATGGAGGAGTGGCCAACAATTCATCATGGAACATGAGGTGAGATGTTTTGATTTTTGAGGCATGGTGAGGCATGATTTGAAGTATGGTGGGTATGGCTCAAGGTAAGGCTTCAAGCATGGTATTTTGAGTGTTTTTCTTTTTAAATTGTGATGAAATAATTTTTGTATATGGAGGTGGAGGGCTGGCGGTTTTTCTTAATAGCATAGGGAGGGAAAAATATCTCATTCATTTAGTCATTCAAAGCATGGTTTGAGGTATGATCAAGTATGGTGCAAGGTAAGGTGCAAAGCATGGTGTTAAATGGCTTGAGGTATGGCCCTTGAGTGCAAGCAAATTCATCATGTGGGAAATATAGGGAAGGAGTTTTGGCCATGAGGCAGCCAAGGGGAGGGAAAATGTGTCATCTAATTGAGGTCTAATGATGTGTTTAGGCTAAGCTTAAGATTAGGAATTGCTAAGCAAGTGTTTAGGAAATTAAGAAAGTAATTAGGAATCTCAAGACATGATTAGGGAGTGCTCATATATATTTAGAGGATTTTAAACTCATTTTATGCATAAACAATTGTAGACACAATTCCTTAATTTAAGGAATTGAAGAGAGAAAATACTATTTAAGATTCCATGACTAAGAATCTTGAATTTAAAAAGAGGTTTAGGTTTAATCTAAGCAATTTTAGATCCTAATTAAATTTAATAAATTATTTTGACTCTAGATTAATTATGGAAATTAATTAATCTTTGATTAGAGCATAATATTACTTAGGTTTGCTTAATCACGCGATTAAGCTTAAAACACTATGCTTAGGGGCAAAATCATAATTTTGCACAAAAATTGGCCGGGACCACCGGGACTTAAATAGATATTATGAAATTCATAAAAACATCATTTAAAACCATCTGAAGAAGTTTCGGGCTCAAACGACACTCATACCCGCATAGAAACACTATATGGGTATTTTGGTAATTTTGACACGAAACCTCAGAAAACGAGATTTTCGCCTCAGAAACCATTCAAAAGCCATCTAGTCCCCTTCAAACATTGATTTGGCCCTTCGAGGACTGTCAAGTCGGCTATCCTCAAATTTCGGACGGAAAATGACCTTAGGGGCATTTTGGTCATTTTCACTCAGACAAAAAATCGGGGCGTTACATGACTTGTTTCCATTTAGAACTACGTGTTAGTCAATATTATGAACTATATGTATATATTAATGAAGAATCTTTTGCATAATTGATTAGTGGTGGCGTATTTTATTTATGAATTTAGTTGAATATATAGTTACAAAATTGAAATTGAAAAACTAATTTTGCAATAAATGCGAATTTTTTGTTTGAAATAATGTTGTTTCAAGTTTAGAAAAAAAGAGGTAATAGTTTTAGGAAACATCAAATTTGGAACAAGAGAAAAAGAAAAAGAAAAAAGAAACGGTCGCTCTCTTAGAAATAAATAGAGTTGAGTTTGTGAACCTTTAATTAAAGTAAAGGCAATGCCTTAAAAGCGTTGCCTTTAGAAAGTAAAAATGCTTTGTGGTTTGCTATAGAAAAGGCAACACTTATAAGAGGTGGCCTTTAGAAACATAAAATGCAACGTTTGAAAAGCGTTGCCTTTGACTATGAATAAAAGTGTTGCCTTTTGTACCCATATAGGCAACGCTTTTTGAATCAACTGTTGCTTTTTGTCCAAAAAGCGTTGCCTTAGAGAAAAGGCAACGCCAATATAGGCAATGCCCTGAAAAGCGTTGCCTTAGAGGGGAATACATTGCATTTGATCAAACACAATGCTTTCTATATGTTTAGGTAACGCTTTTTAAGCGTTGCCTTAGACCAATTTTCTTGTAGTGTTTAGTGTTTAAGAGTTGCAATTGTGTGATTAGAGTTTTTACATGATTAGGAGTTGTCATACACACTTAGTTTGAATTAAACTTGTTTAGTTTGAAATTCAAACTCCAACAAAGTTCCTAATTTTATGGAACATGAGAGAGAAAACACTATTTGAGCATGACATAACATGATATCTTGGATGCTTTATGACTAAGATTGAAATTTGAAATTCCTTAAGTACTTTTTGGTCCTAAACAACCTTAATTAATTATTTTGACTCAAGATTAATTATTAAAATTAAATTACCTTTAATTATAGCCTAATATCGCTTATGTTTCCTTAATCGTTTAATTAAGCTCATTATGCACTAATCTACGGGTAAATAGGTCATTTCACATCAAAACTCTCCGGGACCACCTGGATTCATCCAAACATCACGCATTACGTAAAAATAACATTTCAAACTCCTGGGAAATCTTTCGGGCTCAATCGGCACTAAATCTCGTGTAAAAACACCGTAGGGGCATTTTCGTCATTTTGTGTCGAAAGTTTAGAAATTGAGTTTTCATCTCTGTTATTGTTTCTAAGGCATCTAATCCCCTTCAAACATCAAACCAATCTCTCGAGGATGGCCCGGGTCGGCTGTACTCGGATTCCAAGCAAAAATGACCACATGGGCATTTTGGTCATTTTTACACGGAAAAAATTGCAGATCGTGATTTTCGCATGGACAGCTATCTAATCCTTGCGTAGTCCATTACTAATATAGAAATAACCCTTTGAGGGTGACCGAGGTTGGTCGACCTTGATTTTCGCACAAAATGACCTAGGGACATTTTGGTCATTTTTGCTAAGTAGAGAAAAATTGGGGCATTACATTTCTCCCATCTTTAAAGAATTTTGCCCTCAAAATTTGTTACCTGTGAATAGCTCAGGGTACTGTGTCTTCATCTCTGAATCCAAGTCCCACGTGAATTCTTCTGTTTTCCCCTGCCCCAACGCCACTTTGACCAAAGGTATGGTCTTATTCCTCAATTGCTTAACTCCTCTGTTCGTGATCCTCGTAGGTGACAGTTTAAAAGTTAGGTCCTCCCTTAATTTTATTTGTTCTGGCTCTAACACATGACTAGGGTCAAACTAATATTTCCTCAACTGGGAGGCATGGAAGACATCGTGAAGGTTAGACAAATGAGGTGGTAAGGCTATCTCATAGGTTACTGACTCGACTCTTTTGAGAATTTCAAAGGGACCAAGAAATCTGGGGCTCAAATTTTTGACTTTTGTGGCTCGTCCTATGCCTGTTGTGGGTGTGATCCTAAGGAATACATGTTCTCCCTCTTGGAATTCCAATGGCTTTCACCGTTTATCTGCATAGCTTTTTTATCGACTTTGAGCAATGAGAATTCTATCCCTAATCCTCTTGATTTGTTCCATTGTTTTCCTCACAACTTCGGGTCCCAACATGCTTTGCTCACCAACACAAAGGCGATTGGCACTTCCTTTCATATAAAGCCTCATACGGTGCTATACCGATGCTAGCATGATAACTGTTGTTATATGCAAACTCGATTAATGGCAGGTACCTATCCCAACTCTCCCTGTTATCCAAAACACACGCCCTCAACATATCCTCCAAGGTTTGTATGGTCCTCTCCAATTGACCATCCATTTGGGGGTGGTAAGTCGTGCTTAAACACAGCTTTGAACCAAACGCCTTCTGGAAGGCTCCCAAAAAACATGACGTAAACTGTGGATCTCGATCCGAGATTATCGTCGACGGTACTCCATGTAGCCTCACAATCTCCTGGATATACATCTGGGCTAACTTCTCCAAGCGATAGGTCACCTTGATAGATAAAAAGTGGGGCGACTTAGTCAATTGATCCATGATCACCCATATGGCATCATGGTTGGCTTGAGTCTTGGGTAGACCGGTCACGAAGTCCATTGAGATGTTCTCCTACTTCCACTCAGAGATAGACAAAGGTTGCAATATTCCGAAGGGTGTTTGGTGCTCAATCTTCACCTTTTGACAGACTAGACACTTACTTACCCAAGCAACTACATCCCTCTTTAACCCGAGCCACCAAAACACCTTCTTCAAAACTTAGTACATCTTGGTAGTGCTAGGGTGTAACATCCTAATTTTTAACCCAATACTCCTAGAATGTATTTAGGTTAATCATTAGTTTATTACTTCTTAGTCTCATTCTTTAAAATACTTAGCGGAAAAATACGGATAAATTTTTTTTTTGAAAACATAAAAACAAAGTGAGAGCCACGTATAACGTAAACATGTGCTAACATACATCGTCACTTGTAAAGAATAAAGCACAAATTAGAAAAGCATATCATCACATTCAACAATCAATAGAACACTAAAGGAAGCATCACATTAATATTATAATAATGCCCACCTAAAGGCAGGTGTAACATCCTCCCAAGTGCAACACCACCTTTAAGTCATGAAATCGTACTCGAGAGTTGTTACTTATTAATTAGCGGACCTTTCTTGAATAATTATAGCAAATATCAGTTAAATCGTGTAGTAACTAATTCATGGTTCTATAAAATATACATATAATAAACAAAGTAGTTATTGAAATACAAAGTCAAATATAAAAGGAAGCTCTTTTAATGAGCTTTACAATACATCTGTTGTCTCTTAAAGGTACATGCATATAGATTTACTTAAAACTAACTATTCCCTACTAAACTATTGCAGAGTAGATTTCTTTCGTGCAACAGCCTCCTTGTCCTCCGGATCAACCTGGAGACGATACGGGAACACACAAACATATGGGTGAGAATTATAAAATTCTTAGTAGGGCAATTTCCAATTACACAATCATAATGTCATTGTCATTGATCCAGCCACTTCGATTTATTAAGAAAGAGTGATCATGCACTTCATAACAATGGTTCAATTTTAGAGTTCCAAATCGTACTTCCAAAGTGGATAGCTTTTAATAATCAATCACTTAAACCATATATTTGATGCCATTCAAGATCCTAGTAATTATTCTCAAGTTTATGTGCACTCAGTACATCCGAAGAGGATCTCAATCTCTCTTTATGTGCCTTTGACAATTTGAAAGGATCATATATCACTTCATTTGCCCTCAATAAAGTCAAAAGGATCATAGCTCGCTCTATTTTCCCTCGACAAAGTCGAAAGGATCATGTATTACTCTATTTGCCCTTGACAAAGTCGAAAGGATTATATGTCACTCCATTTGCCTTCGACAAGGTCGAAAGGATCATATGTCTTTACTTATGGTTATACAACTTAATTAAATGCATCATTCACTTTACTACCTATGAATGCATGCATAGGACGCATATAGGCATTATTCCCAATACGATTCCAATCATGCCTCATAAAAAATTCTTTAAAGTAGCTAGCATGCATTCATATAACATTCTCATCTTTTCAGCACCTTGGCAGATTTATCATTCCAATGACAACATTTAATTTCTCTATCAAATAACCAATTCAGGAGCCACAAAAATTCTCTATGACACTTCAGTGTGTCTACACTTCAGTGTGTCTACAAGGCCCTGTAAAAGTTTCATATCAATTGGAGTTCTCTAACCATGTTAACTAAATTATACAAGTTTAGTGGTCAGGGACCACTTTTTCACAGCTCAAAATAGGGTTTCCATAATTTTTAAATTTAGCAAGTGATGGAATCAACTCAAAATAAAAATCAATATTACACTTCAATATGTTATCAACTCCCTGTAAAAATTTCAAAGGATAATTCCATCATTTGTTATGGTCATAGAATTATACAAATTTACAGCTTCAGTACCAAGATTTCAGGCAGCATAGTTACAACTTCGGTCCTTGATTTTTCTCAGGTAGCAAAAGTCTTTATTATGCATCAAGAAAATTCTCAGCGTTTCCTTAGGATATTAGCTTGAACATATAATTTTTATAACTCATAAAAATGAATAGAATTGAACAAGAAAATTCATGATCAATTCCTTGTTGAATATCCTATGTGTGGACTAACATAAATCAATTTTTTGTTATAATTTGATTCCAGGTTAATTAGATGCTAAAATATTTAATCATATTGATTAGCCCAATTTTATGGTTAATTTTGTTATTGGGCTCGATTTTGATTTTGTTATTAGTGGATATGGTGATATTTGATTATTGTTATTAGGTTTAGTTATAATGGGCAGGCTTGGCCTATTTGATTACTAATCTGCAGAGGCCCCTACTCTTAACCCTAATAAGAGTGGCTATTGCCCCATTGAGATAGCCCACAGACTTTTGGCAACTGATAGGGTGATAGGAGGAGTTCTTTCTGCTGGTTGAATTCATTCACAAAAAGCTAAACAGACAGCCATGGATTCATCAACCTCTACTGTTCCAGGTAATTCTAACACCTAATTTCAATTATAGTATCTGCATATCATTTGTCATATTGGGAGTTGGATTAGCTATTCTTTTATTTATTTTCTTCAATTGGTATCAGAGCCAATCTAATTCTCATATGGCAGTGATAGTAAATTCTAAATTAGGTGTTGATGATGTATTTTCGTATATATGATGAACCCTAAATTACTAATCCAGAATTTAGTAATTTTACTGATTAAATTTTGAAATTGATTGAGGGCTTTGTTTATTGATAATGTTCTGAGAAAATTGAGATAAAGATCATAAGAAACGGATTAGTGTGCAGAGAGAATTTTGATTTTGCAACTATGAACCCTAACCTTTGATCCCGATTCGGTTTTGAAAAGCCCCACCCTATATTTGTGTGAATTTGCTTTGAATTCATTAGGGCTTTCATAGAGCATACAATTTCGAATCTATTGACACCAAAATCATGATTTTTCATCAAGTATAGAGAGAGAAATTGCCAAAAAACTGAGAGTAATGATGTTAAAATTCACGGAATTTTCTGTACTCATAGGGGTCATATTTCAAAACAAAATTATATGAGTTTTGTAGAGAATTGAAAGACGAATCCATAGACACCAAAATCACTTAATTTCGTTGAGAATTGAGTGAGATATGGCTCTCGACCCATTTAGGTATCCATGGGTCGTGCTAAACCTGTCTCAAGGTAGGAGACAATGAATAGTACCCGGGCCTTGCCCACTCATGGGCCCAACACGTGGGGGCATGTGAAGGCCCATCCGGGGCCTGTTTTGACCCATATTTTTTTTTTCATTTTGGGTTTTTTAATTTTTTAGAATTATTGGTGATTTTTATTTATTTTTCTGGGCATCAGAAATAATTATTGTTATTTTTTGACTACATAAATTGCTTAAAAATATTAGATATTCTCCAAATTATGGTCTAAAAATTTTTATGCACTTTTCTGACATTATTAGGCACATTATGTTCAGTATAATCTCAGATTTGGTATTGTTTTGATTATTTAAATAATTTTATCCTCTATTATGTGCATATTATTGATTATTGAGATTATGTTAATTGCTATTATAAAATTTTGTGATATATATTTTGAGATATGCTATTTTAGACCATTTTGTACTGTTGTTGGGTATTTTTTCATGGTTGTGAGCTTGCCTTCGCGGGACGGATTGTGATAAAATACTATTATATGAAAATTATTGTTACTAATGTGGCATTAGAAATTATTTTAATAATGCACCTACCCTATCGATTTGTCCTTATTAATATAATTCCTAATGATTGATAGTTATATTTTAAAGTTTTCAGTATCCTCTCGATATTAGCTTTAAGAATATAATTATTTTTGTAATTTGGGAGTTAACTTGTGCATTGTAATTCGAGACCCTTCGGCAGGATTACAATTGCATGAGGTGACTTTATTGTTATAAGCTCTATTTCTCCTGTTGGATATGCTTGATAAAAATCTCCCACTAATGTACAAATTTCAGCTTTGCCTATGAATATGAACTCTTTACCAAAGTTGAATGGAACAAATTATGAGAACTGGGCTGATTCTGTTAAGTTGTTCCTTGCTATTTCTAACATTGATGCTACCCTTACTGAGAATGAGCCAGAAGTTCCTACACCTGATTCTTCCACTGCTATTATAGCAAAACATGATAAGTGGGCTCATTCTAATAGAGTCTGTCTGATGACTATGAAGTTCACTATGGACAAGATCATCAAAGATAATGTTCCTGAGACGAACAGTGCTAAGGAGTTTCTTGAGTCTGTAGCCTAGAAATTCAAGAAATTTGACAAGATTGAAAAGGCTTACTATTTGTCATTATTGACAAAGACTAGATATGATGGCGTATCAGGTGTTCATGAGCATGCTATGAAGCTCACCAATTGGTACAACAAGTTGAAATCCATGAAAATGGAGCTGGGAAGTGACTTTCTGGCCTGGCAAGTATTAGACTCTTTTCCTTCTGAATTTGATGTTCTGAAGACTTCCTATAATGTGCAAAAGTAAGAGTGGTCTATTGATGAGCTTGTAGTCATTCTTAATCAGGAGGAGCAAACTATGAAGAAGGGTAAGGCTTAAGTTGTTCAGTTGGCTTCTCATAAGAGTCATGACAAGAAGAAGAAATATTTTAAGGGGAAGAGTAACAAGCCTCAATTCAAGAAGTGGAGTGATAAATCTGGACCTTCTTCAGTTCATGAAGATGTTGAACCATCTGGTGTTAAAAAGAGATTCAATGGCACTTGCAAGTTTTGTGATATGTTCGGGCACAAACAATCTGATTGTTTTAAGTTTAAGAAGTGGCTAGAGAAGAAAAAGCAAGATATTCATCTAGCTCTAGTTTGTTTTGAGTCTAATTTTGTTGATGTACCTTCTCATACTTGGTGGTTAGACTCTGGTATGACCATTCATATTGCAAAATCTATGCAGGAGCTCAAAACTAGGAGAAGACCAAATGAAGGGGAGGTGTCAGTTGCGGTTGGAAATGGGATGAATGTCAAAGTAGAACATATAGGAGTAATTACTTTGAAATTAAGTAGTGGACATGAGTTGATTTTGTGAGACACTGTTTGCATACATTCTATGAGAAGGAATTTGATTTCAATTTCTGTTTTGGATGATTGTGGCTACTCTTTCCATTTCGGATCCAATAAAGTTGTTTTACATTATTAATCTACTGTTGTTGGTTATGGTGTTAAATTGAATGGCATGTATATGTTGGATCTTGATCTTCTCTCTCTTGAACAACGACATTCCAATGTTAATAATGTTGTTGGGAAAAAGCGTGGAAAAGCTGTTGAAAATTCTTCTATGTTGTGGCATAAGAGGTTGGCACACATATCCCAAGAAAGGATGGAGAGATTGATCAAGGAGAACATTCTTCATAGTGTGGACTTCTCAGATTTTGATACTTGTATTGATTGTGTGAAAGGGAAGCTCACTACTGGAGTCAGGAAGAAAAGAGTTGGTAGGAGTGAAGGTATACTGCAGTTGATTCAAACAAATATTTGTGGGCCAATTACTCCCATTGCTTTGGGAGGATTTAGATATTTTATTACTTTTATTGATGATTTCTCTAGATTTGGCCGGGTTGATCTATTGCGGGAGAAATCAGACTCTTTAGATGCTTTTAAAACTTTTAAAGCTGCTATTGAGTTAAAATTTGGCATACAGGTTAAGTGTGTAAGGTCTGACAAAGGTGGTGAGTTTTATGGAAGGTATGATGAAACTGGCAGGAATCCTGGTCCTTTTGCAAGATTTTTACAGGATTGTGATATTGAGGCACAGTATACTATGCCTGGCATTCCACAACAAAACGGTGTTGCTGAAAGGCAAAATTGTACTCTCATGGAAATGGTTAGGTGTATGCTTAGCCATTCAACTCTTCCTAATCTTCTATAGGGAGAAGCTCTGAAGACAAAAGCTTATATTTTGAATCATGTGCCTAGTAAGTCAGTTCCAAAGACTCCATATGAACTTATGACAGGGAGAAGGCCTACTTTGAAGCATTTTTGTGTCTGGGGTTGTAAGGCAGAAGTTAGGCTCTACAATCCAGAAATAAAGAAGCTTGATCCTAAGACGATTAGTGGTTTCTTTGTAGGATATTGTGTTGGCTCTAGAGGTTCTAGATTTTATTGTCCTACTCATACCACTAGAGTTGTTGAATCTGATCGTGCTGTCTATTTTGAAAATGATACAAAACATGTTGCAACTCAAGAGCCGCATATTGTTAGCTTTAGAGAAGAACATGTCACTATTCATTACCTATTGCTCCTTTGCTTGAGTCTATGGCCAATATTGTCACTCATGATGAAGCCACTGATCCCATTGTTGGTGCTGATGTTGATCCATATGTTGATTATGATGTTCAAAATCCTAATATTGTTATGCCTCAATTGAGACGAACTGAGTGTGTTCCCACATCTACTGGGTCTACTAGATTCAAGGATTATGTTGTTTATTTGCAGGAACATGAGTTTACTTGTGTTGGGGATTCTAACCCTATTACTTTCCATGAAGCCACTTCTGATTCTCATAGTTCACAATGGCTGGCTGCTATGGAAGACGAATTGGCTTCTATGCGAAAGAATAATGTCTGGGATTTGGTGGTATTGCCCGAAGGTTGCAAATCTGTTGGTTGTAAATGGGTCTTTAAGACCAAATGTGATACTAGAGGAGAGATAGAGAGGTACAAAGCCAGACTTGTTGCTAAAGGGTACAACCAGAGGGAAGGCATAGACTATAAAGAGATGTTATCTCCTGTCTCTACCAAAGACTCTTTTCATATTGTGATGGCCTTGGTTGCTCATTTTGATTTAGAGCTTCATCAGATGGATGTTAAGACAACATTCTTGAATGGTGATTTATTTGAGGATGTCTATATGGACCAACCTGATGGTTTTGTTGAAAGTGGTAAGGAACACATGGTTTGCAAATTGAAAAGATCCATTTATGGTTTGAAGCAAGCTTCTAGACAGTGGTACTTGAAGTTTGATCATATTGTAAGCTCTCTTGGCTTTAAGGAAAATGCAGCTGATTAGTACATTTATTTGAAGAATAGTAGGAGAAAATTTGTTATTCTTGTTCTTTATGTTGATGATATCCTTTTGGCTAGTAATGATGTGGGTTTTCTAAATGAGACCAAACAGATGCTTACAACTTATTTTGATATGAAGGATCTTGGTGATGCATCTTTTGTTTTGGGCATTGAGACTCATCGTGATAGATCTCATGGTATCCTTGGTTTGTCTCAACAAGGATATATTGATAGAATCCTGAACCAGTTCAATAAGCAATCTTGTAAGCCCTGTGTTGCACCCATTCAAAAGGGTGAGAAGCTTTCTAATGCCCAGTGTCCTTTGAAAGTGAAATGGCAGATATGAAGAAAATTCCTTGTTATTCTGTTGTTGGTAGCCTTATGTATACTCAAGTTTGTACACGTCCTGATATTACTTTTGCTGTTGGTGTACTTGGAAGATACTTGAGTAAACCTGGTGTGGCACATTGCCAGGCAGCAAAATGTGTTTTGAGGTATCTAAAAGGTACCAAAGATTGTATGCTTACATACAGAAGGTCAGATCATCTTGAGGTAACATGTTGTTGTGATTTTGATTATGGTGGTTGTCCAGATGATCGTAAGTCCATATCAGGTTATGTATTTATGTTAGCTGGAGGAGCTATTTCTTGGTAGAGTGTCAAACAGACTCTTACAGCTACTTCAACCATGGAAGTATACAACTTGTTATGAGGCTACACGTCAAGCGATATAGTTGAAGAACTTTATTGCTGAGTTTGTTTTTGTGGAGAGAATCTCTAGGCCTCTGACTATATATTGTGACAACTCTGCTGTGATAAGCTACTCTCTTAATAATAAGAGCTCAAAGCGGAGAAAGCACTTTGAGACAAAGTTTATGTTTGTAAAAGAAAAGATCCAAGAGTTTAAAACTCGTATCGAGCATATCCCTACAGAGCTTAATGTTGCTGATCCCTTAACAAAAGGCATAACTGTTAAAGCTTTTGTTGATCATGTAACCCTTATGGGTGTAGTGAGGTCTTTTTGATGTTTTGGATTAGTGGGAGTTTATGTTTATGTTTTGTTATGATCTAATATTTATGATGTTTGAGATGTTGAATAATATTTGAGACATTATTCAAATAATGATTATTGTTGCTATTGGTATTGCCATATGAATATTCTGCGCAGTTTAATTGTTGTAATTATTATTGTATATTTATATATTGTGATGGCATATTGTGGAGACATTTTGGACCCAGTCTCAATCTTGTTATTGTGATAAGATTTATTGAATCTTATATGGCATCTTGGGTAGATGCTTGGGCCATTTTGTTGCGAAATTGCACCTTGTTCAAACTTTGGCATGCCATTTTTATTGTGCTTTCCCATTTATCCATATTCCACTTTGTTGTTGGGTCATAGGATATAAGTGTCTTACAATGTATGATATCACTATTCCTTCGAGTATGATTTTCTGCATTGTTGAGATACTTGTAGTTCCATTTTGGACCTTTTTATGGTTTATGTTGGCTTATTTTGGCATTTTGTTGTAGTCATATATTATTGATTAATTTGGTATATCATGATGTTTTGATTTATGCTGTCCAAGTGGGAGAATGTTCAATATCCTATGTGTGGACTAACATAAATCAATTGTTTGTTATAATTTGATTCCAGGTTAATTAGATACTAAAATATTTAATCATATTGATTAGCCCAATTTTATGGTTAATTTTGTTATTGGGCTCGATTTTGATTTTGTTATTAGTGGATATGGTGATATTTGATTATTGTTATTGGGTTTAGCTATAATGGGTAGGCTTGGCCCATTTAATTACTAATCTGCAGAGGCCCCTACTCCTAACCCTAATCAGAGTGGTTGTTGCCCCATTGAGATAGCGCACAGACTTTTGGCAACTGATAGGGTGATAGGAGGAGTTCTCTCTGCTGGTTGAATTCATTCACAAAAAGTGAAACAGACAGCCATGGATTCATCAACCTCTATTATTCCAGGTAATTCTAACACCTAATTTCAATTATAGTATCTGCATATCATTTGTCATATTGGGAATTGGATTAGCTATTCTTTTATTTCTTTTCCTCATTACTGTCCTGTCAAAATCCGAAAATCCAGCCGCATGTGTCAAATTCACTTTTGACAAAAATCATTCTTCACAACATCCAAACACATCAACAAAATTAACACATCAACATAAACATATTATCAAGCAATATAACCAAAAATTTCGGATTCAATCAATCAATAATCTTCAGAGTAAATTTTGAAAGAAAAAGGCCAAAGAAAACCCTTCTTGGGTGGCTTTAGGGACTTTGGCTCTAGAGGATGATCCAAGAGTGATCATGCTCACTTTGAGGCCACCAAAACTGTAACATCCCCAAATTTATAACTAAGATAAATATTAATTAGCGATAGCAAAAACCAAGAGAATCTGGACAAATGTTATGAAACACAACAAATAGACTACTTAAGTATGTCTACAGAAAAATGCAAAGAGTTATGAAAATGTCATCACTTAGTGGAAATTATGAAAATGCCCTTGCTATGTAAAGGAAATTACCAAACTACCCTTGCCTTATGAAATGACAAAGATACCCTTACTCTATGAATGGAATTACAAGAATACCACTATCATTGTCTAATTACAAAAATATCCTTGTCTTAGTTAAAGAAATTACTACAATGCCATTTGCACAAATCCCTAGACTTGTCTTTAGACAAGAATGAATCTAAGCCATTGGATTAAGATGATAACACAATAATTTAACCACATACATCATACACATTTCTGAATCACATAACTAAAGGTTAGAAAATCTCCACTAACATCTTTGCACAAAACATGGAGCATTTTCATCCAACATGTTTGCATAAAACATGGAAACATGTTTGAACAAAACATGGAAACATGTTTGCACAAAACATGGAAACATGTTTGTACAAAACATGGAGCATTTTCATCCCAAAATTCAGCCA
This sequence comes from Dalbergia cultrata, assembly GCA_031216105.1. NCBI lineage: Eukaryota > Viridiplantae > Streptophyta > Magnoliopsida > Fabales > Fabaceae > Dalbergia > Dalbergia cultrata. Next base: position 36,432,788 of record CM062344.1, on the reverse strand, counting down.
ACATATTTCCATAAATCATGCTCCAAGTGCTTTCCTTCTTCTGTTTTTTTCTCTAATCTTTCCACTATAAATACTCCTCAAACTCTCTTCAATTCAGAAACTCCCTAAGTGTTCTTTCTTTCTTATTCTATCATTCTTCTTATGTTCTTCAAAGACTTCTCTTGATCCTCTAAACTTCATCCAAACACTTAAATCCTAAGTCCAAACTTTCACTAGCCCTCACAAGAGTTACAATCTTTAACTCTAGTGAGAAATATTTTCTTAAGCACTTAAGTTCTAGAGCCAAGATTCAAGGAGGGTCATCCACTCCAAAGACTCTTGTTCAAAGCTTAAGGAAGAAGAGAAGGACCCTTTTTAGACCCTATACAAGAGGTAGGAGTTTCTTCTTTATTTGTTCAAGTATTGTTGGCTTCTAACTTTGCTCATGGATAGAATGCCTCAAACTTGAATTATTGTCAAAAGTTTTGAATAATTATATTTTTAGAAAACACAACATGTTCTATTCTGCTATGAGTACTTTTATGATGTTATCAAACTCAAATATAACTTAAAAGATTGTATGTGAAACTTGAGTTAATAAAGATAACTTAAGACATGAACATGGCAGGTGCTGGAATTTCTAGTTATTTCTGGCAGTAGTTACTTCGAAAATTAGTGTTCCTAAAATATGAAGGATCTCGAAATGAAAATATTTTTATTATAAACTAGACTCATTGTAGAACATTCTCCAAAAAGAATCACCTAAAACGGAGTTTCCCAGCCCAAGATATAAATTTTTAAAGTAGAGCCTAAGACTGAAACTCTTAATCTGACCTTGTAGTAGTAAAATAGGTGTAACTCACTCTAGAAAAATGCAAATGGACTGATTTCAACTTTGTGGAAAAGCTAACACATCTACAAACACACTTATGTGTGCTATGCATAAAGTTTTACACCATGAAAATACAGAATGAGAGATATATTTTCGGGACAGTGTGCTAAGAAAGTCTTGAAGGTAGCATGATACTGTGAGAGTGCAATTTGGAAAGGTTCTGGCTAAGGAAAGACTTGGTATTTAAGCGTGTCCATTGTGACCCACCTCTCTTTCCTGGGAATCCTACTATGCATAATTTACAGTTGATTTACACTAATCTAAGATGTTAGTGCTACAAATTTTATTCTAAAAGATGTCAGAACTCTAAATAAAAGATTCAAGTCTTGTAAAGAGATAATTTTAAGGATTTAAGTAGAATAATAATCTTTAGGAGATATATAAAAGTCATAATAAAAATATATAAAGAACCTCTAAAAATATCTTAAAGGGTATTAATTTATTAATGGAAATACTAAGAGTACAAAGAAGACTAAGAGAAAAAGATAATACCAAGATATCCATAACCTATTAGGAACACTAGAGACCTAACTTGATAACTTAGGTTGCTTAATGTGAATTATCTATGAGAATGTTTACTATGAGATTTACATGATATTGTCTATGTTACATGAAGTGATATATAGAAATGTGAATGTATTGATGAGATATGAAATGATAATGATAAAATGATTGACTGTGCCATGATTTATTAGTGTGCATACATTCATGTTTCAAATGAAATAATAAATAGACCAACTCATTGCTTAATCCTCTTTGAGGATTAAGGTATTGATGATTTCACTCAGTGAGAATAAAAGAAAAACCTGAAAAAGTAGCAATGATAGTCTGGAAAAGTGGACTTGAGCTAAACTCACGGCTTAACCCCCTAAACCGTTGAGATCATGGCAACGGAAAGAAAACTAAAAGGTTGTGGTGACGGCCACGGTATGAGCTCATTACCCTTTTAGGGTGGTCTAAGGCATTGATGCATTCATCCCGTGAGTAATTAAGAAATATGTTGATGAAATAAATAAAAGATGATGATCACTAAACAAGTGAATGTTGAGGATGAGTAATCATGAAATGCATGCAGCTCCTAAATGATTTTTGCTTATTAGTGGTTTTTCATGATATGCTTATATGTATGCTTGATGAAATACTGAATGGATATTTCTGCTAATGTTCAAGATTAGTTTAAAAGTAACTGCACTTCGGCTAATCACGTTTGTGAAAGTTTGATAATTGAATCCTTACCTGTTCACCTTTTTATAATAAACCCGAAGTGACTGGGACGACAACGATGACACTTTTAGTACAAGTAGGAAATCCTACTGAGAAATCATGTATTTCTCACTCCTATGTTTATTTTTCGTTGTCATTACCAGAGACAGACGTGTCCACCTAAAGCAACGAAGTTGTAGTTGAGGAAGGAGGTAGCGCGTGAAGATTTCAAACCTTTCAAGTAGGAGCATTTCGAGCTTTAGTTACATTATAGTTTGTGAGAAACAATTAGTAATAGTAGAACTTATATTGTTATTTGTAATAACTTATCAATATGATATATGCCCTGTTGTGACTTATGTATTAAGTGATTATATTCCAGTTTATGTGATAATAGTTCTACACTTAGTCTCTTATTCCACTTATTTAATTAAGTGCACAATGTAACTTGATTATTATCTATAAAAGCGCTATGTATTTCACTTCTCATTACAGGCTTAAGTTTTCAAAAAATTAATTTATTTAAAGAAAAAAAAAACTTCCACTATTTTTCTAAGTTAATTTCAAAAGAAAATAAATACAAGGCATACGTGACAACTAATAGAATCTAAATGTGAACTTAAGCACAGTGGGGTTCTATTAGGGTGTTACAAAAACAGCCCCAAACGTTTCCCAAATCAATGAAGAATGTGATGTCAAAGAAAAAAGTGGTGAGGATTTGAAATTCCAATCGGTTGGTTTTGTACGTATTGAGGTGTAGAACAAGTTTAGTGAAGGATGATATTGATTTCGGTAACTCTAGGCTTGTGTATATGGAAATCAAAACCAAGACGAAGCTCATGCCTATGGAGGAGATGCAGCTGTCTTCCTTTACCTTTGCTGGACGAAATTGTGGCTTCTTGAATAAGCTTGGGCTATATTTATCTCATATATATAAAGAATGAATATAATATGGTGTAATTTAATGATCTTTGACCTAAGAAAGAAAATAGATGGCTAAGATTAGTCTTGCAATCCAAGATTGAATCTTAGCCATTCATTTAATATAAAGTGATAAGGCTTTTTAGTTTGTAAAAATTAAAACAGTTTTCGGTGTTAGAAATTGTACACCGAAATTCACTGAACGGGTAAAACAGTGTACCCGAGTAATCAAACATTGCCCGAAAATTAATTCTAAGTATAAAACTTTTATTCCTAACCATTTCTAATCTTAATCCTATAAGTTTTCATTTTTGGGCATTTCCGGATCCCAATTCTAGGGTTTCGGCTATCCCGGCAGGCATTCGGGGCCTGCACAGTTCATGCTTGTTTTTCAAATCCGTTAGATCATGCTTATTATTTCTATGTCTGTTGGATTTTTGAAATTATGACTAGAAAATCTCAAATAAATTTTTATATAATTTTTAGGGTGTTACATTTAACATCCCTTGCTGCTTTATGGATTGACGACTATCCCCACAAACCAACACAAGTTTTTTCAGCATGCTTTGTCCTCACTCACATGTTTCCTAGGAAAACTTCCCAGGAGGTCACCTATCCCAAAATTGCTCCAAGTCAAGCACGCTTAATTGTGGAGTTCTTTAAGTTTAGGCTTCCGAAAAGAAGACGCATCTTGTTGGTATAGGCAGTACAAATCAATTCATATAAGCCCTCCTTAACTGTATAGTCCCATACCTATACAGTCTCCTTAACTGTACAAATCATTCGGGTGTGTACTCGGTTCATTCATGTACCCCTCCGCTTAGAGGGCCTTGTGAGGAGCCGCTCCTTGCCCGTGCCTCATTCTCCTCATCCTCGTCACCGGGCATTACATGCCCACCAGCTTCCGCTTGGTTCGTTCCCGAACCACACCATACTGGGAGAGGTGCAGGCTCTGATACCATTTGTAACATCCCCTGCTGCTTTATGGATTGACAACTGTCCCCACAAACCAACACGGGTCTTTTCAGCATGCTTTGTCCTCACTCACACGCTTCCTAGGAAAACTTCCTAGGAGGTCACCCATCCTAAAATTGCTCCATGTCAAGTACGCTTGACTATGGAGTTCTTTCAGTTTAGGCTACTGAAAAGAAGATGCATCTTGTTGGTATAAGTAGTACAAATCAATTCATATAAGTCCTCCTCAATTCATATAAGCTCCTCAAAATGTAATGCTTGGGGATGAGGACGATGAGTGATCGCCGGCGCAAAAGAGGCATGGACAAGGAGCGACTCCTCACAAGGCCCTCTAAGCAGAAGGGTACATGAATGAACCGATTACACACCCGAATGAGAGGGATCCTGAGATTGTATAGGTATGGGACTATACAGTTGAGGAGGGCTTATATGAATTGATTTGTACTACCTATACTAATAAGATGCATTTTCTTTTTGCTAGCCTAAACTAAAAGAACTCAATAGTTAAGCATGCTTGACTTGGAGCAATTTTGGGATGGGTGACCTCTTGGGAAGTTTTCCTAGAAAGCGTGTGAGTGAGGATAAAGCATGCTGAAAAGACCCATGTTGGTTTATAGGGACAGTTGTCAATCCATAAAGCAGCAGGGGATATTACAGCGGGACTTAGTTTGATACATGAAGGGTACAAATACAATTGAAAGCAAATACAATGGAAATAAAAATACAAGGAAAGCGCAAATAAAACCACCCTACCCTAGTGCACCTAAAGTGGATAACCTCATAATAAAAGAAAGTTTATCCTAAACTATATGTGGTGTGTGTGCACTACTCTCCCCAAGGATCTCTACTGCTGCAACCCGGGATAAGGAGGGATGAATTCAACCCACTCACGAAGCACGACTGGAGTGGGCACACGTTGCGGCTAAACGTGTGCTCGATGATGGGGGCATATCTCGGCTCTCCTCGCTAGTCTCGGCTGCGTCACCATCTCCTCGCTCCCCTCTCTCATGAATCGGGGAGTGGGGGCAGAGCTCTTGCTATACATGAGAGTCGGCGGATCCTTCACAGGGTCATCCTCTGAATGCTGAGAGTAGGGCATGTAGTCCGGGTAGTCATGGACAGCCAGACCTGCCGTGTAAGTCCAGAGAATCCTCTCATTGCGCATTCAGGCGCGCTCGAAAACAACGTCGTCGCTATAGGGAAATGTCGGGGAAAAGTGGTAGCTATGTACAGGGTGCGTAAAGGGACTTCCTACATACATGAAGACTCATACAACGCATCATCCCTCAAAATGATATGATCTGTGCTTTGGATCAAAATGCACCTCCCACGTGGTAGTGTCGATGAACACCACGAAAGTCACCATCGCGATATGAAGATGTGACAGGAATGAAAGAGAGGAAGAAGGGAGTGAGAATCTTACTAAAGAATCTCAGTAGGGTATCTCCTATCTAAGGTGACATCGTCAGCACCCTCAGGAACCTTGGGTTTGTTATAAAAAGGTGAGCATGCATATGGAGTTCATTATTAGGTTTATAAACATAATTATCCAAGGTTTGTTCTTTTTAGAATGAATCTTAATGTATGAATGTAGCATCGCAAGGCATGAATGCATGATAATACATTATGCGAACAATTCAATAAAGCATAACATCAAGAAAACATATAAGTGGCATATAAACTTTCAAGTTAAACTTTTCTCTTTTCTCAACTTTGAGACTTAAGAACTTCATATTCTAGCATCATGGGGCCACCCTAAAACATCGTCTAGGTTATGAGCTCATACCTTAACTAGTCATCACTAGCTCTTACTTATCCTATGATAAGCGCAAACATAAAATCCCGACTTCTAGAGTACGGGTTAGGGGGCTTAAGAATCACCTATCATAACCTTTAATTTGGGGAGTCCATAGGAATATTTGCTTCTTTGAAATGCTCTACTGGCATCTATTGCATAGCGAATTGTCCGCTTTGGCAGGCTGCATCTACGATACCCTCACGCATTTGCCTCATCCCTACCGGAGTGGGAGAAGTATGCCTCAGTGCTATGTTACATTTAAAACTCATCTCCTGGGGGTGCTCAGCCAAACCGGTGTCACCTAGGGTTTTATCTTATATGGTTTTTCAAAAACATTCTCAGGTCCTTAAATTTGACGGAAATTCAGTAGCATCAGTGTTGTATACCGAATTTCTTTCAAATTTCCTTTATGCTGTAACATCCCCAAATTTATAACTAAGATAAATATTAATTAGCGATAGCAAAACCAAGAGAATCTGGACAAATGTTATGAAACACAACAAATAGTCTACTTAAGTATGTCTAGAGAAAAATGCAAAGAATTACGAAAATGCCATCACTTAGTAGAAATTACGAAAATGCCCTTGCTATGTAAAGGAAATTACCAAACTACCCTTGCCTTATTAAATGACAAAGATACCTTTACTGTATGAATGGAATTACAAGAATACCACTATCATTGTCTAATTACAAAAATATCATTGTCTTAGTTAAAGAAATTACTACAACGCCATTTACACAAATCCTTAGACTTGTCTTTAGACAAGAATGAATCTAAGCCATTGGATTAAGATGATAACACAATAATTTAACCACATACATCATACACATTTCTGAATCACATACATACACTAAAGGTTAGAAAATATCCACTAACATCTTTGCACAAAACATGGAAACATGTTTGCATAAAACATGGAGCATTTTCATCCAACATGTTTGCACAAAACATGGAAACGTGTTTGCACAAAACATGGAAACATGTTTGCACAAAACAAGGAGCATTTTCATCCCAAAATTCAGCCAACATGTTTCCATAAATCATGCTCCAAGTGCTTTCCTTCTTCTGTTTTTTCTCTAATCTTTCCACTATAAATACTCCTCAAACTCTCTTCAATTCATAAACTCCCTAAGTGTTCTTTCTTTCTTATTCTATCATTCTTCTTATGTTCTTCAAAGACTTCTCTTGATCCTCTAAACTTCATCCAAACACTTAAATCCTAAGTCCAAACTTTTACTAGCCCTCACAAGAGTTACAATCTTTAACTCTAGTGAGAAATATTTTCTTAAGCACTCTAGTTCTAGAGCCAAGATTCAAGGAGGGTCATCCACTCCAAAGACTCTTGTTCAAAGCTTAAGGAAGAAGAGAAGGACCCTTTTTAGACCCTACACAAGAGGTAGGAGCTTCATCTTTAATTATTCAAGCATTGTTGGCTTCTAACCTTGATAGAATGCCTCAAGTTTGAGTTTTTGTCAAAAGTTTTAAATGATTATTTGAAAAATATATTTTTAGAAATATTACATGTTCTATTTTGTTATGAGTACCCTTATGATGTTATCAAACTCAAATATAATTTGAAAAGATTGTATGTGAAACCTGATTTAATAAAGGTAACTTAAGACATGAAAATGGTAGGTGCTGGAATTTCTAGTTGTTTCTGGCAGCAGGTACTTCGAAAGCTACTGTTCATAAAATATCAAGTATCTCGAAATTAAAATAATTTTACTATAAACTAGACTCATTATAGAACACTCTCCAAAAAGAATCACCCAAAACGGAGTTTTCTAGCTCAAGAAATAAATTTTTAAAGTAGAGCCTAAGATTGAAACTTTAAATCTGACCTTGTAATAGTAAAATAGGTGTAACTCACTCTAGAAAAATGCAAATCGACTGATTTCAACTTTGTTGGAGAGCTAACACATATAGGAATACACCCATGTATGTTATGTATAAAGCTTTGTACCACGTAAATACAGAATGAGAAATAAATTTCTGGATAGTGTACTATGAAAGTGCAGTTTGGAAAGGTTCTGGCTAAGGAAAGACTTGGTATTTAAGCATGTCCATTGTGACCCACCTCTCTTTCCTGGGAACCCTCCTATGCATGGTTTACAGTTGATTTACACTATTCCAAAGATGTAAATGCTAAAATTTGATGAGTTAGGAATTTGGAACTACCTTAACTAAGCTGAGATAACAAGTATACAGAGAATTATAAACTTTCTTCTAAAAGATATCAAAACTATAAATAAAAGAATCAAGTCTTGTAAAGAGAGAATTTTAAGAATTTAAGTAGAATAATAATCTTCAAGAGTTATATGAAAGTCATAATAAAAATATATAAAGAACCTATAATAATATTTTGAAGTGCATTAATGTATTAATGGAATGCTAAGAGTACAAAGAACACTAAGAGAAAAAGATAATACTAAGACATCCATTACCTCTTACTTAACACTAGGAACTCAACTTGATAACTTTGGTTGGTTAATATGAATCATCTATGAAAGTGTTTACTATGAGATTTACATAATATTGTCCATGTTTTATGAAGTGATTTATAGTAATGTGAATGTATGGTGATGAATTATGAAATGATGAGGATGAATGATTGATTGCCCAGGATTTATTGTGATTACATGATAATATGCATACATTCATTTTCAAAAGAAATAATAAAATTAAAGTTTGAAAAAGTAGCAATGAAAGTCTGGAAAAGTGGACTTGAGCTAAACTCACGGCTTAACCCCCTAAACCGTTGAGATCACGGCAACGGAATGAAAACCAAAAAGGTTATTGCGACGGCCATGGTATGAGCTCATTACCCTTTTAGGGTGGTCTAAGGCATTGATGCATTCATCCGTGAGTAATTAAGAAATATGTTGATCACTAAACAAGTGAATGTTGAGGATGAGTAATCATGAAATGCATGCAGCTCCTAAATGATTATTGCTTATTAGTGGTTTTACGTGATATGCTTATATGTATGCTTGATGAAATACTGAATGGATATTTCTGCTAATGTTCAAGATTAGTTTAAAAGTAATCGCACTTGACTAATCATGTTTGTGAAAGTTTGATAATTGAATCCTTACCTGTTCACCTTTTTATAATAAACCCGAAGTGACTGGGACGACAACGATGACACTTTTAGTACAATAAGGAACTCCTACTGAGAAATCATGTATTTCTCACTCCTATGTTTATTTTCCGTTGTCATTACCAGAGACAGACGTGTCCACCTAAAGCAACGAAGTTGTAGCTGAGGAAGGAGGTAGCACGTGAAGATTTCAAACCGTTCAAGTAGGAGCATTCCGAGCTTTAGTTACATTATAGTTTGTGAGAAACAATTAGTAATAGTAGAACTTATATTGTTATTTGTAATAACTTATCAGTATGATATGCCCTGTTGTGACTTATGTATTAAGTGATTATATTCCAGTTTATGTGATAATAGTTCTACACTTAGTCTCTTATTTCGCTTATTTAATTAAGTGCACAATGTAACTTGATTATTATCTATAAAAGCGCTATGTATTTCACTTCTCGTTACAGGCTTAAGTTTTCAAAAATTAATTTATTTAAAGAAAAAAAAAAACTTCCACTATTTTTCTAAGTTAATTTCAAAAGAAAATAAATGTAAGGCATAAGTGACAACTAATAGAATCCAAATGTGAACTTAAGCACAATGGGGTTCTATTAGGGTGTTACATATGCCACAAGAACTTATGATGCATATACTTTCACATTCAATTTCTATAATCACGATAAACTTAAAATCACATAAACACACTCATCATAGCACATGCATCATCACATCATACTTAAATAGATAAACTCATTGTCACAAAGAACTTATAGTGTCTTATGCTTTGACCCCTAGAGTTTTAAACTTGAAATCTAAGATCTCTAACATCATATCTTAATCTCTTATGCACCTATGGGTTCAAAACTAATTTTTCTCTCTAATCATCATAGTCATAACCTATTCTAAACCTCATTAGTGCAGAATCTATGTTTTTACAATTACGGGTATCAAGGAGTCACAACTTTGACCTTTTCTAAGTTCGATCTTCTCCTAAAGTACAAAAATCAATTCCTAAACCAACTATGAGGGGTTCCTACACATTTACACTAATTACAAATCATTATTACTAATATTAACCATGCTGAAACAAAATCCATAAAATTTCATTTCTAAATCATGGAATTGTGTTTTCAATTGTTTATTCCTAAATGAGTTTTAAACTCTCTAATGATGTATGAGCACTCCTAATATTATCATAAAATCCCTAAACCTAATTCTTAGTCACCTAAACTTAAGCTTAATTATTCCTAACCTTGTACCTAAGCTAACCTACACTTAAACCTATCATTAACACCCAATTACATGAGAGATTTTTCTTCCTCCCCCTTGCTGTACCTGGTCTAGCCGCGTACTCCTCCTCCCTATTTTCCATCACATGTGCAAAATTTTGACACACCAAGACCATGCTTCCAACTCATATACACCATACCTTGTCATATTTTCAATTAAGCTTGATTTTCCAAATGAATAACTAAATGAAATAAACCATTTTCCTCATTTATTTGTGGCTGAAAAACTTCCAGCCATGTCTAGCTTCTAGAAGACTAATTTCATTCAAAATTTGAAAGAAAACTCACTAAAAAACCCATGCTTGTAGCCATACTTTGTATCATAAACTCCATACCTCAAACCATGCTTGTATGACACCTTGAAAGAGATATTTTTCTCTTCCTTTCCCCCCTCAATGCTATGGCTAGCCTTCCTCCCCTCACTCCTTCATTGTTTTTATTTTCTATAAATACCTATGCTTAAGGACTTGTGAGAACCTTTAGATCAATTGCATAGTTTCAAGTTCTCTAGCTTTCTCTAAGTTCTTTTCCTTTTCTCTCAAAGTCTCAAGAGAGTTCTCTCTTGTTCTTCATCTTCATCTTCTTCATCTCTTCATCACATAATCATCTCATAACCTTCAAACATCACCTCACAACCTCAAATCACCTCCAAAGCTCTCAAACACTTCATCTCAAACACAACCTCACTTGAAACACAACTCCAACCTTCTTATCCTCCCTTGGTCGAAGCCATCTTGCCCCTTGGAGGAGTTCATCATCTTGTTTTCCTTTTCAAAAAGTTCAAGTTTTCATCTTCACTTTAGGTAGGAGTGTTTTCTAAACTTTGCTTTTCATGAAAATGAGCTTTTCTAGCTTTCTTTTGGATTTTCTTTTTGAAACTTTCTTGTTCTTCTTTTTCCATGAGTTCAGCCTCTTGGCCTTGATGAGCACATGATAGCTCAATGATGAGAGCTCCTAGATGATAACTATGTGTTCATCTCAAAGGAACCTCTAGAGCTTAAGTTTTTATTTTCTCTAAGTTTCATCTTGATTTACTAACTCAAAATGATTTCTAGCGCAAGAACACCTTCACTCTTTCTTGTTTTTCATTTTGGTTTCCTTGTTTCCTTTCCTCTAGTATTTCGGTTTTATTTCCTTTTCTTTAAGGCCTTGTGTTTCTTTGAAAGTTTATTTATTTTGAGCTTGATGACAATGTTCAAGAACCTCATAGTTCCTTTGAGAACTTGGTTCAAGAACTCTAAAGCTCACTTTATGATGAGATAAGTGTTGGGTTATTATTTTCTAAAGTCTTGTAAGAGCTCTAGACAATCTTAAAATGAACTTTGCATTCATGTTTACTTTTATACTTTGCACATCATATTTATTTTCCTTGTCATCACTAAGTACCAAGATAACAAAGGAACTTGCATAATCAGGTTTAAATTTCAAGCAATGCATTATCATATTTATATTTCAAGTCCTCACTTAAATACCAAAGATAATAACAAGTTGCATTCATGTTTATTTTATGCTATCACTTACTTTCTAAAGGAAACTAAAATAAGTGCATGAGCATGTTTATTTTATGTCATCACTTAAGTAAACCTAGAGCTCAAGGACTTGCCCATTGTTGTCTCAAACAAAGGATTGAAATATGTATTTCCTTAGCTTATGTTTTTCAGCCCCTAAGAGATTTATTGTGTACAAGTATTGAAAAACTATGTTTTATAATTTTTCCAAGCTTTTATGAGTTTAAGGAATGCATGGAACTAAGTTTTATGAATTTAGGACCTCTTGAGACAAGTTTGATTTAGCTACTGCCCTCATAAATATTTTGATGATTTTAGATGTTAAAAATGTTTATAAATGGGTTTTGAAAGTTTGAAAAAGGTTCAAAGAGAAACTAGTATTTTATGTGTTTTGGAAATTATGTTTTGTGCCTTTTATGGAGATGTATGTTTCGGTTCTACCTTGCTAAGTTTGGTCACTGTATATGCTGTTTTGATTATGATAATATGATTATGTTTGAGTATAATTAATGTTAGAACTCATATGTGAAAGATAAGAGAAGTTAGTAACTAGGAAAGAATTAATTTGAGAGTTCTAGATCCCTTAATATATGAATTTTCTGGACTCTGTCCAGCAAGGTTTAGAATTGATAATTATGGTTTTAAATTAGTTTAAATGTGTAGGAATGACTCATAATTGGTTTAGGACTTGATCTTAGTGCCTTAGGAGCAAGGTTGGCAAGGAGAGCCAAGATACGCCCCCGCCATCGAGCGAACGTGTAGCCATCACGTATTCGATCCCCACTCCACTGGCTTATGCCCAAGGAGCTCGAGCAGTTCCCTAGTTACATACCTCCATCCTCTAAGGATCGCCGCTGCCAGCAGTAGAGTGTCTTGAGGAGAGCTAGTGCACACACACCACATGTAGTAGGGATGAACCTTCTTTTGTTATGAGGTTATCCACCTTAGGTGTACTAGGGTAGGAGTGTTTATATTTATGCTTTCCTTGTATTTCTGTTTCTGTTGTATTTCCTTTTCTGTTGTATTTGTATCATCTTGTATCAAACTAAGTCCCATCTTTAGATGGGCATATTATGAATATTAATGAAGTATTTCTTTTGATGTGTTACTGATTGTTCCATGTTCTATTATGCCTTGTTATCTTGTGTTTTATTTTCTTGTCTTATGATATACGTGGCTCCCATTTTGCTTTTATATTTCAAAAATAAAAAATTATCTGTATTTTCCGCTAAGTAATTTAAAGAAAGATTTCAAGGAATGAGACTAAGAGGTAATAACCTAATTATTAACCTAAATATTTTCTAGGAATATTGGGTTAAAATTAGGATGTTACATTTTGGTATCAAAGCAGTTCGATTTTCACAGAGCCTAAGGATTGGACTGACCATGCTTTAGAAGCGTGATGCGATAGCTATGTCATGTGTAGTGCTTGCTAGGAATAAGCCATAGGATTAGGAATGCATGACCTCTGTTGCATGTGCGTGCCATGGTAACTAGCTCAGTTCGCATGGAATATTGAGCCTGATCAACTGGTGTTCACTGTCTTATGTGTATAGGAACCAATGGCATCGCGATGATAACCTAGGACCTCGACTGACGAGAATCAAGACAATGCAACTACTGCTGCTGTTCGTGACATGGCATGGGCCATGGAAGGTATGTTTGAACAGATGAATCAAGGAGAAATTGATCATGGTCTCCCTACTGCTGAGATGTTGGAGCAGACTCGCTTCGATGAGTTTTGTAACATCCCCAAATTTATAACTAAGATAAATATTAATTAGCGATAGCAAAACCAAGAGAATCTGAACAAATGTTATGAAACACAACAAATAGACTACTTAAGTATGTCTAGAGAAAAATTCAAAGAATTACGAAAATGCCATAACTTAGTAGAAATTACGAAAATGCCCTTGCTATGTAAAGGAAATTACCAAACTACCCTTGCCTTATTAAATGACAAAGATACCCTTACTCTATGAATGGAATTACAAGAATACCACTATCATTGTCTAATTACAAAAATATCCTTGTCTTAGTTAAAGAAATTACTACAATGCCATTTGCACAAATCCCTAGACTTGTCTTTAGACAAGAATGAATCTAAGCCATTGGATTAAGATGATAACACAATAATTTAACCACATACATCATACACATTTCTGAATCACATACATGCACTAAAGGTAAAGACAAGAATGAATCTAAGCCATTGGATTAAGATGATAACACAAAAATTTAACCACATACATCATACACATTTCTGAATCACATACATGCACTAAAGGTTAGAAAATATCCACTAACATCTTTGCACAAAACATGGAAACATGTTTGCACAAAACATGGAAACATGTTTGCACAAAACATGGAAACATGTTTGCACAAAACAAGGAGCATTTTCATCCCAAAATTCAGCCAACATGTTTCCATAAATCATGCTCCAAGTGCTTTCCTTCTTCTGTTTTTTTCTCTAATCTTTCCACTATAAATACTCCTCAAACTCTCTTCAATTCAGAAACTCCCTAAGTGTTCTTTCTTTCTTATTCTATCATTCTTCTTATGTTCTTCAAAGAATTCTCTTGATCCTCTAAACTTCATCCAAACACTTCAATCCTAAGTCCAAACTTTCACTAGCCCTCACAAGAGTTACAATCTTTAACTCTAGTGAGAAATATTTTCTTAAGCATTCAAGTTCTAGAGCCAAGATTCAAGGAGGGTCATCCTGTAACACCCTAATTTTTAACCCAACTTTCTAGAACACATTAGGTTAAACATTAGGCTATTACTTCATAGTCTCATCCTTTTCTTAAAATACTAAAGGAAAATTACGAGTAAATTTTTTTTTTTTTTTAAAAAAAACACACAACAAAGTGAGAGCCACGTTCTTAGTCTAATCGAATAATAGGAATATAAAGCACTCATAGAGAAACACAGAAATGGAAACATATAACAGCTGAGCATAAATCATCACAACAGAGAAACGTTTCATTAATAACATAACTTAGAATACATAAGTAGTCATACCCTCATTGGGACGGGCAGAGCTTGTAATACAAAGAAAAGGAAGTACAATAGAAACAGAGAAATATAAAGTAACATAAAGTAAACCATCACTACCCGAGTGCACCTATAGTGAATAACCTCAAAACAAAAGCAGGTTTATCCAGTCTACATGAGAGTGTGTGCACTAAGCCTCCCCTAAAACATCTGCTACTAGAAACCGGGGAAATGGAGTGTAACTGATCCAAGAACGCAAGGCGGCAGGAGTGGGCATACGTGTAGACTGAGCGTGAACTCCTCATTAGGGGCGCCTCTCGGACGGATGTGTCAATGAAGACCACGAATGTCGCCATCAGTCTCTGAAGATGTGACGGAAGCGAGAAAAAGAAGAGAAAAGAGTGAGAATCTTACTAAAGAATCTCAAAGAGGAATCTCCTATTCTAGGGTTACATCGCTCACATCCTCAGAACCTTGGGTTTATTTATAAAAGGTGTTCATGCATATGAGATTCATTATTAGGGTTTATGAAACTATTTATCCAAGGTCCATTTCTTTTAGTATGCATCTTGATGTCATGAATGCAACATGTTTAAGCATGAATGTATGGCAATGCTTGAGCACATAAATCAACAAATCACAACAATCTAGATTCATGCAAGTGGCATAAGGGCATATTACAACTCTTACTTTTCTCATACTTATGTGACTTAAAAGCATCATATCTCTTTTGTTCTTTTTCTCAAAAACCACCCTCTTAAAACATATCCACCTATTTCCAACCGATACACCGCTCGGCGATTTTTATCATAACCTCCTATCTCCGTCTCACCTAATCGCCTAGGAATGAGCTCAATCCTAACTAGTCGTCACTAGATTTAATATGGGGTAAAATGAGGGGGTAACATAAACATATTTCATTCTTTGAAACGTTCTACTGGCCTCGAGTGCACAGCGAATTGTTCGCTTTGGTAAAGCTGCATCTGCACATACCCTCACGGATTTGCCTCCTCCTCACCGTAGCAGGAGAAGTACGCCTCAATGCTTGTCACATAAAAATATCCTGGGGATGTTCGGTCGAACCAGAGTCACCCAGGGTTTTCAACTCATATGGTACTTTAAAACATTTTTCAACCCTTTTAGGTTTGATAGAAATTTGGCAGCATAACGGCTGTTAAACTGAATTTCCTTCAAACCAAAATTCATGCCACAAGCTAATCACACAACTTAACATCTCAATAATAATTTCCTCACGTATCATCAATAAAACATTTTAGGGTTCATGCATCATCAAGCATATTCTTCTAATACATCATTCTCACATAGATAAACATCATAACATATATTTCAAACTCATCATTCTTACATAGATTATAGCATATATTCCAAACTCATCATAGCATATATTTTAAACACATCATACTCATATAGATAAAGCTCATGTATCATATATCATACTTGCATAAAATTAAGCATCATAAAAACTCAAGACTTCTTAATGTCTTATGCATCGACCCTTAAGGTCCTTAACTCACAATCTAAGTTATAAATCATCAAAACCTAGTCTCTTGGGAACCTATGAGGTTATAACTAAGTATTTCTCACCTCACACTATGGTCAAGAACATCTCTAGACCTCAAGGATGCAGAATTTAAAATCCCAACTTTACGGGTACCTAGGAGTCACAACAATGACTCTTTCTAAGTCCAGTTTGTTCCTAAAGCATCAAGATTAAGCCCTAAACCAATTATGAGTCATTCCTACACATTTAAACTAATTTAGAACCATCATTATCATTTCTAAACCTTGCTGGACAGAATCCAGAAAATTCCATCATTAAGGGATCTAAAATTCTCAAATTAATTCTTTTCTAGTTCTTAACTTATCCTATCTTTCACATATGAGTCTTAACATTATTTTTACTCAAACATAAGCATCTTATCATTATTAACACAGCTCATACAGTGGCCAAACATAACAAGGCAGAACCGAAACAAACATCTCCATAAAAGACATGAAACACAATTTCTAAAGCACATACAATACTAGTTTCTCTTGGAACCTTTTTCAACTTTCAAAACTCATTTATGGACACTTTTATCACCTATAATCATAAAAATACTTAAGAGGGTAATAGCTAAATCATTTTTATCTCAAGAGGTCCTAAATTCATAAAACTTAGTTCTACATATTTCTTATACTTACATAAGCTTAGAAATATTATAAAACATAGTTTTCAATACTTGGAAACACCAAAGCCTCTTAGGGCCGAAATAGGGACCAAAAGCAATAAATATTTTTAGACCTTTGTTGAGACAACAATGGGCAAGTCTTTGAGCTCTAGGTTCATTAAAGTGATGACATAAAAATAAACATGCTCATGCACTTGTTTTAGTTTTTGCTAGAAAGTAAAGTGAGAGCATAAAATAAATATGTGATGCATTATATTATTATCTTTGATATTTAGGTGAGAACTTGAAACATAAACATGATAATGCATAGCTTGAAATATAAACATGATAATGCAAGCTCCTTTATTACCTTGATACTTAGTGATAACAAAGAAAGTAAACATGATGTGCAAAGCATAAAATAAATATGGTATGCATTATATTATTATCTTTGATATTTAGGTGAGAACTTGAAACATAAACATGATAATGCATAGCTTGAAATATAAACATGATAATGCAAGCTCCTTTATTACCTTGATACTTAGTGATAACAAAGAAAGTAAACATGATGTGCAAAGCATAAAATAAATATGGTATGCATTATATTATTATCTTTGATATTTAGGTGAGAACTTGAAATATAAACATGATAATGCAAGTTCCTTTATTACCTTGGTACTTAGTGATAGCAAAGAAAGTAAACATGATGTGCAAAGCATAAAATAAACATGATGCAAGGTTCATTTTAAGGTGATCTAAAGCTCATCCAAGACTTTAACAACATAATAACCCAACACATATCTCATTACAAAGAGAGCTTTAGAGTTCTTGAACTAAGTTCTCAAAGGAATTATGAGGTTCTTGAACATCATCATCAAGCTCAAAGAAAGCAAAACTTTTTGAACAAATAAAACTTCAAAGATCAAAAAGGAAAATGGTAACTAAATGTTAAAGAAAGGAACAAAGAAACCGAAATCATAATAGCAAGAAAAGTAAAGGTATTCTTGAGTAAAAATCATTTTTGAGTTAGAAAATAATGTTGGAACTCAAAGAAAATAAAACCTCAAGCTCTAGAGTTTCCTTTGAGATGAACACATAGTCATTATCTAGGAGTCCTCATCATTGAGCTATCATGTACTCATCAAGGCCAAGAGGCCGAAAATACAAGAAAAGGAAACCAAAGAAAGTTTCAAAAAGAAAACCCAAGAGAAAGCTAGAAAGAACTCATTTTCAAGAAGACAAAGTTTAGAAAACACTCCTACCTAGAGTGAAGACAAAAAGCTTGGACTTGAAGATGAAAATGATACGAGCAACACCTCCTAGGATGGTGATGATGATTCGGCCTTGATGAAAGAAAAAGGAAGGAAATGTGTTCTTGGTGAGCTTGTGTTTGAGAATGGAAGTTTAGGTGTTTGTATGATGATCCAAGGTGGTGGGGTGGTGTTTCAAGGTTGTGTGATGAAGTTTCAAAAGGAAAAGAAGAAGATGAAGAAGAAGAATGCTCTTGAGATTTGAGAGAAAAAGGAAGAACTTAGAGAAAAACTAAAAAACTAAACTTAGCAAATGAACAAAGTGTAGCAAAGGTTCATCTAGGCATGGTATTTATAGAGAAGAATAAGAGTGAATGAGTGGAGGAGAATGAATCCTCATGAAACATGAGGTGAGCCATGTGTGGAGGAGAATGAATCCTCATGGAACATGAGGTCTCCTCATGGAACATGAGGTGAGGCATGTGTGGAGGAGAATGAATCCTCATGGAACATGAGGTGAGAGAATTGCACTTTGATGACATGGCTTCAACCATAGTCTTTGGAGTGTGAAATAAAATTAAATTGTGATAAAATGGATGATGAATTTCGTGCAGGTCTGATGCAGCAAGGGAGGAGGGAGTTTTGGTCATGTAATAATGTGATAGTGATGTGTTTAGGGGTGTATTAGCTTAGGTGTAAGGTTAGGAGTCATTAAGCATAAGTTTAGGTGACTAAGAATGTGATTAGGAACCTTTATGGCATGATTAAGGAGTACTCATACATATTTAGGAGATTTTAAATTCATTTTATGAATAAAACAATGTAGACAAAATTCCATAATTTAAGGAATTGGAGAGAGAAAACACTATTCAAGATTCCATGACTAGAAATCTTGAATTTAAAATAAGATTTTAAGTGGTAATTAAGCACTTTTAGGTTCTAATCAACTTTAATAAATTATTTTGACTCAAGATTAATTATGGAAATTAATTAATCTTCGATAAGAGCCTAATATTGCTTAGGTTTGCTTAATCACGCGATTAAGCGTAAAAACACGAAACTAGGGGTAAAATCATAATTTTGCACTAATTTTGCCCGGGACCTCCATAATTAAAACTGAGGTCGTAGAATACATAAAAACGCCTTTAACACCATCTGGAGAAGTTTCGGTTCATCCTAAGACTTGCAAATAGGTAAAACACCGCAGGGGCGTTTTGGTCATTTTGACCAAAACTCAAACGAGATTTTCGATTCCGAAAAGGTACACAGGTCATCTAATCCCCTTCCAACATTGAGTTTGCCCTTCGAGTACTGGCAGATCGGCTTTCCTCGAATTCTGGGCCGAAAATGACCTCAGGGGCATTTCGGTCATTTTCACTCTAGCAGAAAATCGGGGCGTTACATTACTCCCCTCCTTAAAAAAATTTCGTCCTCGAAATTGCTACCTTAGAAAAGCTATGGATACTTCGTCCTCATTTCTGACTCCAGCTCCCATGTATACTCTTCTGTCTTGTCTCGTCCCCACGCCACTTTCACCAAAGGAACAGACTTGTTCCTTAACTGCTTGACCCCGTGATCCACGATCCTCGTAGGAGGTACATTGAAAGTGAGGTCCTCTCTTAACTGTACATGCTCTGGTTCTAGGACATGACTAGGGTCGGACTCATATTTACGCAACTGAGAGACGTGAAAGACATCATGAAGATTTGACAGATTGGGTGGCAGGGCTATTTTGTAGGCTACAGATCCGATTCTCTGAAGAATTTCAAAAGGGCCGAGAAATCGGGGACTCAACTTTTTGACTTTCATGGCTCTTCCTATTCCTGTAGTGGGAGTGATTCTTAGAAATACATGTTCTCCTTCTTGGAACTCCAAGGGCTTACGCCTTTTGTCCGCATAGCTCTTTGCCGACTTTGAGCGGTTAGGATTCTATCCTTAATCCTTTTGATTTGCTCCGGCGTTTCCCTCACTATATCAGTCCTAAGACACTTTGTTCTCCGGTTCATACCAACACAAGGGTGATTGGCACTTTCTTCCATACAATGCCTCATAGGGTGCCATACCGATACTTGCGTGATAACTGTTGTTATACGCAAATTCGAATAATGGCATGTACTTATCCCAACTTCCTTTCTAGTCTAAGACACAGCTCTCAAAGATATCCTCCAGGGTTTGGATGGTTCTTTCCGATTGGCCATCCGTCTGAGGGTGGTAAGCGATGCTCAAGCACGCCTTTGAACCAAATGCCTTTGAAAGGCTCCCAAAAACGTGACGTAAACCGCGGATCTCTATCCGAGATTATCGTCGGCGGCACTCCATGCAACCTTACTATCTCTTGGATGTAAAGTCGAGCCAATTTATCCAATGAGTACGTGAATCGAATAGGTAGAAAGTGAGCCGACTTGGTCAGTCGATCCACTATCACCCATACAGCATCATGGCCAGCTTGGGTCTTTGGCAATCCTGTCACGAAGTCCATCGATATACTCTCCCACTTCCACTCAGGGATTGACAGGGGTTGCAACATGCCGAAGGTTTTGGTGTTCGATCTTAACCTTTGGCGCACCAAACACTTACTTACCCAGCGACCACATCCTTCTTTAGTCCGCCACCAAAACATCCTCTTTAAGTCCCGATACATCTTGATAGCACCAGGATGAATGGCAAAGTGACTCTTATGAGCCTCCTCCAAGATTTTCTCTGAGGTCGCCATCTTGGGGCACGCAGATTCGCCTCAAACCTCCACAACTAGTCGTGGCCTTGCTCAAAACCCTTCAATTTACCGGCCTTAATCGCCTCTATTGTCTCCATAAAGTCCTCATTTTCTCTTTGGGCAAGCATGATCCTTTGTTTAAACTCCACTGTCACCGTGAGATGACTCATCACGACGCCATTCTCACCACATACATCCCTGCATTCATATTCCTAAACTGCTCTATTAACCCAACTTCATTAACCATCATACTTGACAAACATAACGATTTTCGACTTAAGGCGTCGGCGACTACATTAGCCTTGCCGGTGTGGTAACTTAAGCCGAAATCATAGTCCTTGAGGAATTCCATCCATCTCCTCTGCCTCATGTTTAACTCCTTTTGATCAAAGAGATGCTTGAGACTCTTATGATTGGAGAACACTTCAAACCTTACACCATACAAATGGTGTCTCCACATCTTGAGGGCAAACACGATGGTCGCTAACTCTAGGTCATGGGTGGGGTAGGTTACCTCGTGGGGCTTGAGTTGTCTGGATGCATAGGCTACCACTTGCCTATTCTCGCATCAACACACAACCTAAACCCTTGCTGAAGCATCACAATATACCTCAAAGGGTACATTGGGGTCGGGTAAAACCAAAACCGGGGTTGAGGTGAGCTTTTCCTTAAGCTCTAGGAAACTCTTTTCACATTCGGTGTCCCACTCAAACGGGGTATTCTTCCTAGTGAGCTTGGTTAAGGGTAGGGCTAACTGGGAAAATCCTTTGATAAACCTTCGGTAATAACCAGCTAAACCCAAAAAGCTTCTAATCTCGATTCATGAGAGGTTGGTCTATCCCAATTCATCACAGCCTTCTATCTTACTTGGGTCGACAGCTATGCCACCTTTTGACACAACATGTCCTAAGAACTTTACTTCCTCTAACCAAAATCCACACTTAGAAAGCTTTGCGTACAACTTCTTCACTTTTAGTACCTCTAAAACCAGCCTCAAATGACACTCATGCTCCTCGTGGGTTTTCGAATAGATGAGAATATCATCTATGAACACAATCATGAATTGATCTAAATAAGGTCGAAAGATCCTATTCATGTAATCCATAAAATCAAGGAGCATTCAACAAACCGAAAGACATCACATTGAACTCAAAGTGTCCATACCGAGTTCGAAAGGCGGTTTTAGGAATGTCCGAATCTCTAACCCTAATCTGATGGTAACCAGACCTCAAATCGATCTTAGAAAACACTACTGCTCCTTTCAACTGGTCCATAAGATCATCAATCCTAGGCAATGGGTACTTATTCTTTATGGTCACTTGGTTCAACTGCCTATAATCTATACACATCCTCATACTTCCATCCTTCTTCTTCACAAATAAGACCGGAGCACCCCAAGGTGAAGCACTCGGCCTTATAAAACTTTTCTCCAACAGTTCCTCCAATTGGGTTTTAGTTACGCTAGCTCCATGGGTGACATCCTATATGGGGCAATAGAGATTGGTCCTGTTCCAGGAACCAATTCTATGGAGAACTCAACTTCTCTTTCGGGAGGGAATTTGGGTATCTCATCCGGGAATACTTCGGGATAGTCTCTCACCACAGGTATCTCACCTAGGTTTTGCTCAAAGTCTACATCGCTAGCGGCTAGGAGAACATATCCCATCGCTTTTCTCCCCACTACAGTAAGACCACTACAGAGTTTAGGTACAACCTAATGGGTCGAGTGATGTTTTCGGGAGGAGAAGGAAAAACTACGGTTTGGGTTCCACAGTCTAGTAACACACTGTTGGCGTGAAGCCAATCCATGCCTAAGATAATTCCTATGTCTTTCAAGGGTAAACAAATTAAATTTATGTTAAAGGACCTATTTTCTACAACAAGATGACAGTTTAAACAACAATGACAAGTATTAATAGGACGATTGGTAGGAGTAGAAACAATAAGATCAAAAGGAAGTTTAGAGACTCTCGATTTAAGGACTCGACACTAGCAAGTGATATAAAAGAATGAGTAGCACCAGAGTCATATAGTACACTTAAGGGTTTACCATTTACTTTGCACATACCTTGAATGAGATCGTTGGATTTCTGGGCGTCTTCCGCGTTGAGGGTGAAGACTCTTCCTTGGTGTTGTGGTCGGGGGTTCTGGTTCGGTGTCCCTCTGCTAGTGCAGTCCTTCGCATAGTGGCCAGGCTTGCCACACTTGAAACACGCGTTCTGACCGGCTAGGCATGGGCGGTTCCCGTGATTCTTCCCGCACTTGGGACAGACATCCATAGGTGCGGCTCCGAGGTAAGCAGCAGGGGTTCCTTGTGGCGCCTTGTTCTTGGCCCCGCTGGACCCTCCTTGGTTAAACCGAGGACCGCCCTCGTTGTTGGTTGTTGTTGAAGTTCCTCTGACCGTTATGTTGAAAAGATGGTCGTGCTTGAGGTCTAGTCTGCTGAGGGAATGGTGGTCGTTGTTGTTGTTGATGTGTTGGTTGTTGCCTGAACTAGTTGCTCGTAGGGGTTGTAGTGGTTCCTTGACTGACATGGCTTGAACCTTGGGGCTTGAGGTCCTAGCCCCTTGGCTCGTTCTGCCCTTGAAGCATTGATCTTCTTCCGGCCTTCTTCCATGATGCGACACTTGTTGACTAGGGTTGGAAAGTCCCTAATCTCCATGTGTGCTACTGCGTAATTCAACTCCGCAGTCAACCCCGCCTCGTACTTGACGCACTTCCATACTTCATCTGGATTCCCTTGAAACACTCGCGAGAACTTGATTAGCTCCTCGAACTTTGCCGTGTACTGGGCGACAGAAGACCCACCCTGGGTCAGTTGCATGAATTCGATGTCCTTTGCATTCCTCACAGACTCGGAAAATACTTCGTAGAAGTAGGTCTTGAACAGTTCGATCAATGACGTTCCCGGAACTTCTAGCGATCTTGGTGCCGGTCCACCAGAACTCGGCGTCAGATTTCAGCATGAAGGCAGCAAAAGTAACCTTTTGTTCCTCTGAGCAGGCAACCACGGAGTAGATCTTCTCCATATCCTTGATCCACTCGTCAGCCTTGTCGGGATCCAGGGCCCCTCTGAACACTGGTGGATTCGCCTTGCGGAACTCACCGGCGGGCTTGCTCGATTGCTTCAAAGCGGGGGGAACAGAGCGGCACGCGCTTGTTGATTTATCCTTTCGAACATACGTTCCATGGCTCGGGCCATGTCACGAGCAAAGAGCAGCGATCGCATTGTCTTGATTATCTCCGGCCATAGCCCTAGGTCGTCAGCGGTGGCATTGGTTCCTAAACACATCAAACAGCAAAACACTGAGTTGATCAGGCCCAACATTCCATGTGAAATGAGCTAGTTACCATGGCACACGCAGCAACAGCGGTCATGTATGCCTATCCTATAGCTTATCTCTAGCAAGCTTTAACACATGACATAACTATCGTATTATGCTCATAAAGCATAGTCAGTCCAATCCTCAGGCTCCATGAGAATCGAACTGCTCTGATACCATAATGTAACACCCTAATTTTTAACCCAACTTTCTAGAACACATTAGGTTAAACATTAGGCTATTACTTCATAGTCTCATCCTTTTCTTAAAATACTAAAGGAAAATTACGAGTAAATTTTTTTTTTAAAAAAAAACACACAACAAAGTGAGAGCCACGTTCTTAGTCTAATCGAATAATAGGAATATAAAGCACTCATAGAGAAACACAGAAATGGAAACATATAACAGCTGAGCATAAATCATCACAACAGAGAAACGTTTCATTAATAACATAACTTAGAATACATAAGTAGTCATACCCTCATTGGGACGGGCAGAGCTTGTAATACAGCAGAAAGGAAGTACAATAGAAACAGAGAAATATAAAGTAACATAAAGTAAACCATCACTACCCGAGTGCACCTATAGTGAATAACCTCAAAACAAAAGCAGGTTTATC
The DNA here is from genome assembly GCA_031216105.1 of Dalbergia cultrata. Taxonomy (NCBI): domain Eukaryota; kingdom Viridiplantae; phylum Streptophyta; class Magnoliopsida; order Fabales; family Fabaceae; genus Dalbergia; species Dalbergia cultrata. The sequence continues at coordinate 36,408,055 of CM062344.1, read as the reverse complement.
CAGTCTACATGTGAGTGTGTGCACTAAGCCTCCCCTAAAACATCTGCTACTAGAACCCGGGGAAATGGAGTGTAACTGATCCAAGAACGCAAGGCGGCAGGAGTGGGCATACGTGTAGACTGAGCGTGAGCTCCTCGTTAGGGGCGCCTCTCGGACGGATGTGTCAATGAAGACCACGAATGTCGCCATCAGTCTCACGAAGATGTGACTAAGCGAGAAAAAGAAGAGAAAAGAGTGAGAATCTTACTAAAGAATCTCAGTAGGAATCTCCTATTCTAGGGTTACATCGTTCACATCCTCAGGAACCTTGGGTTTATTTATAAAAGGTGTTCATGCATATGAGATTCATTATTAGGGTTTATGAAACTATTTATCCAAGGTCCATTTCTTTTAGTATGCATCTTGATGTCATGAATGCAACATGTTTAAGCATGAATGTATGGCAATGCTTGAGCACATAAATCAACAAATCACAACAATCTAGATTCATGCAAGTGGCATAAGGGCATATTACAACTCTTACTTTTCTCATACTTATGTGACTTAAAAGCATCATATCTCTTTTGTTCTTTTTCTCAAAAACCACCCTCTTAAAACATATCCACCTATTTCCAACCGATACACCGCCCCGGCGATTTTTATCATAACCTCCTATCTCCGTCTCACCTAATCGCCTAGGAATGAGCTCAATCCTAACTAGTCGTCACTAGATTTAATATGGGGTAAAATGAGGGGGTAACATAAACATATTTCATTCTTTGAAACGTTCTACTGGCCTCGAGTGCACAGCGAATTGTCCGCTTTGGTAAGGCTGCATCTGCACATACCCTCACGGATTTGCCTCCTCCTCACCGTAGCAGGAGAAGTACGTCTCAATGCTTGTCACATAAAAATATCCTGGGGATGTTCGGTCGAACCAGTGTCACCCAGGGTTTTCAACTCATATGGTACTTTAAAACATTTTTCAACCCTTTTAGGTTTGATAGAAATTTGGCAGCATAACGGCTGTTAAACTGAATTTCCTTCAAACCAAAATTCATGCCACAAGCTAATCACACAACTTAACATCTCAATAATAATTTCCTCACGTATCATCAATAAAACATTTTAGGGTTCATGCATCATCAAGCATATTCTTCTAATACATCATTCTCACATAGATAAACATCATAACATATATTTCAAACTCATCATTCTTACATAGATTATAGCATATATTCCAAACTCATCATAGCATATATTTTAAACACATCATACTCATATAGATAAAGCTCATGTATCATATATCATACTTGCATAAAATTAAGCATCATAAAAACTCAAGACTTCTTAATGTCTTATGCATCGACCCTTAAGGTCCTTAACTCACAATCTAAGTTATAAATCATCAAAACCTAGTCTCTTGGGAACCTATGAGGTTATAACTAAGTATTTCTCACCTCACACTATGGTCAAGAACATCTCTAGACCTCAAGGATGCAGAATTTAAAATCCCAACTTTACGGGTACCTAGGAGTCACAACAATGACTCTTTCTAAGTCCAGTTTGTTCCTAAAGCATCAAGATTAAGCCCTAAACCAATTATGAGTCATTCCTACACATTTAAACTAATTTAGAACCATGATTATCATTTCTAAACCTTGCTGGACAGAATCCAGAAAATTCCATCATTAAGGGATCTAAAATTCTCAAATTAATTCTTTTCTAGTTCTTAACTTATCCTATCTTTCACATATGAGTCTTAACATTATTTTTACTCAAACATAAGCATCTTATCATTATTAACACAGCTCATACAGTGGCCAAACATAACAAGGCAGAACCGAAACAAACATCTCCATAAAAGACATGAAACACAATTTCTAAAGCACATACAATACTAGTTTCTCTTGGAACCTTTTTCAACTTTCAAAACTCATTTATGGACACTTTTATCACCTATAATCATAAAAATACTTAAGAGGGTAATAGCTAAATCATTTTTATCTCAAGAGGTCCTAAATTCATAAAACTTAGTTCTACATATTTCTTATACTTACATAAGCTTAGAAATATTATAAAACATAGTTTTCAATACTTGGAAACACCAAAGCCTCTTAGGGCCGAAATAGGGACCAAAAGCAATAAATATTTTTAGACCTTTGTTGAGACAACAATGGGCAAGTCTTTGAGCTCTAGGTTCATTAAAGTGATGACATAAAAATAAACATGCTCATGCACTTGTTTTAGTTTTTGCTAGAAAGTAAAGTGAGAGCATAAAATAAATATGTGATGCATTATATTATTATCTTTGATATTTAGGTGAGAACTTGAAACATAAACATGATAATGCATAGCTTGAAATATAAACATGATAATGCAAGCTCCTTTATTACCTTGATACTTAGTGATAACAAAGAAAGTAAACATGATGTGCAAAGCATAAAATAAATATGGTATGCATTATATTATTATCTTTGATATTTAGGTGAGAACTTGAAACATAAACATGATAATGCATAGCTTGAAATATAAACATGATAATGCAAGCTCCTTTATTACCTTGATACTTAGTGATAACAAAGAAAGTAAACATGATGTGCAAAGCATAAAATAAATATGGTATGCATTATATTATTATCTTTGATATTTAGGTGAGAACTTGAAATATAAACATGATAATGCAAGTTCCTTTATTACCTTGGTACTTAGTGATAGCAAAGAAAGTAAACATGATGTGCAAAGCATAAAATAAACATGATGCAAGGTTCATTTTAAGGTGATCTAAAGCTCATCCAAGACTTTAACAACATAATAACCCAACACATATCTCATTACAAAGAGAGCTTTAGAGTTCTTGAACTAAGTTCTCAAAGGAATTATGAGGTTCTTGAACATCATCATCAAGCTCAAAGAAAGCAAAACTTTTTGAACAAATAAAACTTCAAAGATCAAAAAGGAAAATGGTAACCTAAATGTTAAAGAAAGGAACAAAGAAACCGAAATCATAATAGCAAGAAAAGTAAAGGTATTCTTGAGTAAAAATCATTTTTGAGTTAGAAAATAATGTTGGAACTCAAAGAAAATAAAACCTCAAGCTCTAGAGTTTCCTTTGAGATGAACACATAGTCATTATCTAGGAGTCCTCATCATTGAGCTATCATGTACTCATCAAGGCCAAGAGGCCGAAAATACAAGAAAAGGAAACCAAAGAAAGTTTCAAAAAGAAAACCCAAGAGAAAGCTAGAAAGAACTCATTTTCAAGAAGACAAAGTTTAGAAAACACTCCTACCTAGAGTGAAGACAAAAAGCTTGGACTTGAAGATGAAAATGATTCGAGCAACACCTCCTAGGATGGTGATGATGATTCGGCCTTGATGAAAGAAAAAGGAAGGAAATGTGTTCTTGGTGAGCTTGTGTTTGAGAATGGAAGTTTAGGTGTTTGTATGATGATCCAAGGTGGTGGGGTGGTGTTTCAAGGTTGTGTGATGAAGTTTCAAAAGGAAAAGAAGAAGATGAAGAAGAAGAATGCTCTTGAGATTTGAGAGAAAAAGGAAGAACTTAGAGAAAAACTAAAAACTAAACTTAGCAAATGAACAAAGTGTAGCAAAGGTTCATCTAGGCATGGTATTTATAGAGAAGAATAAGAGTGAATGAGTGGAGGAGAATGAATCCTCATGAAACATGAGGTGAGCCATGTGTGGAGGAGAATGAATCCTCATGGAACATGAGGTCTCCTCATGGAACATGAGGTGAGGCATGTGTGGAGGAGAATGAATCCTCATGGAACATGAGGTGAGAGAATTGCACTTTGATGACATGGCTTCAACCATAGTCTTTGGAGTGTGAAATAAAATTAAATTGTGATAAAATGGATGATGAATTTCGTGCAGGTCTGATGCAGCAAGGGAGGAGGGAGTTTTGGTCATGTAATAGTGTGATAGTGATGTGTTTAGGGGTGTATTAGCTTAGGTGTAAGGTTAGGAGTCATTAAGCATAAGTGTAGGTGACTAAGAATGTGATTAGGAACCTTTATGGCATGATTAAGGAGTACTCATACATATTTAGGAGATTTTAAATTCATTTTATGAATAAAACAATGTAGACAAAATTCCATAATTTAAGGAATTGGAGAGAAAACACTATTCAAGATTCCATGACTAGAAATCTTGAATTTAAAATAAGATTTTAAGTGGTAATTAAGCACTTTTAGGTTCTAATCAACTTTAATAAATTATTTTGACTCAAGATTAATTATGGAAATTAATTAATCTTCGATTAGAGCCTAATATTGCTTAGGTTTGCTTAATCACGCGATTAAGCGTAAAAACACGAAACTAGGGATAAAATCATAATTTTGCACTAATTTTGCCCGGGACCTCCATAATTAAAACTGAGGTCGTAGAATACATAAAAACGCCTTTTAAAACCATCTGGAGAAGTTTCGGGTTCATCCGGCACTTGCAAATAGGTAAAACACCGCAGGGGCGTTTTGGTCATTTTGACCCGAAAACTCGAAAAACGAGATTTTCGATTCCGGAAAGGTACACAGGTCATCTAATCCCCTTCCAACATTGAGTTTACCCTTCGAGTACTGGCAGATCGGCTTTCCTCGAATTCTGGGCCGAAAATGACCTCAGGGGCATTTCGGTCATTTTCACTCTAGCAGAAAATCGGGGCGTTACACATCCACTCCAAAGACTCTTGTTCAAAGCTTAAGGAAGAAGAGAAGGACCCTTTTTAGACCCTACACAAGAGGTAAGAGCTTCATCTTTAATTGTTCAAGCATTGTTGGCTTCTAACCTTGATAGAATGCCTCAAGTTTGAGTTATTGTCAAAAGTTTTAAATGATTATTTGAAAAATATATTTTTAGAAATATGACATGTTCTATTCTGTTATGAGTACCCTTATGATGTTATCAAGCTCAAATATAACTTGAAAAGATTGTATGTGAAACCTGATTTAGTAAAGGTAACTTAAGACATGAAAATGGTAGGTGCTGGAATTTCTAGTTGTTTCTGGCAGCAGGTACTTCGAAAGCTACTGTTCATAAAATATCAAGTATCTCGAAATTAAAATAATTTTAATATAAACTAGACTCATTATAGAACACTCTCCAAAAAGAATCACCCAAAACGGAGTTTTCTAGCTCAAGATATAAATTTTTAAAGTAGAGCCTAAGACTGAAACTTTAAATCTGACCTTGTAGTAGTAAAATAGGTGTAACTCACTCTAGAAAGATGCAAATGGACTGATTTCAACTTTGTTGGAGAGCTAACACATATAGGAATACACCCATGTATGTTATGTATAAAGCTTTGTACTACGTAAATACAGAATGAGAAATAAATTTCGGGATAGTGTACTGTGAAAGTGCAGTTTGGAAAGGTTCTGGCTAAGGAAAGACTTGGTATTTAAGCATGTCCATTGTGACCCACCTCTCTTTCCTGGGAACCCTCCTATGCATGGTTTACAGTTGATTTACACTATTCCAAAGATGTAAATGCTAAAATTTGATGAGTTAGGAATTTGGAACTACCTTTACTAAGCTGAGATAACAAGTATATAGAGAATTATAAACTTTCTTCTAAAAGATGTCAAAACTATAAATAAAAGAATCAAGTCTTGTAAAGAGAGAATTTTAAGAATTTAAGTAGAATAATAATCTTTAGGAGATATATATATAAGTTATAATAAAAATATATAAAGAACCTCTAAAAATATCTTAAAGGGTATTAATGTATTAATGGAAATACTAAGAGTACAAAGAAGACTAAGAGAAAAAGATAATACCAAGATATTCATAACCTATTAGGAACACTAGAGACCTAACTTGATAACTTAGGTTGCTTAATATGAATTATCTATGAGAATGTTTACTATGAGATTTACATGATATTGTCTATGTTACATGAAGTGATATACAAAAATGTGAATGTATTGATGAGATATGAAATGATAATGATAAAATAATTTACTGTGCCATGATTTATTAATGTGCATACATTCATGTTTCAAATGAAATAATAAATAGACCAACTCACTGCTTAATCCTCTTTGAAGATTAAGGTATTGATGATTTCACTCAGTAAGAATAAAAGTAAAACCTGAAAAAGTAGCAATGAAAGTCTGGAAAAGTGGACTTGAGCTAAACTCACGCCTTAACCCCCTAAACCGTTGAGATCACGGCAACGGAATGAAAACCAAAAAGGTTGTGGGGACGGCCACGGTATGAGCTCATTACCCTTTAAGGTGGTCTAAGGCATTGATGCATTCATCCCGTGAGTAATTAAGAAATATGTTGATGACATAAATGAAAGATGATGATCACTAAACAAGTGAATGTTGAGGATGATTAATCATGAAATGCATGCAGCTCCTAAATGATTATTGCTTATTAGTGGTTTTACATGATATGCTTATATGTATGCTTGATGAAATACTGAATGGATATTTCTGCTAATGTTCAAGATTAGTTTAAAAGTAACTGCACTTCGGCTAATCATGTTTGTGAAAGTTTGATAATTGAATCCTTACCTGTTCACCTTTTTATAATAAACCCGAAGTGACTGGGACGACAACGATGACACTTTTAGTACAAGTAGGAACTCCTACTGAGAAATCATGTATTTCTCACTCCTATGTTTATTTTCCGTTGTCGTTACTAGAGACAGACGTGTCCACCTAAAGCAACGGTCAGTAGCTGAGGAAGGAGGTAGCACGTGAAGATTTCAAACCGTTCAAGTAGGAGCATTCCAAGCTTTAGTTACATTATAGTTTGTGAGAAACAATTAGTAATAGTAGAACTTATATTGTTATTTGTAATAACTTATCAGTATGATATGCCCTGTTGTGACTTATGTATTAAGTGATTATATTCCAGTTTATGTGATAATAGTTCTACACTTAGTCTCTTATTCCACTTATTTAATTAAGTGCACAATGTAACTTGATTATTATCTATAAAAGCGCTATGTATTTCACTTCTCGTTACAGGCTTAAGTTTTCAAAAAATTAATTTATTTAAAGAAAAAAAAACTTCCACTATTTTTCTAAGTTAATTTCAAAAGAAAATAAATGTAAGGCATAAGTGACAACTAATAGAATCCAAATGTGAACTTAAGCACAATGGGGTTCTATTAGGGTGTTACAAGTTTCACAAGGCGAACCCGCCTGTGTTTAGAGGGGCCATCGACCCTGACAAAGCTAACAAGTGGATCAAGGACATGGAGAAGATCTACTCTGTGATTGCCTACTCGAAGGAGCAGAAGGTTACCTTCGCTGCCCATGATGAAGTCTGATGCCGAATTCTAGTGGACCAGAACTCGAAGGCTGCTAGAAGTTGCTAGAACTCCCATCGACTGGGAGCTGTTCAAGACCTACTTCTATAAGAAGTACTTCCCAGAGTCTGTGAGGAACGCCAAGGACATCCAGTTCATGCAACTGACCCAAGGTGGGTCTTCTGTCGCCCAGTATAGGGCAAAGTTCGAGGAGTTGATCAAGTTCTCTCGGGTGTTCCAAGGGAACCCCAATGAGGTGTGGAAATGCATCAAGTATAAAGCGGGACTGAAGGGGAGTTGAATTTTGCCGTGGTGCACATGGAGATCAAGGACTTTCCAACCCTAGTTAACAAGTGTCGGATCTTGGAGGAGGGGCAGAGGAAGCTCAACGCCACGATAGCGGAGCGAGCGAAAGGACTAGGACCTCAAGCCCCAAGGTTTAAGCCACAACACCAGTCGAGGAGCCACTACAGCCCGTACCAAAGCAACCAGTTCAGATAGTAACAACAACAAAGACCACAACAACAACAACCAAGAGCACCCGTGTATCAACAATCCAAACCACACTAGAAGCCACCTTTCCAGTACAACGGCCCATGGAATTTCAACAACCAACCATGAGGAACAGGTGGTCCTTGGAACAACCATTAAGGACGGTCTAGCGGGGCCAAGAACAAGGCACTGCAAAGAGCCCCCACTGTTTTCATTGAACCTGCATCGACCGAAGTGTGTCCCCGATGTGGGAAGAACCACAGTAATCGCTCCTGCATGGCTAGGCAGGTAGTTTGTTTCTGATGTGGCAAGCACAACCACTACGCAAAAGATTGCACGAACGGAGGACCCTCGAACCAGAACCCCCGGCCATAAGACCAAGGATGGATCTTTACCCTCAGCGCGGAGGATGCGGAGAAGTTCAACGACCTTACTCAAGGTAAGTACGAATTAAATGGTAGAACCTTAACTGTACTCTATGACTATAGTGCAACCTATTCTTTTGTTTCACATGCTAGTGTCGAGTCTTTAAATTTCAAAGTTTCCAAACTTCCTCTTGATCTTATTGTTTCTACCCCCACAAATCGTCTTGTTAATACTTGCAAATACTATTTAAATTGTCATCTTACTGTAGAAAATAGGCCTTTTATCATGGATTTGATTTGTTTACCCTTGAAAGACATAGATATAATCTTAGGCATGGATTGACTTCACGCCAATTGTGTATTGTTAGATTGTGGTACCCAGTCTGTTGTTTTTCCCTCTCCCCCTAACAAGGTTAGTCAACCCTTGAGATTGTACCTAAATTCTGTAGAGGTCTACTATAGTGGAGAGAAGACTAAGGATATGCTTTTCTAGCCGCTTGTGAGGTAGATTTTGAGCAAAACCTAGGTGATATACCTGTGGTAAGAGACTATCTTGAGGTATTTTTGGATGAAATACTCGAGATCCTCCCGAAAGAGAAGTAGAGTTTTCTATAGAGCTGGTTCCTGGAATAGGACCGATCTCTATAGCACCTTATCAGATATCACCCCTAGAATTAGCTGAGTTGAAAACCTAGTTGGAGGAGTTGCTAGAGAAGAGTTTTATAAGACCTAGTTCTTCACCTTGGGGAGCCTTGGTTTTATTCGTGAAGAATAAGGATGGGAGTATGAGGTTGTGTATAGATTATAGGCAATTGAATCGAGTCACAGTGAAAAACAAATACCCTTTGCCTAGGATTGATGATCTGATAGACCAGTTGAAAGGAGCAATGGTGTTCTCTAAGATTGATTTGAGGTCGGGATACTACCAGATTAGGGTTGGAGATCAAGACATTCCTAAAACCGCCTTTAAAACTCGGTATGGACACTTTGAGTTCAATGTGATGTCGTTTAGTTTGACGAATGCTCCTGTAGTTTTTATGGATTACATCAATAGAATCTTTAGACCCTTTTTAGATCAGTTCGTGGTTGTGTTCATAGATGACATTCTTATCTATTCGAAAACCCATGAGGAGAATGAGCGTCACTTAAAGCTAGTTTTAGAAATTTTGAGGGAGAAGAAGTTGTACGCCAAGCTTTCTAAGTGTGAATTCTAGTTGGATAAGGTGAAATTTTTAGGTTATGTGGTATCTAAAGGAGGTATAGCTATTGACCCTAGTAAGATAGAGGCCGTAATGAATTGGGAAAGACCGACCACCGTAATAGAAATATGGAGCTTTTTGGGTTTAGCAAGCTATTACCGTAGGTTTATCAAAGGATTTTCCCAAATCACCCTACCTTTAACTAAGCTAACTAAGAAGAACACCCCATTTGTGTGGAACCCCAAGTGTGAGAAAAGTTTCCTAGAACTAAAAAAGAAGCTAACCTTGACCTCGGTTTTAGTTTTACCTGACCCCAATGTACCCTTCGAGGTATATTGTGATGCTTCAAGCAAGGGTTTAGGTTGTGTGTTGATGCAAAATAGGCAAGTGGTAGCCTATGCATCTAGACAACTCAAGCCTCACAAGGTGAGTTACCCAACCCATGACCTAGAGTTAGCAGCCATAGTGTTTGCCTTAAAGATATGGAGGCACCATTTATATAGTGTTAGGTTTGAAGTTTTCTCTGATCATAAGAGTCTCAAACACCTCTTTGATCAAAAGGAGTTAAATATGAGGCAAAGGAGGTGGATGGAGTTCCTTAAGGACTATGATTTCAGCTTAAGTTACCATCGCGGCACGGCTACTGTAGTCGTCGATGCCTTGAGTCGAAAGTCGTTGCGGTTGTCCCATAGGATGGTCAATAAAGTTGGGTTAATAGAGAAATTTAGGGACATGAATCTGGGGATGTCTTTGACCAAAGAGGGAATAAAGATGTGTCACCTTAGTATAAGGAGTGGGTTTAAGCAGAGGGTCATCCTAGCTCACAGGGAGAATGAGAAGTTTATGGAAACCCTAGAGGCAGTTAAGGTTGGCAAATTGAAGGGATTTGAGTAAGGCCTCGATGGTTTGTGGAAGTTCGAAGGGCAAATCTACGTGCCACAAGGTGGTGACCTCTGAGAGAAGATCTTGGAGGAGGCTCACAAGAGCCATTTCACTATTAATCCTAGTACTACCAAGATGTATCAGGACTTAAAGAAGATGTTCTGGTGGCCCGGATTGAAGAAGGATGTGGTCACCTGGGTGAGTAAGTGCTTGGTTTGCCAAAAGGTCAAGATCGAGCACCAAAAACTTTTAGGCATGTTGTAACCCCTGTCAATCCCCAAGAGGAAGTGAGAGAGCATATCGATGGATTTCGTGACAGGATTACCTAGGACCCAAGCTGGCCATGATGCCGTATGAGTGATCGTGGATCGGCTGACCAAGTCGGCCCACTTTCTGCCTATTAAAGTGACATACTCTTTGGATAAATTGGCACAGCTGTACATCCAAGAGATCATAAAGTTGCATGGAGTGCCGTTGATGATAATCTCGGAGAGAGATCCGCAGTTTACGTCACATTTTTAGGGAGCCTTTCAAAAGGCGTTTGGTTCGAAGTTGTGCTTAAGCATAGCATACCATCCAAAAACAGATGGACAATCAGAGAGGACGATCCAAACACTAGAGGATATGTTGAGAGCCTGTGTCTTGGACCAAAGGGGAAGCTGGGATAGGTATCTGTCACTGATCAAATTTGCGTATAACAACAGTTATCATGCGAGTATCAACATGGCACCTGGGGTATGGATAGAAGTGTCAATCCCCTCTATGTTGGTACGAACTCGGAGAGCAGAGTTTGTTAGGATCCGATGTTGTGAGGGAACTGATGGGGCAAATCAAGAGGATTAAGGATAGAATCTTAGCCGCTCAAAGTCGACAGAAAAGCTGTGCGGACAAACGGCAAAAGCCCTTGGAATTCCAAGAAGGCGATCACGTTTTTCTTATAATCACCCCCACTACAGGCATAGGGAGAGCTATGAGAGTCAAAAATTTGAGTCCCCAATTTCTCGGTCCTTTTGAAATTCTTCATAGAGTCGGGACAGTAGCCTACAAAATAGCTTTGCCCCCAAACCTTTCCAATTTCCACAATGTCTTTCATGTCTCAGTTGAGAAAGTATGAATCCGACCCTAGTCATGTCTTAGAGCTAGAGCATGTATAGTTAAGGGAGGACCTGATATTCAATCTGCCACCTACGAGGATCATGGACCACGATGTCAAGCAGCTGAGGAACAAGTCTGTTCCTTTGGTGAAAGTTGTAATGCCTCGATTTCTCTGTTAGAGTGAGAATGACCAAAATGGCCCTGAGGTCATTTTCAGCCCTGAATTCGAGGAAAGTCGGTCCGGTAGTACTCAAAGGGCAAACTCAATGTTGGAAGGGGATTAGATGACTTGTGTATCTTTCTGGGATCGAAAATCTTGTTTTTCGAGTTTTCGGGTCAAAATGACCAAAATGCCCCTGCAGTGTTTTACCCGTTTGCAAGTGCCGGACGACCCCGAAACTTCTCCAGATAGTTTTAAAAGGCGTTTTTATGTATTCTATGACTTTAGTTTTGGTCCCGGAGGTCCTGGGCAAAATTAGTGCAAAATTACGGTTTTGCGCCTAGTTTCGTGTTTTTACGCTTAATCGCATGATTAAGCAAACCTAAGCAATATTAGGCTCTAATCGAAGGTTAATTAATTTCCATAATTAATCTTGAGTCAAAATAATTTATTAAAGTTGATTAGAACCTAAAAGTGCTTAATTACAACTTAAAATCTTATTCTAAATTCAAGACTCCTAGTCATGGAATCTTGAATAGTGTTTTCTTTCTCTAATTTCTTGAATCATGGAATTGTTTTACACATTGTTTATTCACAAATAAGTTTTTAATTCTCTAATGATGTATGAGCACTCCTAATCTTGTCATAAAATCCTTAAATCACATTCTTAGTCACCTAAACTTAAGTTTAATTATTCCTAACCTTGTACCGAAGTTAATACACATCTAAACCTACCATTAACACCCAATTAGATGATCAAATCTCACCTCCTCTCTGCTGTCCCTAGTCTAGCCAAACACTTCCTCCCTCCATATGCATCACATGTTCAATTTTTCAACACTCCAAGGCCATACCTCAAGTCACATATACCATACCTTGTCATAACTTTAAATCAAGCTTGATTTTCCAAGTGAATAACTAATTAAAATAACCCATTTCCCTCATTTATTTGTGCCTGGAAAAGTTCCAGCCATGCATTATTTCTAGAAGCCTAATTTCATTCAAAATTGATAGGAAATTCACTCACATCAAGCCATATTTTGTATCATACACTCCATACTTCAAACCATGCTTGAATGACCTTGTGTAAGAGATATTTTTCTCTTCCTTGCCTCCAAAACCACACGGTTACCCCTCCTCCCCTTTGAGCCTTCATTTGTTTTCATTCTCTATAAATACCTTGCCTAGAAACACATGCAAACACTTTAGTTCATTTGCACACTTTTAGTTTTCTAAGCTTTCTTTGTATTCTCTCTTTTTCTATCTAAGTTTCAAGAGAGTTCTTCCTTTCTTTTCATCTTCATCTTCTTCATCCTCTCATCACATAATCACCTCATAACCTTGAAACACCACCCCTCCACCTTAGATCATTATACAAACACCTAAACTTCCATTCTCAAACACAAGCTCACCAAGAACACATTTCCTTCTCCCTCTCCAAGGCCGAAGCCATCTAGCCCCAAGGAGGAGCTCATCATCTTGTTTTCCTTTTTCAAAGATCAAAGATTTCATCTTCACTTTAGGTAGGAGTGTTTTTCTAAACTTGTTTTTCTTGTAAAGGAGTTTTTCTCTAGCTTTCTCTTGGATTTCTTTTGAAACTTTTCCTAGGTTCTTTTCTTCCTTCTCATTTTGGCCATGAGGCCATGTTTATGAGCATGATAGCTTGATGATGAGAGTTTCTAGATGATGACCTTGTGTTCATCTCAAAGAAACCTTTAAAGCTTGAGTTTTTCCTTTCCTTTAGCTTTATCTATATGATACTTAGCTCACATGGTCTTTCAACTTAAGAAAATTAATCTAAGGATTTCTAAAAGCCCAAGCCTACCCTTGTCAACCTTAAAGTTGCACGTTCTAGAGATTTTTCTCTAGATAGGGGTTTTGGGTACTTAATAAAGAACTTGACTTAGTTTCATCCCCTTTTCCTTTTTTTTATGAGGTTTTGGTTTTATTTCCTTTTCTTTGAGGTTTTGTTTTGTTTTGAAGATTTATTTATTTTGAGCTTGATGATGATGTTCAAGAACCTCATAGTTCCTTTGAGAACTTGGTTCAAGAACTCTAAAGCTTTCTTTGTGATGAGATATGTGTTGGGTTGGATCTCTAAAGTCTTGTAGGAGCTCTAGATGAGACTAAAATAAATATTGCATCCATGTTTACTTTTATGCTTTGCACATCATATTTACTTTCCTTGCTATCACTAAGTATCAAGATAATGAATGAACTTGCATGATCATATTTATATTTCAAGTTATGCATTATCATGTTTATATTTCAAGTTCTCACCTAAATATCAAAGATAATAATATGTTGCATCTCATATTTATTTTATGCTATCACTTTACTTTCTAATGGAACCTAAAATGAGTACATAAGCATGTTTACTTTTATGTCATCACTTAAATGAACCTAGAGCTCAAAGACTTGCCCATTGTTGTCTCAAACAAAGGTTTAAGAATGTTTACTTCCCTTAGCTTATGTTTTGGCCATTAAGGTTTTGTTGCCTTTCAAGTATTGGAAACTATGTTTCATAAATTTTTCTAAGCTTTTATGAGTTTAAGGAATACATAGAACCAAGTTTTATGAATTTAGGACCTCTTAAGACAAAGTTGATTTAGTCACTGTCCTCATAAATATTTTCAAGATTTTGGATGATAAAAATGTTTATAAATGAGTTTTCGAAGTTTTAAAAAGGTTCCAAGAGAAACGAGTATTGTATGTGCTTTAGAAATTGTGTTTGATGCCTTTAAATGGAGATGTTGTTTCGGTTCTGCCTTGCCATGTTCAGCCACTGTATGAGCTGTGTTAATGATGATAAAATGCTTATGTTTGAGTATAATTAATGTTAAAACTCATACGTGAAAAATAAGAGAAGTTAGAAACTAGAAAGAAATTAATTTGAGAGTTTTAGATCCCTTAATGTTGAATTTTCTGGATTCTGTCTAGCAAGGTTTAGTAATGATAATTATGGTTTTAAATAAGTTTAAATGTGTAGGAATGACTCATAAATAGTTTAGGACTTGATCTTGATGCCTTAGGAGCAAACTGGACTTAGAAAGGGTCATTGTTGTGACTCCTAGGTACCCGTAAAGTTAGGATTATGATTTCTACATCCTTGAGATTTAGAGATGTTCTTGACCATAGTGTAAGGTAAGAAATACTTAGTTAAAACCTTATAAGTTCCCGAGAGATTTGGTTTGATGATTTATAACTTAGAATGTGAGTTAAGGACCTTAAGGGTCAATGCATAAGACACTAAGAAAGTTGTTAATGCTATGATGTGTTATATGATGTAATGATGTGATGAGCTGTGCTTGATGCATGAGAAAATGATTGATGAAAATGTTAAAGTTTATCATACCATGAGATTTCATGAGAATGTGTTGTGTGAATTAGCTTGTGGCAGTTTGAAGGAAATTCGGTTTAACAGCTGTTATGCTGTCGAATTTCCGTCAAACCTTAAAGGGTTAAAGAAATGTTTAAGAGTACCATATGAATGGAAAACCCTGGGTGACACCGGTTCGGCCGAGCACCCCCAGGGGAGACAAATCTGTAAGGGTATGAGTAGATGCAGCCTACCAAAGCGGACAAATTGCTGTGGCTTAATACCCACAAAGCGTTTGAAAGAGGGTATATCCTAAAGAGAGGTGATCCTTGCCCCCTACCCGTACTTGCGAGTCGGGATTATTATTATTTATGTTTCGCTTATTCAAGATAATAAGCAAGAGCTAGTGACGACTAGCTGAGGTATGAGCTCATAACCTAGTTATTTTAGGTTGGCTTATTATGCTAAAGTACCATGATTGATGTCACGAAGTTAAGGAATGATTCACTTGAAAGTTATATGCCCTTATGTCACATGGTTTATGTTCATATGCTTTGATGTGTTGTTTATATGCTCAAGTATTGACATGCATCCATGATATAACATGTTGCACTCATAAGTTTCCATGAAGCTTTCTTCTTCTTCTTCATCTTCTTCATCCTCCACCTTGAGCCACCATATCATCATCTTAAACCACCACCACCTTAGATCATCTTCTAAACACTCAAACTTTCATCCTCAAACACAAGCTCACACAACAACCCATCCTTTCCTTTTCTTCCTCTCAAGGCCGAATCATCATCATCACTTTGAGGAGAGCTTTTCTTCTTATTTCATTCCAAAGACCAAGCTTTCCATGAGTTATTCTAAAGTTTTTATTTTACTCAAAAATGTTTTTTTCTTGAAGAAAAATGTTGTTTCCTTGAGTTTCTCTTGGTTTCCTTTAAGGTTTTCCTTGTTATTTCCTTTTCTCTTTTTCGGCCTAAAGGCCTAGTTTACTATCATGATAGCCTGATGATGAGTACCTCTAGATGATGACTTTGTGTTCATCTCAAAGAAACCTCTAAAGCTTGAATTTTACCTTTCTCCAAGTTCTTTATATACTACTTAGCTCACTAATGATTCCAACTTAGGAAAATAATTACAAGGATTTCAATAAACTCAAGGCCTACCCTTGTCAACCCTAAAGTTGGCCAGCACGTTCTAGAGTTTTACTCTAGATAGGGTTTTGGGTACATAATAAAGAATATGATGTATTTTCCTTCTCTTTTGCTTAGTTTAAGTTTCGGTTTCTTTCTTTCCTTTTTCCTTTAAAAGTGTTGTTTTGAGTTTATTTTCCTTGGGCTTGATGATGATGTTTAAGAGCCATGAAGTTTCTTTGAAGTTATGGTTCAAGAACTCTAAAGCTCACTTTGCTTGGTTAAGATGAGAGTTGGGTTGAGATTATATTTCTCTAAAGATCTTGTATGAGCTCTAAGTTAAGTAAAACAAACTTGCATCTATATTTATCTTTATGTCATCACTAAACTTTCAAGATTAAAGAATGAACTTGCATTCTCATGTTTATGTTTAAGTCATCACTAAACTTCTAAGATAATAATGAGTTTGCATAGCATATTTATTTTATGCTCTCATCTCATAATAAAGAATAAAATAAAGTGCATTGTATATTTTAGTTTATGTCATCACCTAAGAAATTTGGAGCTCAAAGATTTGCCCATTGTTATCTCAAGCAAAGTTTGGAAATGAATGTATTTTATTCTCTTGATTATCGGCCATGTGATGATGTTGAACTTAGTGTGAGTTTCATCTAGTCACAAGTGCCAAAACCTATGTTTTATAATTTTCTTAAGTTTAGATGGTCTAAGTAATGTTTTAAGCATAGTTTTATGATTTAAATCCCTCTTAATATTATTTTGAGATAGCTACTACCCTAATTGGTTTCATGATGATTTCAACGAAATAAATTGTTCTCAAATGAGTTTTAGAAGCTTTGAAAAGGTTCCAAGAGAAACTAGGATTTTATGTGTGTTAGAAATGAAATTCAATGCATAATATGATGATGATGCTCACGGTTCTGCCTTGATTATTTGCTCAATATATGATGGTGATTTAATCCTGTTAGAATGTGTATATTCAAGTATATTTGATGTTAGAATTAATTTGAGAAAGCTAAGACAAGTTAGTAACTATAAAAGAATTAAAATGAGAATTCTAGATCCCTTAGAAATGGAAATTCTGGATTCTGTTCCAGCGAGGATAATATTAGTAATAATGGTTTATAATTAGTGTAAATGTGTAGGAATCACTCATCATTGGTTTAGGAATTGATCTTGATACTTTAGGAGAAGACCGAACCTAGAAAGGGTCAAAGTTGTGACTCCTAGGTACCCATATTTAGCAAAATATAGATTCTGCACTATTGAGGTATAAAATTAGTTATGATCATAGAATTGAGTGAGGATTACTTAGTTGTGAAGCTTTAGGTGCCCGAGAGATTAATTCATGATGATAGAGACTTAGATTTCGAGTCTAAAGGCCCTAAGGGTCAAAGCATAAGACACTATAATCTTTGATGACTTGAGTTTATTATTTCAAGCATGTTTGTGATGATGCATGTGCTATGATGAGTGTGCTTATGTGATTTTAAGTCTATTATGATTATAGAAGTTGAATGAGAAAGTACATGTATTATGAGTTATCGTGGTATAAAGGAAATTTGAAAAAAATTCGGTATACAGCTGTTATACTGCCAAACTTCTATCAAATTAAGGACTTGAGAATGTTTTTGAAAAGAATATGGGATAAAGTCCTGGGTGATATTGATTCGGCCGAGCACCCCCAGGAACAGAGGCCTAATGTGATGTAGCACTGAGACGTACTTCTCCCGCTCCAATGGGAAAGAAGCAAATCCGTGAGGGTATGAGTGGATGTAGCCTACCAAAGTAGACAATTCACTGTGTACTAGATGCCAATAAATCGTTTCAAAGAAGGAAATATTCCTATGAGAGGTGATCCTTAAGCCCCCAACCCATACTCTAGTAGTCGGGATTATTTTTATGATTTCGCTTATCAAGAGGATAAGTAAGAACTAGTGACGACTAGTTAAGGTATGAGCTCATAACCTTGATGATGTTTAGAGTGGCCCATGATGCTTAAGTATGAAATTCTTAAGTCACAAAATTGAGAAAAGATAAAAGTTTCGCTTGAAAGTATATTTTGCCACTTTATGCCACTTATATGTTCCTTGATGTTATATTGATTACTGTGTTGCATAATGTATACCCATGCATTCATGATTTGCTATGTTGCATTCATGCATTAAGATTCATTCTAAAAGGAATGGACCTTGGATAATTATATTTTTAAACTTAATAATGAACTTTATATGCATGGTCACCCTATTATAATAAACCCAAGGTTCCTGGGGATGTTGACGATGTAACCCTAGATAGGAGATACCCTACTGAGATTCTTTAGCAAGATTCTCACTCCCTTTTCTTTCTCTCTTTTTCTCCCATCACATCTTCAGATCATGGTGACGTTCGTGGTGTTCATCGACACTCCCATAAGGGAGGTGCACTATGATTCGGAACACAGATCATACCATTTTGAAGGATGATGCACGGTATGAGTCTTCGTGTATATGGGACATCCCTTCACAGACCCTGTACATAGCTACCGCTTCTCCTCGACATCTCCTTATGGTGACGATATGGTCTTCGAGCGTGCACAGACACACAAGGAGTGGGTTATGCATACCTACACTGCTGGATTCGCCGCCCGTGACCACCTGGATTACGGGCTTCACTCTTAGCATTCGGAAGACGACCATTCGAAGGATTTGCCTACCCATATGTATAGCAAGAGTTCTGCCCCCACTCCCCGGTTTGTACGAGAGGGGAGTAAGGCAATGGTGACGCAGTTGAGGTTAGCAAGGAGAGCCGAGATGCGCCCCCGCCATGGAGCGCACGTGCAGCCATCACGCATCTGTTCCCCACTCCATTGGCCTACGCTCGAGGAGCTCGAGCAGTTCCCTAGTTACATACCCCCGTCCCCCGGGGATCGTTGTCACCAATAGTAGAGTCTCTTAAGGAGAGCTAGTGCACACACACCATACATAGCTAGGATAAACCTTCTTTTGTTATGAGGTTATCCATCTTAGGTGCACTAGGGTAGAGGTGTTTTTACTTGCGCTTTCGTTTTTCTTTCATTTTAGTTGTATTTGCTTTCTTTATGTATTTGCTATCTCCTGTATCCAACTAAATCCTACCTTCGGGTAGGACTATTATGAATATTAATGAAGTATTTCCTTTGACGTGCTATTGAATGTTCCATGATCTTCTATGACTTGTTATATTGTGATTTACTTTCCTGCCTTACGATGTATGCAGCTATCACTTTTCTTTATGTTTTAAAAAAAATTATTCGTATTTTTCGCTAAGTAATTTAAAGAAAGATTTTAAAAGAATGAGACTAAGAAGTAATTAACTAATGATTAACATGAATACGTTCTAGGAGTATTGGGTTAAAAATTAGGATGTTACAATTATCATAATAGCTTGATGATGAGTGCCTCTAGATGATGACTTTGTGTTCATCTTAAAGAGACCTCTAAAGCTTGAGTTTTTCATTTCTTCAAGTTCTTTATATACTACTTAGCTCACTAATGATTTCAACTTAAGAAAATAATTACAAGGATTTCAATAAACCCAAGGTCTACCCTTGTCAACCTTAAAGTTGGCCAACACGTTCTAGAGTTTTACTCTAGATAGAGGTTTTGGGTACATAATAAAGAATATGATGTATTTTCCTTCTCTTTTGCTTAGTTTAAGTTTCAGTTCCTTTCTCTCCTTTTCCTTTAAAGTGTTGTTTGAGTTTATTTCCTTGAGCTTGATGATGATGTTTAAGAGCCATGAAGCTTCTTTGAAGTCATGGTTCAAGAACTCTAAAGCTCACTTTGCTTGGTTAAGATGAGTGTTGGGTTGAGATTATATTTCTCTAAAGATCTTGTATGAGCTCTAAGTTAAGTAAAGAGAACTTGCATCCATATTTATCCTTATGTCATCACTAAACTTTCAAGATTAAAGAATGAACTTGCATTCTCATGTTTATATTTAAGTTATCACTAAAGTTCTAAGATAATAATTGTAACATCCTAATTTTAACCCAATATTCCTAGAACATATTTAGGTTAATCATTAGGTTATTACCTCTTAGTCTCATTCTTTGAAATCTTTCTTTAAATTACTTAGCAAAAAATATAGAACTTTTTTTTTTTTGAAAATGTAAAAGCAAAGTGAAAGTCGTGTATATCGTAAGACAGGAAAATTAAACACAAGATAACAAGGCATAATAGAACATGAAACAATCGATAACACATCAAAAGAAATACTTCATTAATATTCATAATATGCCCTCCTAAAGGTTGTACTTAGTTTGATACAAGATAATGGAAATACAACAGAAAAGGAAATACAAGGAAAGCGTAAATATAAACACTCCTACCCTAGTGCACCTAAGGTGGATAACCTCATAACAAAAGAAAGTTTATCCCTACTATGTGTGGTGTGTGTGCACTAGCTCTCCTTAAGGCGCTCTATTACTGGCGGCGGCAATCCTTGGAGGACGGGGTTATGTAACTAGGAAACTGCTCGAGCTCCTCAGGCATAGGCCAGTGGAGTGGGGATCGGATACGTGAAGGCTACACGTGCGCTCCACAATGGGGGCGCATCTCAGCTCTCCTCGCCAACCTCAACTGTGTCACCATCACCTCACTCCCCTTTCACACGAACCGGAGAGTGGGGGAAGAACTCTCGCTATACATATGGGTCGACAGATCCTCTGAGGGGTGGTCCTTCGAATGTTGAGAGCGAGGTGTAACACCCTAATAGAACCCCACTGTGCTTAAGTTCACATTTGGATTCTATTAGTTGTCACTTATGCCTTGTATTAATTTTCTTTTGAAATTAACTTAGAAAAATAATGGAAGTTTTTTTTTTCTTTAAATAAATTAATTTTTTTGAAAACTTAAGCCTGTAACGAGAAGTGAAATACATAGCGCTTTTATAGATAATAATCAAGTTACATTGCGCACTTAATTAAATAAGCGGAATAAAAGACTAAGTGTAGAACAATTATCACATAAACTGGAATATAATCACTTAATACATAAGTCACAACAGGGCATATATCATACTGATAAGTTATTACAAATAACAATATAAGTTCTACTATTACTAATTGTTTCTCACAAACTATAATGTAACTAAAGCTCGGAATGCTCCTACTTGAACGGTTTGAAATCTTCACGTGCTACCTCCTTCCTCAGCTACGGCCTCGTTGCTTTAGGTGGACACGTCTGTCTCTGGTAACGACAACGGAAAATAAACATAGGAGTGAGAAATACATGATTTCTCAGTAGGAGTTCCTACTTGTACTAAAAGTGTCATCGTGGTCGTTCAGCTGTAACATCCTCGCCGCTTTATGGATTGATGATCGTCCCCACAAACCAACACGGGTCTTTTCAGCATGCTTTGTCCTCACTCGCACGCTTCCTGGGAAAACTTCCCAGGAGGTCACCCATCCCAAAATTACCCCAGGTCAAGCACGCTTAACTATGGAGTTCTGATGGGATCCGGTGCATTAGTGCTGGTATGATCGCACCTGATCCCATCAGAACTCCGCAGTTAAGCGTGCTTGACCTGGGGTAATTTTGGGATGGGTGACCTCCTGGGAAGTTTTCCCAGGAAGCGTGCGAGTGAGGACAAAGCATGCTGAAAAGACCCGTGTTGGTTTGTGGGGACAGTCATCAATCCATAAAGCAGTAAGGGATGTTACAAATGGTATCAGAGCCTGCACCTCTCCCAGTACGGTGTGGTTTGGGGACGAACCAGGCGGAAGCTGGTGGGCATGTAACGCCCGGGGACGAGGACGAGGAGTGATCGCCGGTGCAAAGAGGGCACGGACAAGGAGCGGCTCCTCGCAAGGTCCTCTAAGCGGAGGGGTACATGAATGAACCGATTACACACCCGAATGAGAGGGATCCTGAGACTGTATAGGTATGGGACTATACAGTTGAGGAGGGCTTATATGAATTGATTTGTACTACCTATATCAACAAGATGCATCTTCTTTTCGGTAGCCCAAACTGAAAGAACTCCACAGTTAAGCGTGCTTGACCTGGGGTAATTTTGGGATGGGTGACCTCCTGGGAAGTTTTCCTAGGAAGCGTGTGAGTGAGGACAAAGCATGCTGAAAAGACCCGTGTTGGTTTGTGGGGACAGTCGTCAATCCGTAAAGCAGCAGGGGATGTTACAAATGGTATCGCACCTGATCCCATCAGAACTCCATAGTTAAGCGTGCTTGACCTGGGGTAATTTTGGGATGGGTGACCTCCTGGGAAGTTTTCCCAGGAAGCGTGCGAGTGAGGACAAAGCATGCTGAAAAGACCCGTGTTGGTTTGTGGGGACAGTCATCAATCCATAAAGCAGCAGGGGATGTTACACCAGTCACTTCGGGTTTATTATAAAAAGGTGAACAGGTAAGGATTCAATTATCAAACTTTCACAAACGTGATTAGCCGAAGTGCAGTTACTTTTAAACTAATCTTGAACATTAGCAGAAATATTCATTCAGTATTTCATCAAGCATACATATAAGCATATCATGTAAAACCACTAATAAGCAGTAATCATTTAGGAGCTGCATGCATTTCATGATTACTCATCCTCAACATTCACTTGTTTAGTGATCATCTTCTTTCATTTATTTCATCAACATATTTCTTAATTACTCACGGGATGAATGCATCAATGCCTTAGACCACCGTAAAAGGGTAATGAGCTCATACCATGGCCGTCGCCATAACCTTTTTGGTTTTCATTCCATTGCCGTGATCTCAACGGTTTAGGGGGTTAATGTAACACCCTAAATCTTAACCCAAGACTACTAGTATGTCCTTAGGTTAATTTTTAGAATATTACCTCTTGGTCTCATCCTTTGGAAAATACTTAGCGGAAATATGGGTAAAATTTTTCTTTTTAAAATCAAAGTGAGAGCCACGCACGAAACTTAAAGGGGAAACATAGCGAAACATATAAGCACAGCATAAGAAACACATCATGTCATGGAAGCATCAACTGAATCATAGATATATATATAACGTGCCTACCCAAAGAGGCAGGACTATTTGATACATCACGAAGCGAAATACAACTGAAATGCAATACAAGGAAATCATAAAAAGCAAATACAAGAGAAACTACCCCCATACCCATGTGCACCTAAAGGAGACAACCTCATATACAAAAGAAGGTTTGTCCTCTACTATGTGGCGTGTGTGTGCACTAACTACTACCCCTCCTATGACTACTCCTGCGGGTCCGAGTACTGCGGGGTCGAGTCGATCCACTGGCGAATCTCGGCGGGAGTGGTCGAGTGCATCATCGGGGCATGTCCACCGCGGCGAGGGCGCATAGATGGCCGTCGAGCCAACCTCGGCTGGACCACCGTCTCCTCACTCCCAGCCCTCATCGGTGGAGGAGTGGGACTGGAGCTCCAACTGTACATGTGGGATGGCGGGTCCTCGGATGGGTCCGTCTCCGAGTACTGGGGACGCGGCACATACTCGGGGTACTCGCGTACTGCTGATGTCTCGGGCTCCATGCGGAGGATCTGCTCGTCGCGTGGTCTCGCTCGCTCAAAAATCCCGTTATGACGGTAAGGAGCAGTCGGGGTGAAGCGGTAGCTCGGGACGGGGTACGCGAAGGGTCGTCCCATGAACATGAATACTCGGGCTGTGCAGCGACCCTCAAAATGATATGACCCGAGTGCCGGGTCATGGTGCAGCTCCCATACCGGGGTGTCGACGAAGAGTACAAACGTCGCCATCTGAAGATATGACGGAAGAAAAGAGAGAGGGAATGAGAATCTTTCTAAAAGAATTCTCAGTAGGGTTATCCCTACCTAGGTGTCATCGTCACATCCTCAGGAACCTTGGGTTTATTTCTAAAAGGTGTGCATGCATATAAGTTCCTTTTAAGTGGGTTTCCCAAAGAGGTATTTTATCCAAGGTCCATCATATTTTATAATGCGTCTTTATAACTTAAGCAGAAATATACTAATGATATGAATGCATCATAAGGTAAACCAAACAATAGAATAACTAGGAAACATTATAACATTGACATAAGTAAAGTTTATGTGACATTGTCAACTTTAACTTTCATCTCATGGGGCCGCCCTAAAACTTCTCTAGGTTATGAGCTCATACCTTAACTAGTCGTCACTAGCTCTTACTTATCCTATGATAAGCGTAACATAATCCCGACTTAAAGTACGGGCTAGGGGGCAAATTAAGGATCTCCTTTCTAGGATCATTTCCTCTTTGAAACGCTTTGCTAGCCACGTGGGCCTCGCAATTTGTCCGCTTTGGCAGGCTGCATCTACACATACCCTCACGGATTTGTCTCCTCCTGGGGTGCTCGGCGAACCGGTGTCACCCAGAGAAGCGCGTCTCAGTGTTGTGTCACATTTATATTCTCATAAGTATTAGATCACAATTACCTCATCATTTATCATATTCATTTTTATCATGCATTCTCATATAGCTTTTTCATAACATATATATCATCACATGAAACTTTCTCATAACATTCGTCACATAAAACTTTCGCACAAACATCATCACATAGTCATATCTAACAATCATCCCCATAAGCTCATAGACATGTTATGTTATATCTCATAGTACTTTAAACTTGATTATTATGAGTCTTAAACTTGCAAATTAATTATTCTTAACTTCTTTATACACCTATAGTTTGACAATTTATGAGTTATACAAATCTCATGCTTAAGAACTAATCCAAATAGCACTAGGCGGAATTTGGACAGCTTTATGTTTAAGTGATTACGGAGTTCTAGAAATTACGGTTTAGATCTTTATCTCACTTTCTAAGTTATTGATCATCAACACCTAGTCTCTTGGGAACCTACAAGGTTATAACTAAGTATTTCTCACCTCACCCTATGGTCAAGAACATCTCTAAACCTCAAGAGTGCAGAAATCAAAATACTAACTTTACGGGTACCTAGAAGTCACAATAATGACCCTTTCTAAGTTCGGTTTGCTCCTAAGGTTTCAAGATTAAGTCCTAAACCAATTATGAGTCATTCCTACACATATAAACTAATTTAAAACCATGATTATTGAATCTAAACCTTGCTGGACAGAATCCAGAAAAATAAATCTTTAAGGGATCTAGAACTCTCAAATTAATTCTTTTCTAGTTCCTAACTTATCCTATCTTTCACATATGAGTCTTAACATAATTATTACCCAAACATAAGCATATTAACATCATTAACACAGCTCATACAGTGGCCAAACATAGCAAGGCAGAACCGAAACAACAACTCCATTTAAAGGCATTGAATCATAGTTTCTAAAGCACATAAAATACTAGTTTCTCTTGGGACCTTATTAAAACCTTCAAAACTCTTTTATGAACACTTTTATCATCTACACTCATGAAAATACTTGATAGGGCAGTGGCTATATTATTTTCATCTCCAGAGATCCTAAATTCATAACACTTAGTTCTACACATTCCTTATACTCATATAAGCTTAGAAAAATTATAAAACATGGTTTTCAATACTTGAAAACATTAAGGCCTCATAGGGCCGAAATATGAACCATAGGAAATAAATGTTTTAGACCTTTGTTTGAGATGTCATTGGGCAAGTCTTTGAGCTCTAGAATCATTAAAGTGATGACATAAAAATAAACATGCTCATGCACTTATTTTAGTTATTGCTAGAAAGTAAAGTGAGAGCATAAAATAAATATGTGGTGCAATATATTATTATCTTTGATATTTAGGTGAGGACTTGAAATATAAATATGATAATGCAAAGCTTGAAACATAAACATGATAATGCAAGTTTATTCATTATCTTGGGATTTAGTGATAGCAAGGAAATAAACATGATATGCAAAGCTTAAAGTAAACATGATGCAAGTTTCATTTTTATGTTTAACTAGAGCTCATTAAGGACTTTAACAAGATAATAACCCCTTACAATATCTCAAAGATCACAACACAAGAACCGAAAATCATATAAAAGGGAAAGAAAGTGAAGCTACATCAAGTTCTTTATTAAGTACCCAAAACCCCTATCTAGAGACAAATCTCTAGAACGTGCCGGCCAACTTTAAGGTTGACAAGGGTAGGCTTGGGCTTTTAGAAATCCTTAGATTAATTTTTCTTAAGTTGGAAAACCATGTGAGCTAGATAACATATAGATGAAGTTGTAAGAAAAGGAAAACTCAAGCTTTAGAGGTTTCTTTGAGATGAACACAATGTCATCATCTAGAAACTCTCATCATCAAGCTATCATGCTCAAATCAAGGCCTCATGGCCGAAAATGAAAGGAAAGGAAAGACAAAGGAAAGTTCAAAAAGAATCCAAGAGAAAACTAGAGAAAAACACTTTCTTGAGCAAAATAAAGTTTGAAAACAAATCCCTACCTTTTGATGAAGATGAAAGCTTGAACTTGAAGATGGAAATGAGATGAGCAACACCTCCTAGGATGGTGATGATGATTCGGCCTTGATGAGAGAAAAGAAAGAAAATGTGTTTCAAGTGGAGTTGTGTTTGAGGTGTGGTGTTTGAGAGGTTTGATGATGGTTCAAGGTTTTGGGGTGGTGTTTGATGGTGGAGAGGTGATGATGAGATGAAGAGATGAAGAAGATAAAGATGAAAAGAAAGGAAGAACACTCTTGGAACTTTGAGAGAAAAAGGAAAGACTAGCAAGACAACTCTAAAACTCTAAACTTTGCAAATGCTTCAAAGTGTAACAAGGCTAACACAAGCATCCTATTTATAGAAAATCAAAACCATGGAGGAGTGAATGGGGAGGGCTTGGCGTAGCCTTTGAGGGAGGAAGGAAGAGAAAATATCTCTTACACAAGGTCATTCAAGCATGGTTTGAAGTATGGAAGCTATGCTACAAAGTATGGCTTGATGTGAGTTAATTTCCTATCACATTTTTATGAAATTAGGCTTCTAGAACCTTAACATGGCTGGAACTTTTCCAGCCACAAATAAATGGGGAAAGTGGGTTGTTTTAATTATTTATTCATGTGGAAATTCAAGCTTGATTGAAAGTTATGACAAGGTATAGTGTATGTGACTTGAGGTATGGCCTTGGAGTGTTGAAAAATTGAACATGTGATGCATAATGGAGGGAGTGAGGCTTGGCCAGCTTGGGGCAGCAGAATGGGAGGATGATTTGACCATTTAATTGTGTGTTAATGGTAGGTTTAGATGTGTATTAGCTTAGGTACAAGGTTAGGAATGATTAAGCTTAAGTTTAGGTAACTAAGAATGTGATTTAGGGAGTTTATGACAAGTTTAGGAGTGCTCATACATCATTAAAGAATTTAAAACTCATTTATGAATAAACAATGTGTAACACAATTCCATGATTTAAGGAATTGGAAAGAGAAAACACTATTCAAGATTCTATGACTAGGTGTCATAAAATTAAAATATGATTTTAGGTTGTAATTAAGTACTTTTTGGTTCTAATCAACTTTAATAAATTATTTTGACTCTAGATTAATTAAGGAAATTAATTAACCTTCGATTAGAGCCTAATATTGCTTAGGTTTGCTTAATCGTGTGATTAAGCGTAAAGAAATCTGAGACTAGGGGCAAAACCGTAATTTTGCACTAATTTTGCCCGGGACTTCAAAAATTAAAACTGAGGTCATAGAATACATAAAAACACCTTTTAAAATCATCTGGAGAAGTTTCGGGTTCATCCGGCACTTGCAAACGGGTAAAACACCACAGGGGCGTGTTGGTCATTTTGACCCGAAAACTTCAACGAGATTTTCGATCCGGGAAGGTACATAAGTTTTCTAATCCCCTTCCAACATTGAGTTTGCCCTTCGAGTAATCGGGCCAGACTGGCTTTCCTCGAATTAATAAAATGACCTCAGGGGCATTTTGGTCATTTTCACTCTAACAGAAAATCGGGGTGTTACATTACTCCCCTCCTTAAAAAGAATTTCGCCCTCGAAATTCGTACCTTAGAAAAGCTCTGGATATTTGGACTTCATCTCTGACTCTAGTTCCCACGTGTATTCTTCCGACTTGCCTTGTCCCCATGCCACTTTTACCAAAGGAACAGACTTGTTCCTTAAGCCTTGACTCCGTGATCCACTATTCCCGTAGGCGGTACATTGAAAGTGAGGTCCTCCCTTAACTGTACATGCTCTGGTTCTAGGACATGGCTAGGGTCGGACTCATATTTACGTGGCGGGAGGCGTGAAAGACATCATGAAGGTTTGACAGATTGGGTGGTAAGGCTATTTTGTAAGCTACGGATCCGACTCTTTGAAGAATTTCAAAAGGACCGAGAAATCGGGGACTCAACTTTTTAACTTTCATGGCTCTCCCTATTCCCTGTAGTGGGGTGATTCTTAGAAATACATGTTCTCCCTCTTGGAACTCCAAGGGCTTGCGCCTTTGTCCGCGTAGCTTTTCTCGTCGACTTTGAGCGGTTAAGATTCTATCCTTGATCTTCTTGATTTGTTCCGTCGTTTCCCTCACTACCTCAGGTCCTAAGACACTTTGCTCTCCGGCCTCGTACCAACACAAGGGTGATTGGCACTTCCTTCCGTATAATGCCTCAGTGCGGTGCCATATCGATGCTTGCGTGATAATTGTTGTTATCACGCAAACTCGATCAAAGGCATGTACTTATCCCAACTTCCTTTTTGGTCTAAGACACAAGCTCTCAACATATCTTCTAGGGTTTGGATTGTCCTCTCGGATCGACCATCCGCTTGTGGGTGGTAAGCGATTGCTTAGGCACAACTTGGAACCAAACGCCTTTTGAAAGGCTCCCCAAAAACGTGACGTAAACCGCGGATCTCGATCCGAGATTATCGTCGATGGTACTCCATGCAACCTTACTATTTCTTGGATGTAAAGTGGGCCAACTTATCCAACGAGTGCATTGACTCGAATAGGTAGAAAGTGAGCCGACTTAGTCAGTCGATCCACGATTACCCATACGGCATCGTGGCCAGCTTGGGTCTTTGGCAATCCTGTCACGAAGTCCATTGATATACTCTCCCACTTCCACTCGGGGATCGACAGGGGTTGCAACATGCCAGAAGGTTTTTGGTGTTCGATCTTGACCTTTTGGCAGACCAAACACTTACTCACCCAGGCGACCACATCCTTCTTTAATCCGGGCCACCAAAACATCCTCTTCAAGTCCTGATACATCTTCGTAGTACCAGGATGGATGGCAAAATGGCTCTTGTGAGCTTCCTCCAAGATCTTCTCTCGGAGGTCACCATCTTGTGGCACAGATTCGCCCCTCGAACCTCCATAACCAGTCGGGGCCTCGTACAAAACATTTCAACTTTCCAGCCTTTACTGCCTCGATTGTCTCCATAAAGTCCTCATTTTCTCTTTGGGCAAGCATAATCCTTTGCTTAAACCCACTGGTCACCGTGAGATGACTCATCACGATGCCATTCTCCGTTATAGACATTCCAAGATTCATATTCCTAAATTGCTCTATTAACCCAACTTCATTAACCATCATACTTGGACAGACGTAACGAAGTTTCGGCTCAAGGCGTCGGCTACTACATTAGCCTTGCTTGGGGTGGTAACTTAAACCAAAATCGTAGTCCTTGAGGAATTCCATCCATCTCCTTTGCCTCATATTCAACTCCTTTTGATCAAAGAGATGCTTGAGACTCTTATGATCGGAGAAAACTTCAAACCTCACACCATACAAATGGTGTCTCCACATCTTTAGAGCGAACACGATGGCTGCTAGTTCAAGGTCATGGGTGGGGTAGGTTACCTCATGAGGCTTGAGTTGCCTGGACGCATAGGCTACCACTTGCCTGTTTTGCATCAATACACAACCTAAACCTTTGCGGAAGCATCGCAATATACCTCGAAGGGTACATTGGGGTCGGAGTAAAACTAAAACTGGGGTTGAGGTGAGCTTTTCCTTAAGCTCTAGGAAACTCTTTTCACACTCGGGGCTCCACTCAAACGGGGCATTCTTCCTAGTGAGCTTGGTTAAGGGTAGGGCTAACTGGGAAAATCCTTTAATGAACCTACGATAATATCCAGCTAAACCCAAAAAGCTTCTAATCTCGATTCTGAGGTTGGTCTATCCCAATTCATCACACCTCTATCTTACTTGGGTCGACTATGCCACCTTTTGACACAACATGTCCTAAGAACTTTACCTCCTCTAACCAAAATTCACACTTAGACAACTTAGCGTATAACTTCTTCTCCTTTAATACCTCTAAAACCAACCTTAAATGACGCTCATGCTCCTCGTGGGTTTTCGAATAGATGAGAATATCATCTATGAACACAACCACTAATCGATCTAAATAGGGTCTAAAGATCCTATTCATGTAATCCATAAAAACTGGGAGCATTCGTCAAACCAAACGACATTACATTGAACTCAAAGTGTCCATACCGAGTTCGAAAGGCGGTTTTAGGAATATCTGAATCTCTCACCCTAATCTGATGGTAACCGGACCTTAAATCAATCTTAGAAAACACTCGCTCCTTTCAATTGGTCCATAAGATCGTCAATCCTAGGCAATGGGTACTTATTCTTTATGGTTACTTGGTTCAACTGCCTATAGTCTATACACATCCTCATGCTTCCGTCCTTTTTCTTCACAAATAAGACCGGAGCGCCCCAAGGTGAAGCACTCGGCCTTATAAAACTCTTTTCTAACAGCTCCTCTAACTGGGTTTTCAACTTTGCTAACTCCGAGGGTGACATCCTATACGGGGCTATAGAGATTGGTCCTGTCCCAGGAACCAACTCTATGGAGAACTCCACTTCTCTTTCGGGAGGGAACTCGGGTATTTCATCTGGAAACACCTCGGGATAGTCTCTCACCACAGGTATCTCACCTAGGTTCTGCTCCAAGTCTACATCACAGTGACTAGGAGAACATATCCCTTAGTTTTCTTCCCACTACAGAAGACCTCTACGGAATTTAGGTACAGCCTAATGGGTTGAGTGATGTTTTCGAGAGGAGAAGGGAAAACTACGGTTTGGGTTCCACAATCTAACATCACACGATTGGGGTGAAGCCAGTTCATGCCTAAGATAATGCCTATGTCTTTCAAGGGTAAACAAATTAAATCTATGATAAAAGACCTATTTTCTACAACAAGATGACAGTTTAAACAACAACGGCAAGTATTAACAGGGCGATTTGTAGGAGTAGAAACAATGAGATCAAAGGGGAGTTTAGAGACTTTTAGATTTAAGGACTCGACACTAGCAAGTGAAATGAAAGAATGAGTAGCACCAGAGTCATAAAGTACAGTTAAGGCTTTACCATTTACTTCGCACATACCTTCGATGAGATCTTTGGACTTCTTGGCGTCTTCCGCGTTAAGGGTAAAGACCCTTCCTCGGTATTGTGGTCGGGGTTTTGGTTCGATGTCCCTTGTCGGTGCAGTCCTTTGCATAGTGGCCAGGTTGCCACACTTGAAACATACATTACGACCAGGCTAAGCATGGGCGATTCCGTGGTTCTTCCCGCATTGTGGGCAGACGTCGGCCAGATGTTGCTCGGGAGTAGCGGCAGGGTTTGTGGTGCCTTGTTCTTGGCTCCACTTGGCCCTCCATTGTGGTTTGAGTCCACCCGGTCCACGGGGTTGATTATTGAAATTCCTCGGGCCTTGATGTTGAAATGGCGGCCTTTGGTGTTGTTTGGATTGTTGGTGAGCAGGAGCTCTTGGCGGTTGTTGTTGTTGTTGTCGGGCTGGTTGGGTGGTAGGGGTTGTAGTGATTCCTCGACGGTACTGCGGTTTGAACCGGGGCTTGAGGTCCGAGCCGCTTAGCTTCGCTCGCCCTTGTGATTTGAATCTTTCTCTGTCCTTCTTCAAGTATCCAGGCACTTGTTGACCAGGGTCGGAAGTCTCGATCTCCATATGGGCCACCGCGTAGTTCATTTACGCCTTGAGACCGGCCTCATACTTCACACACTTCCAAACTTCATCGGGTTCCCTTGGAACACCGAGAGAACGATTAGCTCCTCAAACTTCGCGGTGTATTGAGCTACAGATGGACCCTCCTTGGGTTAATCGCATGAACTCAACGTCCTTCGCGTTCCTCACGGACTCGGAAAGTACTTCTCATAGAAGTAAGTCTTGAACGACTCGGTCAATGGGAGTTCCGGAGGCTTCTAGCAGATGCCTCGTGCCGTTCCACCGTAACTTCGGCGTCAATTTCAGCATGAAAGCGACAAATGTGACCTTACGCTCCTCGGCGAGTAACAGCAGTAGATCTTCTCCATGTCTTTGATCCACTCATCGGCCTTGTCAGGGTCCATTACCCCTCGGAATACTGGCGGTTTCGCCTTGCGGAACTCGCTGAAGCGGGCTTGTTCCATCGTCTCAGCAGCAGGGGGAGGAGGGGAGCAGGAGCAGCGTTAAACTTGTTGATCCATTCGGTCGAACATTCGTTCCATGGCTTGCGCCATGCGACGGACGGCAGCAGTTGTATCATCTTGTTCAACATCGGGTGTAGTCCTAGGCCGTCGTCGCGGTGCCATTGGTCCCTGTACACATGAAACAATGAACATCAAGTTGATCAGGCTCAATATCCATGCAAAATGAGCTAGTTACCATGGCACTTGCAACCAACAGAAGTCATGCATCTCTAGTCCTACAGCTTATCTTTATCAAGCACTATACATGACATAACTATCGTATTATGCTTATAAAGCATAGTCAGTCCAATCCTCAGGCTCCATGAGAATCGAACTGCTCTGATACCATAATGTAACACCCTAAATCTTAACCCAAGACTACTAGTATGTCCTTAGGTTAATTTTTAGAATATTACCTCTTGGTCTCATCCTTTGGAAAATACTTAGCGGAAATACGGGTAAAATTTTTCTTTTTAAAATCAAAGTGAGAGCCACGCACGAAACTTAAAGGGGAAACATAGCGAAACATATAAGCAAAGCATAAGAAACACATCATGTCATGGAAGCATCAACTGAATCATAGATATATATATAACGTGCCTACCCAAAGAGGCAGGACTATTTGATACATCACGAAGCGAAATACAACTGAAATGCAATACAAGGAAATCATAAAAAGCAAATACAAGAGAAACTACCCCCATACCCATGTGCACCTAAAGGAGACAACCTCATATACAAAAGAAGGTTTGTCCTCTACTATGTGGCGTGTGTGTGCACTAACTACTACCCCTCCTATGACTACTCCTGCGGGTCCGAGAAATCGTGGGGTCGAAGTCGATCCTTGGCGAATCTCGGCGGGAGTGGTCGAGTGCATCATCGGGCATGTCCACCGCGGGCGAGGGCGCATAGATGGCCGTCGAGCCAACCTCATTTGGACCACCGTCTCCTCACTCCCAGCCCTCATCGGTGGAGGAGTGGGACCGAGCTCCAACTGTACATGTGGGATGGCGGGTCCTCGGATGGGTCCGTCTCCAGTCTTGAGGACGCGGCACATACTCGGTACTCGCGTACTGCTGATGTCTCGGGCTCCATGCGGAGGATCTGCTCGTCGCGTGGTCTCGCTCGCTCAAAAATCCCGTTATGACGGTAAGGAGCAGTCGGGGTGAAGCGGTAGCTCGGGGCGGAATGCGAAGGGTCGTCCCATGAACATGAATACTCGGCGGTGCAGCGACCCTCAAAATGATATGTCCCGAGTGCCGGGTCATGGTGCAGCTCCCATACCGGTGTGTCGACGAAGAGTACAAACGTCGCTATCTGAAGATATGACGGAAGAAAAGAGAGAGGGAATGAGAATCTTTCTAAAAGAATTCTCAGTAGGGTTATCCCTACCTAGGTGTCATCGTCACATCCTCAGGAACCTTGGGTTTATTTCTAAAAGGTGTGCATGCATATAAGTTCCTTTTAAGTGGGTTTCCCAAAGAGGTATTTTATCCAAGGTCCATCATATTTTATAATGCGTCTTTATAACTTAAGCAGAAATATACTAATGATATGAATGCATCATAAGGTAAACCAAACAATAGAATAACTAGGAAACATTATAACATTGACATAAGTAAAGTTTATGTGACATTGTCAACTTTAACTTTCATCTCATGGGGCCGCCCTAAAACTTCTCTAGGTTATGAGCTCATACCTTAACTAGTCGTCACTAGCTCTTACTTATCCTATGATAAGCGTAACATAATCCCGACTTAAAGTACGGGCTAGGGGGCAAATTAAGGATCTCCTTTCTAGGATCATTTCCTCTTTGAAACGCTTTGCTAGCCACGTGGGCCTCGCAATTTGTCCGCTTTGGCAGGCTGCATCTACACATACCCTCACGGATTTGTCTCCTCCTGGGGGTGCTCGGCCGAACCGGTGTCACCCAGGAGAAGCGCGTCTCAGTGTTGTGTCACATTTATATTCTCATAAGTATTAGATCACAATTACCTCATCATTTATCATATTCATTTTTATCATGCATTCTCATATAGCTTTTTCATAACATATATATCATCACATGAAACTTTCTCATAACATTCGTCACATAAAACTTTCGCACAAACATCATCACATAGTCATATCTAACAATCATCCCCATAAGCTCATAGACATGTTATGTTATATCTCATAGTACTTTAAACTTCGATTATTATGAGTCTTAAACTTGCAAATTAATTATTCTTAACTTCTTTATACACCTATAGTTTGACAATTTATGAGTTATACAAATCTCATGCTTAAGAACTAATCCAAATAGCACTAGGCGGAATTTGGACAGCTTTATGTTTAAGTGATTACGGAGTTCTAGAAATTACGGTTTAGATCTTTATCTCACTTTCTAAGTTATTGATCATCAACACCTAGTCTCTTGGGAACCTACAAGGTTATAACTAAGTATTTCTCACCTCACCCTATGGTCAAGAACATCTCTAAACCTCAAGAGTGCAGAAATCAAAATACTAACTTTACGGTACCTAGAAGTCACAATAATGACCCTTTCTAAGTTCGGTTTGCTCCTAAGGTTTCAAGATTAAGTCCTAAACCAATTATGAGTCATTCCTACACATATAAACTAATTTAAAACCATGATTATTGAATCTAAACCTTGCTGGACAGAATCCAGAAAAATAAATCTTTAAGGGATCTAGAACTCTCAAATTAATTCTTTTCTAGTTCCTAACTTATCCTATCTTTCACATATGAGTCTTAACATAATTATTACCCAAACATAAGCATATTAACATCATTAACACAGCTCATACAGTGGCCAAACATAGCAAGGCAGAACCGAAACAACAACTCCATTTAAAGGCATTGAATCATAGTTTCTAAAGCACATAAAATACTAGTTTCTCTTGGGACCTTATTAAAACCTTCAAAACTCTTTTATGAACACTTTTATCATCTACACTCATGAAAATACTTGATAGGGCAGTGGCTATATTATTTTCATCTCCAGAGGTCCTAAATTCATAACACTTAGTTCTACACATTCCTTATACTCATATAAGCTTAGAAAAATTATAAAACATGGTTTTCAATACTTGAAAACATTAAGGCCTCATAGGGCCGAAATATGAACCATAGGAAATAAATGTTTTAGACCTTTGTTTGAGATGTCATTGGGCAAGTCTTTGAGCTCTAGAATCATTAAAGTGATGACATAAAAATAAACATGCTCATGCACTTATTTTAGTTATTGCTAGAAAGTAAAGTGAGAGCATAAAATAAATATGTGGTGCAATATATTATTATCTTTGATATTTAGGTGAGGACTTGAAATATAAATATGATAATGCAAAGCTTGAAACATAAACATGATAATGCAAGTTTATTCATTATCTTGGGATTTAGTGATAGCAAGGAAATAAACATGATATGCAAAGCTTAAAGTAAACATGATGCAAGTTTCATTTTTATGTTTAACTAGAGCTCATTAAGGACTTTAACAAGATAATAACCCCTTACAATATCTCAAAGATCACAACACAAGAACCGAAAATCATATAAAAGGGAAAGAAAGTGAAGCTACATCAAGTTCTTTATTAAGTACCCAAAACCCCTATCTAGAGACAAATCTCTAGAACGTGCCGGCCAACTTTAAGGTTGACAAGGGTAGGCTTGGGCTTTTAGAAATCCTTAGATTAATTTTTCTTAAGTTGGAAAACCATGTGAGCTAGATAACATATAGATGAAGTTGTAAGAAAAGGAAAACTCAAGCTTTAGAGGTTTCTTTGAGATGAACACAATGTCATCATCTAGAAACTCTCATCATCAAGCTATCATGCTCAAATCAAGGCCTCATGGCCGAAAATGAAAGGAAAGGAAAGACAAAGGAAAGTTCAAAAAGAATCCAAGAGAAAACTAGAGAAAAACACTTTCTTGAGCAAAATAAAGTTTGAAAACAAATCCCTACCTTTTGATGAAGATGAAAGCTTGAACTTGAAGATGGAAATGAGATGAGCAACACCTCCTAGGATGGTGATGATGATTCGGCCTTGATGAGAGAAAAAGAAAGAAAATGTGTTTCAAGTGGAGTTGTGTTTGAGGTGTGGTGTTTGAGAGGTTTGATGATGGTTCAAGGTTTTGGGGTGGTGTTTGATGGTGGAGAGGTGATGATGAGATGAAGAGATGAAGAAGATAAAGATGAAAAGAAAGGAAGAACACTCTTGGAACTTTGAGAGAAAAAGGAAAGACTAGCAAGACAACTCTAAAACTCTAAACTTTGCAAATGCTTCAAAGTGTAACAAGGCTAACACAAGCATCCTATTTATAGAAAATCAAAACCATGGAGGAGTGAATGGGGAGGGCTTGGCCGTAGCCTTTGAGGGAGGAAGGAAGAGAAAATATCTCTTACACAAGGTCATTCAAGCATGGTTTGAAGTATGGAAGCTATGCTACAAAGTATGGCTTGATGTGAGTTAATTTCCTATCACATTTTTATGAAATTAGGCTTCTAGAACCTTAACATGGCTGGAACTTTTCCAGCCACAAATAAATGGGGAAAATGGGTTGTTTTAATTATTTATTCATGTGGAAATTCAAGCTTGATTGAAAGTTATGACAAGGTATAGTGTATGTGACTTGAGGTATGGCCTTGGAGTGTTGAAAAATTGAACATGTGATGCATAATGGAGGGAGTGAGGCTTGACCAGCTTGGGGCAGCAGAATGGGAGGATGATTTGACCATTTAATTGTGTGTTAATGGTAGGTTTAGATGTGTATTAGCTTAGGTACAAGGTTAGGAATGATTAAGCTTAAGTTTAGGTAACTAAGAATGTGATTTAGGAGTTTATGACAAGTTTAGGAGTGCTCATACATCATTAAAGAATTTAAAACTCATTTATGAATAAACAATGTGTAACACAATTCCATGATTTAAGGAATTGGAAAGAGAAAATACTATTCAAGATTCTATGACTAGGTGTCATAAAATTAAAATATGATTTTAGGTTGTAATTAAGTACTTTTGGTTCTAATCAACTTTAATAAATTATTTTGACTCTAGATTAATTAAGGAAATTAATTAACCTTCGATTAGAGCCTAATATTGCTTAGGTTTGCTTAATCGTGTGATTAAGCGTAAAAATCTGAGACTAGGGGCAAAACCGTAATTTTGCACTAATTTTGCCCGGGTCTTCAAAAATTAAAACTGAGGTCATAGAATACATAAAAACGCCTTTTAAAATCATCTGGAGAAGTTTCGGTTCATCCGCACTTGCAAGCAATGTAAAACACCACAGGCGTTTTGGTCATTTTGACCGAAAACTCGAAACGAGATTTTCGATCCCGGAAGGTACATAAGTTTTCTAATCCCCTTCCAACATTGAGTTTGCTCCTTCGAGTACCGCCAAGACTGGCTTTCCTCGGTCAGGTGAAAATGACCTCGTGGGCATTTTGGTCATTTTCACTCTAATGAAAATCGAGGCGTTCTGATTAAGCCGTGAGTTTAGCTCAAGTCCACTTTTCCAGACTTTCATTGCTACTTTTTCAAACTTTACTTTTATTATTTCCTTTGAAAATGAATGTATGCATATCATCATGTAATCACAATAAATCATGGGCAATCAATCATTCATCTTCATCATTTCATAACTCATCACCATACATTCACTTTACTATAATTCACTTCATGAAACATGGATAATATCATGTAAATCTCATAGTAAACATTTTCATAAATGATTCATTTTAAGCAACCAAAGTTATCAAGTTGAGTTCCTAGTGTTCCTAAGAGGTAATGGATGTCTTAGTATTATCTTTTTCTCTTAGTGTTCTTTGTACTCTTAGAATTCCATTAATACATTAATGCATTTCAAAATATTATTATAGGTTCTTTATATATTCTTATTATGGATTTCGTATAACTCTTGAAGATTATTATTCTACTTAAATTCTTAAAATTCTCTGTTTACAAGACTTGATTCTTTTATTTATATTTTTGACATCTTTTAGAAGAAAGTTTATAATTCTCTCAGATACTTGTTATCTCAGCTTAGTAAAGGTAGTTCCAAATTCCTAACTCATCAAATTTTAGCATTTACATATTTGGAATAGTGTAAATCCATTGTAAACCATGCATAGGAGGGTTCCCAGGAAAGAGAGGTGGGTCACAATGGACATGCTTAAATACCAAGTCTTTCCTTAGCCAGAACCTTTCCAAACTGCACTTTCACAGTACACTATCCCGAAATTTATTTCTCATTCTGTATTTATGTGGTACAAAGCTTTATACATAACATACATGGGTGTATTCCTATATGTGTTAGCTCTCCAACAAAGTTGAAATCAGTCCATTTGCATTTTTCTAGAGTGAGTTACACCTATTTTACTACTACAAGGTCAGATTTAAAGTTTCAGTCTTAGGCTCTACTTTAAAAATTTATATCTTGAGCTAGAAAACTCCGTTTTGGTGATTCTTTTTGGAGAGTGTTCTATAATGAGTCTAGTTTATAGTAAAATTATTTTAATTTCAAGATACTTGATATTTTATGAACAGTAGCTTTCAAGTACCTGCTGCCAGAAACAACTAGAAATTCCAGCACCTACCATTTTCATGTCTTAAGTTACCTTTATTAAATCAGGTTTCACATACAATCTTTTCAAGTTATATTTGAGTTTGATAACATCATAAGGGTACTCATAACAAAATAGAATATATTTTTCAAATAATCATTTAAAACTTTTGACAATAACTCAAACTTGAGGCATTCTATCAAGGTTAGAAGCCAACAATACTTGAACAATTAAAGATGAAGCTCCTACCTCTTGTGTAGGGTCTAAAAAGGGTCATTCTCTTCTTCCTTAAGCTTTGAACAAGAGTCTTTGGAGTGGATGACCCTCCTTGAATCTTGGCTCTAGAACTTGAATGCTTAAGAAAATATTTCTCACTAGAGTTAAAGATTGTAACTCTTGTGAGGGCTAGTGAAAGTTTGGACTTAGGATTTAAGTGTTTGGATGAAGTTTAGAAGATCAAGAGAAGTCTTTGAAGAACATAAGAAGAATGATAGAATAAGAAAGAAAGAACACTTAGGGAGTTTTTGAATTGAAGAGAGTTTGAGGAGTATTTATAGTGGAAAGATTAGAGAAAAAATCAGAAGGAAAGCACTTGGAGCATGATTTATGGAAACATGTTGGCTGAATTTTGGGATGAAAATGCTCCTTGTTTTGTGCAAACATGTTTCCATGTTTTGTGCAAACACGTTTCCATGTTTTGTGCAAACACGTTTCCATGTTTTGTGCAAACATGTTGGATGAAAACGCTCCATGTTTTATGCAAACATGTTTCCATGTTTTATGCAAACATGTTTCCATGTTTTGTGCAAAGATATTAGTGGATATTTTTGTAATTAGACAATGATAGTGGTATTCTTGTAATTCCATTCATAGAGTAAGGGTATCTTTGTCATTTAATAAGGCAAGGGTAGTTTGGTAATTTCCTTTACATAGCAAGGGCATTTTCGTAATTTCCACTAAGTGATGGCATTTTCGTAATTCTTTGCATTTTTCTCTAAACATACTTAAGTAGACTATTTGTTGTGTTTCATAACATTTGTCCCGATTCTCTTGGTTTTGCTATCGCTAATTAATATTTATCTTAGTTATAAATTTGGGGATGTTACACGAGGCATATAATCCGGGTGGTCGCAGGCGGCGGATCCAGCAGTATAAGTACGCATAACCTGCTTGTTGTGCATCCGTGCACATCGAAGACCATATTGTTGCCATAAGGAGACGTCGGGGAGAAGCGGTAGCTATGTACCGAGTGTGTGAAGGGACGTATACATGAAGACTCATACCGCACATCATCTCTCAAAATGGTATGATCCATGCTTGAGATCATAGTGCACCTCCCATATGGGAGTGTCGATGAACACCACGAACGTCGCCATGATCTGAAGATGTGACGGGAGAGAAAAAGAGAAAGAAAAGGAATGAGAATCTTACTAAAGAGTCTCAGTAGGATATCTTCTATCTAGGGTTACATCGTCAACATCGTCAGAAACCTTGGGTTTGTTATAAAGGGGTGAGCATGCATATAAAGTTCATTATTAAGTTTACAAATATAATTATCCAAGGTCCATTCCTTTTAGAATGAATCTTAATGCGTGAATGCAACATAGCAAATCGTGAATACATGGCTATACATTATGCATCACGGCAATCAATATAACATCAACGAACATATAAGAGGCATAAAGTGGCAAAATATACTTTCAAGTGAAACTTTTCTCTTTTCTCAACTTTGTGACTTAAGAATTTCATACTTAAGCATCATGGGCCACCCTAAACATCATCTAGGTAATGAGCTCATACCTTAACTAGTCGTCACTAGTTCTTACTTATCCTCTTGATAAGCGAAATCATAAAAATAATCCCGACTACTAGAGTACGGGCTAGGGGGCTTAAGGATCACCTCTCATAGGAATATTTCCTTCTTTGAAACACTCTACTGGCATCTAGTGCACAGCGAATTATCCACTTTGGTAGGCTGCATCCACTCATACCCTCACGGATTTGCCTCCTCCCCATCAGAGCGGGAGAAGTATGTCACAGTGCTCACATTAGGACTCAGTTCCTGGGGGTGCTTGGCCGAACCAGTGTCACCCAGGACTTTATCCCATATTCTTTTCAAAAACATTCTCAAGTCCTTAATTTGATGGAAATTAGGTAGCATAACAGCTGTATACCAAATTTCTTTCAAATTCTCTTTCTGCCACGATAACTCATAATACATGTACTTTCTCATTCAACTTCTATAATCATAATAGACTTAAAATTACATAAGCACACTCATTATAACACATGTATCATCACAAACATACTTGAAATAATAAACTCAAGTAATCAAAGATTATAATGTCTTATGTTTTGACCCTTAGGGCCTTTAAACTCAAAATCTAAGTTCTCTATCATCATGACTTAATCTCTCGGGCACCTAAGGGTCCACAACTAAGTAGTCCTCACTCAATTCTATGATAATAACTAATTCTAAACCTCAAGAGTGCAGAATTTATGTTTTGCTAATTACGGGTACCTATGAGTTACAACTTTGACCCTTTCTAAGTCCAGTTTTCTCCTATAGCATCAAGATCAATTCCTAAACCAATAATGAGTGATTCCTACACATTTACACTAATTATAAACCATTATTACTAATATTATCCTTGCTGGAACAGAATCCAGAATTTCCATTTCTAAGGGATCTAGAATTCTCGTTTTAATTCTTTTCTAGTTACTAACTTGTCTTAGCTTTCTCAAATTAATTTTAACATCAAATATACCTGAATATACACATTCTAACATGATTAAATCATCATCATATAGTGAGCAAACATTTAAGGAAGAACCGTAAGCATCATCATCATACTATGCATAGAATTTCATTTCTAACACATAAATTACTAGTTTCTCTTGGAACCTTTTCAAGCTTCTAAAACTCACTTGAGAACAATTTATTTCATTAAAATCATCATGAAACCAATGAGGGAAGTTGCTATTTCAAAATAATTTCAAGAGGGATTTAAATCATAAAACTATGCTTAAAACATTTCTTGAGATCATCTAAACTTAAGGAAAATAATAAAACATAGGTTTTGGCACTTGTGACTAGATGAAACTCACACCAAGTTCAACATTATCACATGGCCGAGAATCAAGAGAATAAAACACATTCATTTCCAAACTTTGCTTGAGATAACAATGGGCAAGTCTTTGAGCTCCAAACTTCTTAGGTGATGACATAAACTAAAATATGCAATGCACTTTGTTTTATTCTTTATTATGAGGTGAGAGCATAAAATAAATATGCTATGCAAGCTCATTATTATCTTAGAAGTATAGTGATGACTTCAACATAAACATGAGAATGCAAGTTCATTCTTTAATCTTGAAAGTTTAGTGATGACATAAAGATAAATATGGATGCTGTAACACCCTAATTTTTAACCCAATACTCTAGAACATATTAGGCTAATCATTAGGTTATTACTTCTTAGTCTCATCATTTTATTAAAATACTTAGCGGAAATTACGGGTAAATTTTTCTTTTTGAAAACATAAAACAAAGTGAGAGCCACGAACTTAGCTAATCGAGTAATAGAGATGTAAAGTACGCGTAACACTCATTATAAATCATAAAGTTGAGCATGTAGTTAAAGGGCAGCAATCATGACAACAAAGAGAAACATTTCATTAATAACTTAATAAGAGTACATAAGTAGTCATACCCTCATGGAGACGGGCAGAGCTTGTAGTACAATGGAAATAAAATACAAGGAAATGTAACGTACATGGTTCAACATGAAGATGAAAACCCAAAACGCTACCCTCCTACTAGACTACGAGTACAAACTACAACCCCTCCCAAAAGGCACTACCGAAGGGAAGATCTCCATAAAAGCTCGGGTACTCGCAAAGCTCTCCATCGGAATCTAGTGATAACGGGGATCCTCGGGTGATAGAGGCAGGTAACTGGGGAACCGCTCTATCTCCTCCTGTGTGGGCCAATGGAGTGTGAAAGGAACACGTGACGACTGAAAGTGAGCTCCTCGACGCGGGCGCATCTCGGCTCTCCTCGCCAAGCGTGGCTGCCTCATGGTCTCCTAGCTCCCCTCGCGCCGGTACTGGGGAAAGGGAGCGGAGTGCTCCAAAGGAACATGCATCGGCGAATCCTCAGATAGATCGGTCTCGGACCTCCTCGAGCGAGGCACGTACTCCGGGTAGTCACAGATAGCTGAGGCAGAGGTACGGGCAAGGCATAGCTACTTGTCATGCCGGCGAGTGTGCTCGAAGATCATGTCATCACCACCAAAAGGTGCAGTAGGAGTGAGCTGGTAGCTCGAAACTAGGTAAGCAAAGGGTCATCCCATGTACACAAAAGCACGGACAGCACAACAACCCTCGAAGTGATACAAACGGTGGTCCGGGTCGTAGTGCACCTCCCAAACAGGCGTGTCAATGAAAACCACGAACATCGCCATCGGTCTCTGAAGATGTGACGGAAGAAAGAAGAAAGATGAGTGAGAATTCTTACTAAAGAATCTCAGTAGGAGCCTCCTATCCTAGGGTTACATCGTACACATCCTCAGGAACTTTGGGTTAAATTATAAAACAGTGATCATGCATATAAGGTTCAATTTAGGGTTTTCCAAAACTAATTATCCAAGGTCCATTCCTTTTAGAATGCATCTTGATGTTATGAGTGCAACATATTATATCATGGATGCATGTCAATACTTGAGCATATAAAACAACACATCAAAGCACATAAACAAAAATCATGTGGCATAAGGGCATATAACTTTCAAATGAGATCATTCCTCAACCTCATGACATCAATTATGGTACTTTAGCATATAACGCCACCTAAAAATAACTAGGTTATGAGCTCATACCTCAGCTAGTCGTCACTAGCTCTTGCTTATTATCTTGAATAAGCGAAACATAAATAATAATCCCGACTCGCAAGTAAGGGTAGGGGGCAGGGATCACCTCTCTCTAGGGTATACCCTCTTTGAAACACTTTGTGGGCATTAACCCACAACAATTTGTCCGCTTTGGTAAGCTGCATCTACTCATACCCTCACGGATTTGTCTCCCATGGGGGTGCTTGGCCGAATCGGTGTCACCCAGGCAAGTGCGTCTCAGGGCTTTGTCACATAAAAATCTCCTAGGGGTGCTCGGCCGAACCG
Source organism: Dalbergia cultrata (assembly GCA_031216105.1). NCBI lineage: Eukaryota > Viridiplantae > Streptophyta > Magnoliopsida > Fabales > Fabaceae > Dalbergia > Dalbergia cultrata. Next base: position 36,364,015 of record CM062344.1, on the reverse strand, counting down.
GTGTCACCCAGAGTTTTCCATTCATATGGTACTCATAAACATTTCTTTAACCCTTTTACATTTGACGAAAATTTGGCAGCATAACAGCTGTTAAACCGAATTTCCTTCAAACTTGCCACAAGCTAATTCACACAACATATTCTCATGAAATCTCATGCTATGATAAACTTTAACATTGTCATTAATCATTTTCTCATGCATCAAGCACATCTCATCACATCATTGCATCATGTAACACATCATAGCATTAACAACTTCCTTAGTGTCTTATGCATTGACCCTTAAGGTCCTCAACTCACATTTTAAGTTATAAATCATCAAACCTAATCTCTCGGGAGCTTATAAGGTCTGAACTAAGTATTTCTCACCTCGCACTATGGTCAAGAACATCTCTAAACCTCAAGGATGCAGAATTCATAATCCTAACTTTACGGGTACCTAGGAGTCACGACAATGACCCTTTCTAAGTCCGGTTTGCTCCTAAGGCATCAAGATCAAGTCCCAAACCATTTATGAGTCGTTCCAACACATTTAGACAAATTTAAGTCCATGATTAGCATTACTAAACCTTGCTGGACAGAATCCAGAAAATTCAAACATTAAAGGATCTAGAACTCTCAAATTAATTCCTTTCTAGTTTCTAACTTCTCTTATCTTTCACATATGAGTTTTAACATTAATTATACTCAAACATAAGCATATTATCATCATTAACACAGCTCATATAGTGGCTAAACATAGCAAGGCAGAACTGAAACAACATCTCCATTTAAAGGTATCAAACACAATTTCTAAAGCACATAAAATACTAGTTTCTCTTGGAACCTTTCTCAAACTTTCAAAATTCATTTATAAACATTTTTATCCTCTAAAATCATAAAAATATTTAAGAGGGCAGTGACTAACTCAACTTTGTCTCAAGAGGTCCTAAATTCATAAAACTTAGTTCTATGCATTCCTTAAACTCATAAAAGCTTAGAAAAATTTACAAAACATAGTTTTCAATACTTGTAACCAATAAATCTCATTGAGGCCGAAAACATGAATACCAAAACATATATTTTCAAGCCTTTGCTTGAGACAACAATGGGCAAGTCTTTGAGCTCTAAGGTCATTTTAGTGATGACATAAAAATAAACATGCTCATGCACTCATTTTAGGTTCCATTAGAAAGTAAAGTGATAGCATAAAATAAACATGAGATGCAACTCATTATTATCTTGATATTAAGTGAGAACTTGAAATATAAATATTAGAATGCATAACTTGAAATATAAATATGATAATGGAAGGTTCACTTATTATCTTGATACTTAGTGATAGCAAGGAAAGCAAACATGATGTGCAAAGCATAAAATTAAACATGGATGCAAAATTCATTTTAAGGTCATCTAGAGCTCATACAAGACTTTAACATATAATGTAACATCCCCTGCTGCTTTATGGATTGACGACTATCCCCACAAACCAACACGGGTCCTTTCAGCATGCTTTGTCCTCACTCACATGCTTCCTGGAAAAACTTCCCAGGAGGTCACCCATCCCAAAATTACCCCAAATCAAGCACGCTTAACTGTGGAGTTCTTTCAGTTTAGGCTACCGAAAAGAAGATGCATCTTGTTGGTATAGGTAGTACAAATCAATTCATATAAGCCCTCCTTAACTGTATAGTCCCATACCTATATAGTCTCAGGATCCCTCTCATTCGGGTGTGTAATCGGTTCATTCATGTTCCCCTCCGCTTAGAGGACCTTGCGAGGAGCCGCTCCTTGTCCGTGCCCTCTTTGCACCGGCGATCACTCCTCGTCCTCGTCCCCGGGCGTTACATGCCCACCAGCTTCCGCCTGGTTCGTCCCCGAACCACACCGTACTAGGAGAGGTGCAGGCTCTGATACCATTTGTAACATCCCCTGCTGCATTATGGATTGACGACTATCCCCACAAACCAACACGGGTCCTTTCAGCATGCTTTGTCCTCACTCACATGCTTCCTGGAAAAACTTCCCAGGAGGTCACCCATTCCAAAATTACCCCAAGTCAAGCACGCTTAACTGTGGAGTTCTTTCAGTTTAGGCTACCGAAAAGAAGATGCATCTTGTTGGTATAGGTAGTACAAATCAATTCATATAAGCCCTCCTTAACTGTATAGTCGCATACCTATATAGTCTCAGGATCCCTATCATTCGGGTGTGTAATCGGTTCATTCATGTTCCCCTCCGCTTAGAGGACCTTGCGAGGAGCCGCTCCTTGTCCGTGCCCTCTTTGCACCGGCGATCACTCCTCGTCCTCGTCCCCGGGCGTTACATATAACAACCCAACACTCATCTCATCACAAAGAGAGCTTTAGAGTTCTTGAACTAAGTTCTCAAAGGAACTATGGGGTTCTTGAACATCATCATCAAGCTCAAAGTAAATAAACTTTCAAATAAAACAAAACAAAATCTCAAAGATCAAGGGGACCAAAACCGAAAACCTTACAAAAAGGAAAAGAGAATGAAACTAAGTCAAGTTCTTTATCAAGTACCCAAAACCCTTATCTAGAGAAAAATCTCTAGAATGTGCCGGCCAACTTTAAGGTTGACAAGGGTAGGCTTGGGCTTTTAGAAATCCTTAGATTAATTTTCTTAAATTGAAAAACTATGTGAGCTAAGTATAGTATAGATTATGTTAAAGGAAAAGAAAAACTCAAGCTTTAGAGGTTTCTTTGAGATGAACACAAGGTCATTATCTAGAAACTCTCATCATCAAGTTATCATGCTTATAAACATGGCCTCATGGCCGAAATGAGAAGAAAGAAAGAACCAAAGAAAAGTTTCAAAAGAAATTCAAGAGAAAACTAGAGAAACTCATTTTTCAAGAAACAAGGTTTAGAAAAACACTCCTACCTAGAGTGAAGATAAAAACTTGAACTCTTTGAAAAGGAAAAAAAGATGATGAGCTCCTCCTTGGGCCTAGATGGCTTCAGCCTTGTGGGGAGGAAAAGAAAGGAAATGTGTTCTTGGTGGGCTCGTGTTTGAGAATGGAAGTTTAGGTGTTTGTATGATGATCTAAGGTGGTGGGGTGGTGTTTCAAGGTTATGTGATGATTATGTGATGAGAGGATGAAGAAGATGAAGATGAAAAGAAAGGAAGAACTCCCTTGAAACTTGAGAGAAAAAGAATGAACTCAAGAAAGCTTAGGAAAACTAAAAGTGTGCAAATGAACTAAAGTGTTTGCATGTGTTTCTAGGCAAGGTATTTATAGAGAATGAAAACAAATGAAGGCTCAAAAGGGGAGGAGGGTGACTGTGTGGCTTTGGAGGGAAAAGGAAGAGAAAATATCTCTTACACAAGGTCATTCAAGCATGGTTTGAAGTATGGAGTGTATGATACAAAGTATGGCTTGATGTGAGTGAATTTCCTATCAATTTTTGAATGAAATTAGGCTTCTAGAAACTTGACATGGCTCGAACTTTTCCAGCCACAAATAAATGGAGAAAATGGGCTATTTTAATTAGTTATTCATTTGGAAAATCAAGCTTGATCGAAAGTTATGACAAGGTATGGTATATGTGACTTGAGGTATGCCCTTGGAGTGTTGAAAAATTGAACATGTGATGCATATGGGGGCATGGAGGTCTCGGCCAGACCTGGTACAGCAAGGGGGAGGTGAGGTTTGATCATCTAATTGGGTGTTAATGGTAGGTTTAGATGTGTATTAGCTTAGGTACAAGGTTAGGAATAATTAAGCTTAAGTTTAGGTGACTAAGAATGTGATTTAAGGATTTTATGACAAGATTAGGAGCGCTCATACATCATTAGAGAATTAAAAACTCATTTGTGAATAAACAATGTGTAACACAATTCCATGATTTAAGGAATTGGAAAGAGAAAACACTATTCAAGATTCCATGACTAGGAGTCTTGAATTTAAAATAAAATTTTAAGTTGTAATTAAGCACTTTTAGGTTCTAATCAACTTTAATAAATTATTTTGACTCAAGATTAATTAAGGAAATTAATTAACCTTCGATTAGAGCCTAATATTACTTAGGTTTGCTTAATCACGCGATTAAGTGTAAAAATACGAAACTAGGGGCAAAACCGTAATTTCACACTAATTTTGCCCGGGACCGCTGGGACCAAAACTAAAGTCATATCTACATAAAAACTCCTTTTAAAACCATTTGGAGAAGTTTTGGGTTCATCCGGCACTTGCAAACGGGTAAAACACTGCAGGGGCGTTTTGGTCATTTTGACTAAAACTTCAAACGAGATTTTCGATCCCGGAAAGATACACAAGTCATTTAATCCCCTTCCAACATTGAGTTTGCCTTTCGAGTACTGTCGGACCGGCTTTCCTCGAATTCTGGGCCGAAAATGACCTCAGGGGCATTTTGGTCATTTTCACTCTAACAGAAAATCGGGGCGTTACAGATGCAAGTTCTTTTTACTTAACTTAGAGCTCATACAAGATCTTTAGAGAAATATAATCTAAACCCAACACTAATCTTAACCAAGCAAAGTGAGCTTTAGAGTTCTTGAACCATGACTTCAAATAAGTTTCATGGCTCTTAAACATCATCATTAAGCTCAAGGAAATAAACTCAAACAACACTTTAAAGGAAAATGAGAGAAAGGAACCGAAACTTAAACTAAGCAAAAGAGAAGGAAAATACATCATTTTCTTTATTATGTACCCAAAACCCTATCTAGAGTAAAACTCTAGAATGTGCCGGCCAACTTTAAGGTTGACAAGGGTAAGCCTTGGGTTTATTGAAATCCTTGTGATTATTTTCTTAAGTTGAAATTATTAGTGAGCTAAGTAGTATATAAAGAACCTAAAGAAAGGAAAAAATCAAGCTTTAAAGGTCTCTTTGAGATGAACACAAAGTCATCATCTAGAGGCACTCATCATTAAGCTATCATGATAATAAATTAGGCCTTGAGGCCGGAAAAGAGAAAAGGAAATAACAAGGAAAACCGAAAAGGAAACCAAGAGAAACTCAAGGAAATAACATTTTTCTTCAAGAACAAAACATTTTTTAGTAAAATAAAAACTTTAGAACAACTCCTTACCAAGTATGAAGATGGAAAGCTTGGTCTTTGGAATGAAATGAGAAGAAAAGCTCTCCTCAAAGTGGTGATGATGATTCGGCCTTGAGAGGAAGAAAAGGAAAAGATAGGTTTTTGTGTGAACTTGTGTTTGAGGATGAAAGTTTGAGCGTTTAGAAGGTGATCTAAGGTGATGGTTTGGTGGTTTAAGATGATGATATGGTGGCTCGAGGTGAAGGATGAAGAAGATGATGATGAAGAAGAAAGCTTCTTGGAAACTTAGAGAGAAAAGGAAAGAACTTGCAAGAAAGCTTTGAAACTAAAACTTAGCAAATGATCTAAAAGTTCTTTCAAGTTCTTTAGCATTGTATTTATAGAGAAGCAAAACAATGAAAGCTCATAGCCATGTGCTATGCCTCATGTTCCATGAGGTAAGAGATTGAACTTTTGAAGCATGGTGAAGCATGGTTAAAAGTATGGAGAGTATAACTCAAGGTAAGGCTTCAAGCATGGCTCAAAGTATGGCCATTGTGTACAAACAAATTCAACATGTGTAAAATGGGGGAGGAGTGGTTGGCGGTCCTTAAGCCATGGGGAAGAGATTTCTTTTGTTTAATTATGTGCTAATGATGTGTTTAGGTGTGTATTAGATTAGGTTTGAGGTTAGGAATTGTTAATCAAGTGTTTAGGTAGCTAAGAATGTAATTAGGAATTTCAATACATGGTTAAGGAGTTCTCATACATCATTAGAAGAATTAAAACTCATTTCATGCATAAACAATGTAGACACAATTCCTTAATTTAAGGAATTGGATAGAGAAAATACTATTTAAGATTCCATGACTAGGAATCTTGAATTTAAAAAGAGATTTTAGTCTAATCTAAGCAATTTTAGGTTCTAATTAACTTTAATAAATTATTTTGACTTTAGATTAATTATCGAAATTAATTAATCTTCGATTAGAGCCTAATATTGCTTAGGTTTGCTTAATTATGCGATTAAGCTCGAAAACACTATACTAGGGGCAAAAATGCCTGGGGCCACTGGGACTTAAACTGATGTTGCGAAATACATAAAATATCATTTAAAACCATCTGGAGAAGTTTTGGGCTCATTCGGCACTTATACCCGCGTCAAATGCTATAGGGGTATTTTGGTCATTTTGACCCGAAACATTAGAAAACAATATTTTTGATCCCGGAATCACTCAAGAGTCATCTAATCCCCTTCAAACATTGAGTTAGTGCTTTGTGTAACATCCCCAAATTTATAACTAAGATAAATATTAATCTTAATTAGCCATAGCAAAACCAAGAGAATCTGGACAAATGTTATGAAACACAACAAATAGACTACTTAAGTATGTCTAGAGAAAAATGCAAAGAATTACGAAAATGTCATCACTTAGTAGAAATTATGAAAATGCCCTTGCTATGTAAAGGAAATTACCAAACTACCCTTGCCTTATTAAATGACGAAGATACCCTTACTCTATGAATGGAATTACAAGAATACCACTATCATTGTATAATTACAAAAATATCCTTGTCTTAGTTAAAGAAATTACTACAATGCCATTTGCACAAATCCCTAGACTTGTCTTTAGACTAGAATGAATCTAAGCCATTGGATTAAGATGATAACACAATAATTTAACCACATACATCATACACATTTCTGAATCACATACATGCACTAAAGGTTAGAAAATCTCCACTAACATCTTTGCACAAAACATGGAGCATTTTCATCCAACATGTTTTCATAAAACATGGAAACATGTTTGCACAAAACAAGGAGCATTTTCATCCCAAAATTCAGCCAACATGTTTCCATAAATCATGCTCCAAGTGCTTTCCTTCTTCTGTTTTTTCTCTAATCTTTCCACTATAAATACTCCTCAAACTCTCTTCAATTCAGAAACTCCCTAAGTGTTCTTTCTTTCTTATTCTATCATTCTTCTTATGTTCTTCGAAGACTTCTCTTGATCCTCTAAACTTCATCCAAACACTTAAATCCTAAGTCCAAACTTTCACTAGCCCTCACAAGAGTTACAATCTTTAACTCTAGTGAAAAATATTTTCTTAAGCACTCAAGTTCTAGAGCCAAGATTCAAGGAGGGTCATCCACTCCAAAGACTCTTATTCAAAGCTTAAGGAAGAAGAGAAGGACCCTTTTTAGACCCTACACAAGAGGTAGGAGTTTCTTCTTTATTTGTTTAAGTATTGTCAAAAGTTTTGAATAATTATATTGTTAGAAAACATAACATGTTCTATTCTACTATGAGTACTTTTACGATGTTATCAAACTCAAATATAACTTAAAAGATTGTATGTGAAACTTGAGTTAATAAAGATAACTTAAGACATGAACATGGCAGGTGCTGGAATTTCTAGTTATTTCTGGCAGTAGTTACTTCGAAAACTAGTGTTCATAAAATATGAAGGATCTCGAAGTGAAAATATTTTTATTATAAGCTAGACTCATTTTAGAACATTCTCCAAAAAGAATCATCTAAAACGGAGTTTCCTAGCCCAAGATATAAATTTTTAAAGTAGAGCCTAAGACTAAAACTCTTAATCTGACCTTGTAGTAGTAAAATAGGTTTAACTCACTCTAGAAAAATGCAAATGGACGGATTTCAACTTTGTGAAAAGCTAACGCATATACAAACACACTTATGTATGCTATACATAAAGTTTTACACCACGAAAATACAGAATGGGAGATATATTTTCGGGACAGTGTGCTGAGAAAGTCTTGAAGGCAGCGTGATACTGTGAGAGTGCAATTTGGAAAGGTTCTGGCTAAGGAAAGACTTGGTATTTAAGCGTGTCCATTGTGACCCACCTCTCTTCCTGGGAATCCTACTATGCACAATTACAGTTGATTTACACTAATCTAAGATGTTAGTGCTACAAATTTTATTCTAAAAGATGTCAGAACTCTAAATAAAAGATTCAAGTCTTGTAAAGAGATAATTTTAAGGATTTTAGTAGAATAATAATCTTCAGGAGATATATAAAAGTCATAATAAAAATATATAAAGAACCTCTAAAAATATCTTAAAGGGTATTAATTTATTAATGGAAATACTAAGAGTACAAAGAAGACTAAGAGAAAAAGATAATACCATAATATCCATAACCTATTAGGAACACTAGAGACCTAACTTGATAACTTAGGTTGCTTAATATGAATTATCTGTGAGAATGTTTACTATGAGATTTACATGATATTGTCTATGTTACATGAAGTGATATACAGAAATGTGAATGTATTGATGAGATATGAAATGATAATGATAAAATGATTGACTGTGCCATGATTTATTAATGTGCATACATTCATGTTTCAAATGAAATAATAAATAGACTAACTCACTGCTTAATCCTCTTTGAGGATTAAGGTATTGATGATTTCACTCAGTCAGAATAAAAGTAAAACCTGAAAAAGTAGCAATGATAGTCTAGAAAAGTGGACTTGAGCTAAACTCACGGCTTAACCCCCTAAACCGTTGAGATCATGGCAATAGAAAGAAAACCAAAATGTTGTGGCGACGGCCACGGTATGAGCTCATTACCCTTTAGGGTGGTCTAAGGCATTGATGCATTCATCCCGTGAGTAATTAAGAAATATGTTGATGAAATAAATGAAAGATGATGACACTTTTAGTACAAGTAAGAGCTCCTACTGAGAAATCATGTATTTCTCACTCCTATGTTTATTTTCCGTTGTCGTTACTAGAGACAGACGTGTCCACCTAAAGCAACGAAGCTATAGCTGAGGAAGGAGGTAGCGCGTGAAGATTTCAAACCTTTCAAGTAGGAGCATTCCGAGCTTTAGTTACATTATAGTTTGTGAGAAACAATTAGTAATAGTAGAACTTATATTGTTATTTGTAATAACTTATCAGTATGATATATGCCCTGTTGTGACTTATGTATTAAGTGTTTATATTCCAGTTTATGTGATAATAGTTCTACACTTAATCTCTTATTCCGCTTATTTAATTAAGTGCGCAATGTAACTTGATTATTATCTATAAAAGCGCTATGTATTTCACTTCTCGTTACAAGCTTAAGTTTTAAAAAAATTAATTTATTTAAAGAAAAAAAAACTTCCACTATTTTTCTAAGTTAATTTCAAAAGAAAATAAATGCAAGGCATAAGTGACAACTAATAGAATCCAAATGTGAACTTAAGCATTGTGGGGTTCTATTAGGGTGTTACACTTTGAGGGCTGCCGGTTCGACTACCCTGGAATTCCGGGCAGAAAATGACCTTAGGGGCATTTTGGTCATTTTCACTCAGACAGAAAATCGGGGCGTTACAATAATGAGCTTGCATAGCATATTTATTTTATGCTGTCACCTCATAATAATGAATAAAACAAAGTGCATTGCATGTTTTAGTTTATGTCATCACCTAAGAAATTTGGAGCTCAAAGATTTGCCCATTGTTATCTCAAGCAAAGTTTGGAAATGAATGTGTTTTATTCTCTCAATTCTCGGCCATGTGATGATGTTGAACTTGGTGTGAGTTTCATCTAGTCACAAGTGCCAAAACCTATGTTTTATAATTTTCTTAAGTTTAGATGATCTCAAGCAATGTTTTAAGCATAGTTTTATGATTTAAATCCCTCTTAAAATTATTTTGAGATAGCTACTGCCCTCACTGGTTTCATGATGATTTCAATGAAATAAATTGTTCTCAAATGAGTTTTAGAAGCTTTGAAAAGGTTCCAAGAGAAACTAGGACTTTATATTTGTTAGAAATGAAATTCTATGCATAATATGATGATGATGCTCACGGTTCTACCTTGATTATTTGCTCACTGTATGATGGTGATTTAATCCTGCTAGAATGTGTATATTCAAGTATATTTGATGTTAGAATTAATTTGAGAAAGATAAGACAAGTTAGTAACTAGAAAAGAATTAAAATGAGAATTCTAGATCCCTTAGAAATGGAAATTCTGGATTCTGTTCCAGGAAGGATACTATTGGCAATAATGGTTTATAATTAGTGTAAATGTGTAGGAATCACTCATCATTGGTTTAGGAATTGATCTTGGTACTTTAGGAGAAGGCCGAACCTAGAAAGGGTCAAAGTTGTGACTCCTAGGTACCCGTATTTAGCAAAATATAGATTCTACACTATTCAGGTTTAGAATCAGTTATGATCATAGAATTGAGTGAGGATTACTTAGTTGTGAACCTGTAGGTGCCTGAGAGATTAAGTCATGATGATAGAGAACTTAGAGCCTGTTTGCTTTGCTGGAAACAATTTTCAGTTTCCAGTTTCTAGTTTTTAGTTTTCAGTTTTTGTGAAGGAAAATCTGAAAAAACTAAAAACCACAAATTTTAGTTCTTCCTTTACAGAAACTGAAAGCTGTTTCTGGCAAAGCATACATGCCCTAATAGATTTCCAGTTTAAAGGCCCTAAGGGTCAAAGCATAAGACATTATAATCTTTGATGACTTGAGTTTGTTATTTCAAGTATGTTCATGATGATAAATGTGCTATGATGAGTGTGCTTATGTGATTTTAAGTCTATTATGATTATAGAAGTTGAATGAGAAAGTACATGTATTATGAGTTATCGTGGCATAAAGGGAATTTGAAAGAAATTCGGTATACAGCTATTATGCTACCAAATTTCTGTCAAATTAAGGACTTGAGAATGTTTTTGAAAAGAATATGGGATAAAGTCCTGGGTGACATCGGTTCAGCAGCACCCCAGGAACTGAGGCCTAATGTGACATAGCACTGAGACGTACTTCTCCTGCTCTGGTGGGGAGGAGGCAAATCCGTGAGGGTATGAGTGGATGCAGCCTACCAAAGTGGACAATTCGCTGCGCACTAGATGCCAGTAGAGCGTTTCAAAGAAGGAAATATTCCTATGAGAGGTGATCCTTAAGCCCCCTAGCCCATACTCTAGTAGTCGGCATTATTTTTATGATTTCGCATATCAAGAGGATAAGTAAGAACTAGTGACGACTAGTTAAGGTATGAGCTTATAACCTAGATGATGTTTAGGGTGGCCCATGATGGTTAAGTATGAAATTCTTAAGTCACAAAGTTAAGAAAAGAGAAAAGTTTCACTTGAAAATATATTTTGCCACTTTATGCCACTTATATGTTCCTTGAGGTTATATTGATTGCCGTGATGCATAATGTATACCCATGCATTCACGATTTGCTATGTTGCATTCATGCATTAAGATTCGTTCTAAAAGGAACGGACTTTGGATAATTATATTTGTAAACTTAATAATGAACTTTATATGCATACTCACCCCTTTATAACAAACCCAAGGTTCCTGAGGATGTTGACGATGTAACTCTAGATAGGAGATACCCTACTGAGATTCTTTAGCAAGATTCTCACTCCCTTTTCTTTCTCTCTTTCTCTCCTGTCACATCTTCAGATCATGGTGACGTTCGTGGTGTTTATCGACACTTCCATATGGGAGATGCACTTTGATCCCGAGCATGGATCACACCATTTTGAGGGACAATGTGCGGTACGAGTCTTCATGTATGTAGAACGTCCCTTCACACACCCGGTACATAGCTACTGCTTCTCCCCGACATTTCCTTATGGTGACAATATGGTCTTCGAGCACACACGGATGCACAACGAGCGGGTTATGCATACCTACCGTTCGTGACCACCCGGATTACGTGCCTAGCTCTCAGTATTCGGAGGATGACCCCTTGGAGGATCTACCAAACCATATGTATAGTGAGAGTTTTGTCCCCACTCCCCTGTTGATGTGAGAGGGGAGTGAGGCGACGGTAACGCAGCTGAGGTTGGCGAGGAGAGCCGAGATGCGCCCCCATCTTGGAGCGCACGTGCAGCCGTCACATATCCGATCCCCACTCCACTGGCCTATGCCTAAGGAGCCCTAGTAGTTCCCTAGTTACATACCCCCGTCCCCCGAGGATCGCCATCGCCAGCAGTAGAGCGTCTTAAAGAGAGCTAGTGCACACACACCACACGTAGTAGGGATAAACCTTCTTTTGTTATGAGCTTATTGACAGTAGGTGCACTAGGGTCGGATTGTTTATATTTATGCTTTCCTTGTATTTCCGTTTCTGTTGTATTTCCTTTTCTGTTGTATTTGCATCATCTTGTATCAAACTAAGTCCCACCTTTAGGTGGGCATATTATGAATATTAATAAAGTATTTCTTTTGATATGTTACTGATTGTTCCATGTTCTATTATGCCTTGTTATCTTGTGTTTTATTTTCCTGTCTTACGATATACGTTGCTTTCACTTTGCTTTGATATTTCAAAAAAAAAATATTTATCCGTATTTTCCGCTAAGTAATTTAAAGAAAGATTTCAAGGAATGAGACTAAGAGGTAATAATCTAATGATTAACCTAAATATGTTCTAGTAATATTGGGTTAAAATTAAGATGCTACATTAAGTTTATCATGATCATAGAAGTTGAATGAGAAATGTACATGCATTATGAGTTATTGTGGCATAAAGCTAATTTGAAAGAAATTCGGTTTATAGCAGTTATGCTGTCGAATTTTCATCAAATTAAGAACTTGAGAATGTTTTTGAAAACCATATAAGATAAGTCCTAGGTGACATCGGTTCGACCGAGCACCCCCAGGAAAGGAGTTTTTAAATGTGACATAGCACAGAGTTGCATTTCTCCCACTCTGGTAGGGAGGAGGCAAATCCGTGAGGGTATGGTAGATGTAGCCTACCAAAGCGGACAATTGACTGTGCACTAGATGCCAGTAGAGCATTTCAAAGAAGGAAATATTCCTATGGAATCTTCGAATTAAAGGTTATGATAGGTGATCGTTATGCCTCCTAGCCCGTAGTCTAGAAGTCGGGATTTTTATGTTTACACTTATCATAAGATAAGTAAGAGCTAGTGATGACTAGTTAAGGTATGAGCTAATAACTTAGATGATGTTTTAGGGTGGCCCCATAATGCTAAAGTATAATGTCCTAAAGTCACAAAGTTGAGAAAAAAGAAAAGTTTCACTTGAAGGATTATATGCCACTTATATGTTTCTTGATGTTATGTTTGATTGACTTCTTGCATAAAGTATTATCGTGCACCCATGCTTTGCTATGTTGCATTCATAATATTAAGATTCATTCTGAAAGGAACGAACCTTGGATAATTATGTTTATAAAACTAATAATGAACTCTATGCATGCTCACCCTTTTATAACAAACCCAAGGTTCCTGAGGATGTTGACGATGTCAACTTAGATAGGAGGATTCCTACTGAGATTCTTTAGTAAGATTCTCACTCCTTTTTTCTTCTTCTCTTTCCTTTTCATCACATCTTCAGATCACGATGGCAACCTTCGTCTTGTTTGTCGACACCCCCACATGGGAGGTCCACTATGACTCGGAGCACTGGTTGTATCATTTTGAAGGGTGCTGCATTGTTTGAGTCTTCATGTTTATGGGACGCCCCTTTACGCACCCTGTACATAGCTATCATTTCTCCCCGACGTCTCCCTACGGCAACGACAAGGTATTTGAGCTCGCACAGACGCGTAACGAGAGGATTCTTCAGACCCACACGACTACATCGCCCGTTCGTGACTTCTGAGACTATGTACCTCATCCCAGCATTCGGAGGTCGATCCTTTGGAGGATCCATTGACCCATATGTACAGCGAGAGTTCCGCCCTCACTCCCAAGTTCATGAAAGAGGGGAGCGAGGAGACTGTGATGCAGCCGAGGCTAGCCAAGAGAGCCGAGATACGCCCTTGTCACGGAGCACACGTCCAGCCACAGTGAGTGCTCACTCCGGCCGAGCTTCGTCAGTGGATTGATTTTATCCCTCGTTATCCTGGTTCGTAGCAGTAAAAGTCTTTGGGGAGAGTAGTGCACACACACCACATATAGTTTAGGATAAACCTTCTTTTATTATAAGGTTATCCACCTTATGTGCACTAGGGTAAGGGTGTTATTTCTTATGTTTTCCTTATATTTTCATTTCCACTGTATTTGTTTTATGTATCCTGTTGTATCAAACTAAGTCTCGCCTTTAAGTGGGCATATTATGATATTAATGAGATGTTACCTTTCGTGTGCTAATGATTGTTCCATGCTTTGATATGTGTTTCTATCTTGAGATTTATTCTTTATGGGATTCAATGTATGTTAGTACACGTTCATGTTATATACGGCTCTCACTTTGTTTTTATATTTAAAAAAAAAAATTTACCTGTATTTTCTGCTAAGTATTTTAAAGAAAGATTTCTGAAAGATGAAACTAAGAAATAATAAACTAATGGTTAACCTGAATACATTCTCGGAGTATTGGCTTAAAAAATAGGATGTTACAAAGCTCACAGGGTACTAAAACTAGGCTACGACTATATACAGGTAAAAGAGTTCCTGAATATCTCCTACTCTCCTAGTAGAAGCCATTTGCCATCGGTATGATAGTACCACCTTCAACAGCTTCATCAGAACCTATAGATGGATTAGAATATGAAGAAGAAGACGATGATGGGGCATTTCTCGAAAGGAGTGCAGGTAGCATACAAAGACAACAGGGTGTGCCATATGGAGAGGCACACCATCGTATATAAATGCTTGCTCAAAATCAGCTATAAAAACAGAGGTACTGAATGAACGATTGAAGAATACATAAGCATAGATCTGAGAGTAGGCTACGACAAATAGAGAATTTAGGACAGGATCATAATGCCACTCCTATTGTGGAGAGTTAATGGACACTATCATGGTTGACATCTATGAGATCTGAATACAATAGAAAATGCATACAAATATAAGGATGAGAATATTATATAATTCTCAATAGGGCACTCCCTCAAACATAAACATAACATAATCAGTAATTTTATTCATATAAGAAATTTGACGTAAAATCATATGCAAAAACAATAATAATCATGTGTTTTCTCTTGTGACCATAGAACTCAATTCAGGATATTTTTCTCTTTTCACCAACATAGTGAAGAATTAGTTTTATGCCAATTAGTACACTACGACATTTTAGGCCTAAGGCAACACTTTTTAAAGGCAACGCTTCTAAACTGTTGCATTAGGTCAATATAGGCAACACTTTTTTGTGCACAGAGCTATGGCAATGGATTTTAAGACAACGCTTAAAAAACGTTGTCTTAAAGGAAAAAGAGTACATTTTCAAACCATTACTAAATCTTGTACAAATAGACAACAATTTTCTAATTAGTTGCTAATGTTTTGAAAGTGTTATCATTTAATTTCCAATAGACACCACAATATAACCATTGGTAAAACTAATTAGCACCATTCAAAATAAGTTTTCTCACTAAAATTACTTTTCCCACTAGAAAAATATCTATCTCTTTCCAAAACTAAAAACTCCACCAAAAAAAAAATGAAAAACATTTTAAGCATCTGCCTTCCATCAAATCCCTAGTTTTTCATCCCTTTCGTCCCTTTCAACTACAGATTAAACCCTTTCATCCCTTGGCCTTCAATAGCTCTCCACCCTTCATCCACTGCTTCAAACGCGCACCTCAACCAACCTTTTCATCCTCGCGTGACTTCGCTGAGTTCGTGGCTTCACTGCCACGGCATGAAAGTCCACCTCGCCCATTGTACTCCATTCCTTAGCCATGTTGTGCACACGCCATGGACAGTTACCTCTGTGTTTGAGTTGCTTTCTAGGTCCAGCTTCCTCTTGGCTTCCTTGTTCTTTGAGCTCGCTCTTGAAGGTTCCTCGCCCATTTGACCACGGATTGGAGTTGCTTTCCTCGGGTCCGATCCTCTCCAAAGGTCCTTCTACGCCTCCACGGATGTCAGCTCCTTCCGCGGCTTCCACTGGCTTGATCCAGTCTTCACCACCTATTCTCTCCGAAGGTTTCTCCGAACCCGAAGGCTTTCTCTGTTCAATCCCTTCCTCCCACTTCTCTCTTTGGTAACTTCTTCACTTCCCAATTCCCAAGTTTTTGTTTAGCTCCTGTTGATTTTAGCATTCAAGTTAAAAAAAATAAAAAACAAAAACAAAAAGCTCACTTTTTTAATATTTGGGTTTTCTGATTGTAGAGAGAATTTTTTATTCTCAGGTGGTCCACAGGTCAGAGTCTTCTTTAGGATAAAAAAGGTTCACAACTCGTTAAACATCTATTATCCTTTTTATGTATTTTTCAGCTTTGCTTTTCTTTTAGATCTACCAACATTTTTTTTAAAGAAAAATCCAATATATAATGGCATGGGCCAGATAAATCCCAGAGGTAGTCCCTGCAACAACAATCTCTACAGGTAAACCAAAGATTAATGTTTTTGAAACAATGCCTTCAGTCAACATTGGCTAGTTTTAATTAACTGGACTAAGTATGATGATTCAATAAGAATTTTTACTTTTAATCCCTGATTTTTTTCCCCTTTTGTGTAGTGACTTCGTTGAGGAGTGGATCAAAATTGGTTTACCTACAAAAGTAAAGGTGAAAGCACAACATTGTAAGGTATTTCTTTATTTAGTTTTTTTTTGGCCTTTTTCAGCAATATGACCCAAAGTTCTTTGGTTTACTACATACATGCATTCTGTGTTCAAATAAATATTTCTTTCTTTTTCTTTGATCATTTTTCCTTCAGTGTTGATGTTTGTTTGGTGCTGCCCGACCGTGAGCCTTCTTTTTCTGTTTGTGTATGATGGTGAAAAAATTCTTATTTAGATAATGGGTTGGTTTTGGTTAGGTTGTGCTCCAATACATGATATCTCATGTAATAATAACGTGTAATTTGAAGGGCAACTTTTTCTGCTCAAGCATGTTGACAACACCTACCTTGGAGTCATGACCGTCCAATAATATTTGGATCATCATTAATGTAATTGGATTGTTTTGGTTGTTTACCTGATTAATGTTATTTGACCAGTTTTAAGTGTTGATTCTTAACTCTAAAATATCATGGAGTTGGTGAGTCAAGGAAACTATGTGGTCTTTCTTGAGGGACTTAGCACTTTGGCAAAAACAAGGAATGGTTAGGCCAAAGCTATAACTACAGTGATGTGAAAAAACTCGCGTTAAGGCAAAACTACTATTTGTTTATGTTTTTTTGGGTCCATGATTCATACTCTTGTTCCTCTTTTTATCCTTTTGTTCCATGTAAAGTACTGTTTTAATTTTGGTAGATTCTGTGAGTTGTTTATTCATCCTTACTCTTCCCCTCTATTATTGATGAGTGCCCCTCTTTCTGGATGGGTATGGTTTGATGAGAGAGTGTGTGGCTTGGCTTAGACACAAAATCACCATTCACCACTGATAAAGGGGTACAGATAATATTAGTGTATTTCACCTTATGGTTGGAATTGTTTGGACTGATTCATCATTCATTCACAGATCATTATATATTGGTTGTCCTCTTAATAGGTCTTATGACACCTTCAATTAAATTTTATTTTAGACTCATGCCCATTTGATCAAAAGCTGCTATTAGCTTATTGTTTTGTGTCTGTTTCTAGGTGATCACCTAGTTGCTAATATATTGCTTTTCAAAAGTCAAGAGGTGATAATTATGATTTGTTGTTGTATCTAAGTTGTTGTGTGTTATTTTCCATTATTTTTGTTGTAATAGGTGTAGGAACTTTAGGAGTTGGTGTATTCATATTTGACATATTACAATTTTTTGTAGATATAGTTTTTTTTAATAAATTAAGCTTGATAATATTTTGGTTTTTAATTGTTGGGTGCATGCTGTAGATTGAGCTTAGTTTTCATTCAGTTTTTTAAGTTGTATTTGTATTCTCCTATCAATAATTATATTTAAACCTATTTTGTAGATTGTGCTTCATGATTCTGATGAGGAGAAAGTTTATGCTATTGGAGGGCAAATCAATATGCCAATATATGTCACTGGAATTATTGAAGTTAGTAGTGTAAAAATTGCAGTTTTGGACAGTGACCTTGGAAGTACTTAAACCAAGAAAAAGTATGTTTCTGTTGTGATATTTAGGATACTTCTGATTGTTGCTTAGTATGTCATTGTTATATAAGCTTGTGATTCTGCTCTTGTATTTGAAGATTGAACTAGTTACATATGAATTGATATCTCCATGCCATTTTTCTATTTTTAATTCTTGAGACATTAGACAAAGGTTGAACATATCTTTGTGCTTGGAAATGTCGGCAAGAAGTTTGAGATCACTCTTGTTAAGTATTTATTGTTACATACTTCATTGTCTATGTTCAGAGTACTTTTTCAGTTTGTATGTTGAATTACTATTAGACATAGCTGAATGCATATCCTTAATCTACAATTCTACATAGTTCATATCACTAAATATAAAAAAATCAAGTTATTCATTAAATAGAGAATTTATTATTGGTTGTATGTATTGCACGTACAACCACTTGTAAGGCAACAATGAGGTTATTTATCTAGTAAGAAACAGAGGTGCTCATAATTTTTTGTTTTGCCCATGTCTTTCTACGATGGTTGTAAAATCTTGATTCTCTTCTTCGATCAATTGTTCTTGTTTTGCTTATATTGTTTTGGCTTTTAGGATTTTCTTGGCTTGGTTGAGAAACTGTTTTATCTTTTGGGCAAGTATGACATTGAGCTGACTATTGGATATGCTGCCATGGTATCTTGTAACATCTCTTCTTTTTCAATTACCCTTCTTACCCCTGGCATAGAAATCTGAGTGAAAACTATATTTCAGGAGAACTCTTTCATTTGGTTATATATTTATATATAGTTTAATTTGATATATTGAAAAGGTTATATATCTTAAGGAACTATAAGCGTTGCTTTTAACTAGATAAAAGGCAACACTTTTCATAGTTACCTAAACAATAAGAAAATGTAACGAGGAAAACTGTTGCCTTTCAGGGAAAAGGCAATGCTTATAAAACATTGCCTTAAATCGGAATAAAACGTAATGCATAAAAAGTGTAAAAACCGTTGCCTTTGATTGGCAACAAAACGTTGCCTTTGATGCACTAAAGGCAATGCTTTTTATCATAGACCATTGCTTTTTCTCTATCAACCATTGCCTTAGAGAAAAGGTAACGCCAGTATAAGCAATGTAACACCCTCGTAACTACCATGTATTACTCCAGCATTAACATCGTAATTAGAAGAGTATCACTTTCTTTCTATAATATCCACTAGTCGAATGAAATGAAAATAAGGTAAATCAAACTCTTGAGTTGTAAAGAAAATTACTACAAAATATACATATGTTTATACTTCACATACAACTTTCCTTAATACATACCATAACTTTTGTATGTGAAGTATAAACATATGTATATTTTGTAGTAATTTTCTTTACAACTCAAGAGTTTGATTTACCTTATTTTCATTTCATTCGACTAGTGGATATTATAGAAAGAAAGTGATACTCTTCTAATTACGATGTTAATGCTGGAGTAATACATGGTAGTTACGAGGGTGTTACATTATGGTATCAGAGCCGGACTATCCTATAAGCCTGAGGATTGGACCGGCTATGCTTTCTTAGAAATTGTCATGTATTATAATTTTATATATAGGTGTATGACTGCTGATTGGAAATGTTGTGGGTTGCTGCTACACTTTGCTTGGTATTGAGCCTGATCAACTCAATATTTTTGTTTGGTGTGATAGGAACCAATGACTACAAATCGGCAAACTAGGAGCGGAGCTGGAAATGATGCCGACATGATGAATACTTTTCGTGAGATGGCGGCTGCCATGAGGGAATAGGCTACAGCTGCTACCCTAATGATGGAGCGACTGAACCGCAATCAAAGTTGATGTAGAATATCATAAATGTGCCAAGTTCAGGAAGGCAAATCCCCTTCCATTTCGAGGAGCTTTTAATCCCTGTAAAGCAGAAGAATGGATAAAGGCCATGGAAAAGATTTTCTTCGTTCTTCCTTGCATAGAGATCCAGAAGGTGGCCTTTGCCACCTATATGCTAGAAGCAGATGCATATTTTTGGTGGGTTGGTACCAGGGGATTATTCGAAGCTTCCCAGACTGTTGTTACCTGGAATATTTTTAAGGAAGCTTTTTACCGTAAATGCTTCCCTATTTCTGTAAGAAATGCAAAGGAATTGGAGTTTATGGCTCTCAAACAAGGACCTATGAGTATAGCAGAGTATACTACCAAATTTGAAGAGCTCTGCAAGTTTTCTACAATTTATCAACATGACCCGGATGAAGTCTGGAAATGCATGAAATATGAAGGAGGTCTATGAGAAGATATAGAAGCAGCTATGAGTCTCTTGGAGATTAGGGACTATCCTACCTTGGTAAATAAATGTCGATGTGCAGAGGAGTCCAACAAGAAGCTGACAAATTTCAAGTATGCCCAAAACAATGCTAGAAGGGGATTAGCACCTCAAGGTCCCTGATTCAAGCCTATTAACCAGCCTCGGAGAAGGTTTCCACCCAACAATAACAACAACAACAATAAAGGGAAACATCTTCAACTTCCAAGACCTGAGGCAGGGAGAGATTACCCTAAATGTGGGAAAAATCATAGGAATCGACCGTGCTGGACAAAAAAATTGTTTACTTTGGCTATGGGAAACCAGGACATAAAATATTTGAGTGTTCTAATAAGAAAGGTCAGCAGCCCGCCTCCAGGTCACAACAACATGCGTGCGTTTTTACTATAAGTGCCAAGGAAGCTTCTCAATCTGCCGATCTGATCTGAGGTAAGTGTGAAATAAATGGTACTACCCTAGATATACTGTATGATACGGGTGCCACTCATTCTTTCATATCCAATGACTGTGTATAACAGTTACAATTATCTGTGTCTGAACTACCTTATGATCTTCTTGTATCCACTCGTACTGCTGGTCCTATTAGGACTTGTTATATATGTGTGAATATTCCTCTTCAAATAGGTACTAGAGATTTTACTGCCAATTTAGTTTGTCTTCCTTTATTTGGTTTAGATGTAATTTTAGGTATGGATTGGTTGGTACCTAACTGTGTCCTCTTATACTATCCAGATCGAGCTGCCATATTTCTTTCCACTCTACCTTCCATCCCTTTGGTTCCTTTTTCTTTTTATTTGAACCTAGTAACACCTAACCCTAGTAAGACAATTCGTCAGGAATATGTTCTCCTCTCAGCTAGTGAAACTGAGTGTGATTATGAATTGAGTAAGATTCCAATAGTGAGAAAGTATCCCGATGTTTTCCCAGAGGATATTCTAGAATTTCCTCCTGAAAGAGAGATTGAATTCTCCATTGAGTTGGTTCCAGGAACGGGTCCTATTTCAATTGCTCCTTATAGGATGTCCCCTTTGGAGTTGAAAGAATTAAAGTCCCAAATTGAAGAACTATTAGGGAAGCATTTTATTAGACCAAGTGCCTCTCCATGGGGAGCACCCTGTTCTTCTGGTGAAGAAAAAGGATAGGGGTATGAGGCTTTGTGTAAACTATAGGCAATTGAACAAAGTAACAATAGAAAATAAGTACCCTTTGCCAAGAATTGATGATCTCATGGATCAATTATGAGTGCAACTGTATTCTCAAAGATTGATCTTAGATTAGGGTACCATCAAATTCAAGTTCGGAATGAGGATATACCTAAGACTGCTTTTAGAACTCGATATGGGCATTATGAGTATAGGGTGATGTCCTTTGGATTGACTAATGCTCTGGCTGTATTCATGGATTATATGAATCGAATCTTCTGCCCTTACTTGGATAAATTTGTAGTTGTCTTCGTAGATGACATACTTATATATTCAAGGACTAAGGAAGAACATATGGAGCATCTTAGGGTTGTGTTACAAATCCTAAGAGAGAGAAAGTTGTATGCTAAGTTGTCG
This sequence comes from Dalbergia cultrata, assembly GCA_031216105.1. Lineage (NCBI taxonomy): Eukaryota > Viridiplantae > Streptophyta > Magnoliopsida > Fabales > Fabaceae > Dalbergia > Dalbergia cultrata. The sequence goes on along the minus strand of CM062344.1, from coordinate 36,342,187 downwards.
AAATGTGAATTCTGGATGGAAAAGGTTAAGTTCCTAGGTCATGTAGTATCATGAGGGGGAATTTCAATAGATCCCAGTAAGGTGGAATCAGTCCTTCATTGGGAACGACCAACAACGGTGACTGAGATTCGGAGTTTCTTAGGGTTAGCTGGATATTATAGGCATTTTATCATGAGCTTTTCTCAGATAGCCTTACCTTTGACTAAATTAACCTGAAAGAACGCTCTATTCAATTGGATACTAGAGTGTGAAAATAGTTTCCAAGAGTCGAAGCAAAAGTTGACCATGGCTCCAATACTAGTATTACTCGTTCCTCATGAACCCTATGAGGTTTATTGTGATGCTTCTAGTAAGGGTTTAGGATGTGTATTGATGCAAAATCATAACGTGGTCACCTATGCTTCTCGACAGTTGAAACCCTATGAGGTAAACTATCCAACCCATGACCTTGAACTTGCAGCTGTGGTTTTTGCTCTAAAGATCTGGCGACATCATTTGTATGGTGTGTAGTTCAATGTTTTCTTTGATCATAAAATTTTAAAGTATCTTTTTGATCAAAAAGAGTTGAATATGCGGCAAAGAAGATGGATGGAGTTCCTCAAGGATTATGAATTTAGTCTAAATTACCATCCAAGCAAGGCAAATGTTGTAGCCGATGCACTGAGTAGGAAATCCCTAAGTGTAGCATGCTTGATGATTAAAGAGGTGGAGCTAGTTGAGAGCTTCAAGAAGCTTAGTTTAGACAGGTCTGTGAGCCCTCAAGGTGTTGTGTTAGGCCAAATAAAAGTAACAAGTGAGTTCAAAGGACAAATTTTGGCTGCACAACGCGAAAACCCAGAGTTTCAGGAGATATTAAGATCAATTCATGCAAAGAAGTTGCCAGGATTCACTCAAGATCAACAAGGTATATGGAGATACAAGAAAGCCTTATAGGGTCCTTTTCAAATTCTTCGACGAATTGGGTCATCTGCTTACCAGATAGCCTTACCCCCACATTTATCCAACCTTCATAATGTCTTCCATGCATCTCAACTCTGAATGTACCACCCAAATCCAAACCATATTATTAAGCCCGAATCTATACTGTTAAGGGATGACTTGATGTGAACCTGAAAATTTTTAGGGTAGCAGCTGTAGCCTATTCCCTCACGGCAACCGCCATCTCACGAAAAGTATTCATCATGTCGACATCATTTCCAGCTCCGCTCCTAGTTTGTCGATTTGGAGTCATTGGTTCCTATCACACCAAACAAAAATATTGAGTTGATCAGGCTCAATACCAAGCAAAGTGTAGCAGCAACCCACAACATTTCCAATCAGCAGTCATACACCTATATATAAAATTATAATACATGACAATTTCTAAGAAAGCATAGCCGGTCCAATCCTCAAGCTTATAGGATAGTCCGGCTCTGATACCATAATGTAATACCCTCCTAACTACTATGTATTACTCGAGCATTAACATCCTAATTAGAAGAGTATCACTTTCTTTCTATAATATCCACTAGTCGAATGAAATGAAAATAAGAAAAATCAAACTCTTGAGTTGTAAAGAAAATTACTACAAAATATACATATGTTTATACTTCACATACAACTTTCCTTAATACATATCATACTTGAAGTTAAGTCACTTCACTTATAAGACAACTCAGGGACTCCTATCAAAAGACCTACCAAGCCTGCTCAAATATCAAGGTCCAACAAAATCATATATTCATAGAAATGGATCTAAGATATCTAACAACAATCAGTCTGCAAGCTAGTAAGTTCTTGGCACTATACTACACTATATACAAGTCAAAAGCCTCCGTAGGTCTCATGTCCTCCTAGGCGAAACCATTGGCCATCGGTATGATGACCTCTCCTCCACCAGGGGCATCAGGACCCTCTGGTGGGTCCAAACCGGAGGACGAGGATGAGGAGGGAACATCAGCTGGGGAAGGTACTGGTGGTGCTAGAGGAATATCAAATATAACTGGGTGCGCCATATGGAGAGGGACACCGTCGTAGGGAAAAGCTGGATCGAAATCAGCGGTGAAAACGGACGCACTAAATTAACGGCCAAAGAACACATATGCACAGATATGGGAATAAGCTGCTGCATAAAGAGAGTCACGTACTAGATCGTAATGCCACGCCCACTGTGGCGAATCAAGGAAGAATACTAGTAATGGCATCTATAGAGTCTGAGCACAATACAACATATACACAAATAGGGGTGAGAATATTATAAAATTCTCAGTAGGGTAATCCCTTACTTGTGGACAGAATATAATCAGTAAATGCATTCATATAATAAAAAGAAAATATCATGCTAGATCACATATATATATCAATATTAGTGTACATGAGTCAAGGAAAATTAAATGCAAACTGGTAGTAATCGTATGTGTTTCTCTTATATCACATGGAATTCAACTTAGTGCGGTTGTTCTTTTTATTAACATAAGGAAGGCTTAGTTTCATATCCAATAACATCTGTAGTGGATAACCCCACAACGAACAATAGACTGCTAGAACATGAGCTCATTCCTATTCGTGATCATCAGACTTCATTTTTTTTTTCATTTTCGAATAACACATAGTTCTCTAGCCGATACGTCTACCGACTCATACAATTTCCTGGGAAGTTCTTATTTTTGCCTTCCCTCTTTACTTCACATAAGCTTTGTTTCTATTTTCCCCATATGTTAAAACATGCATCATTAAATCTCACATATCCTCTTTTGTTATATAAATGCATCATATACTTTTATTTTTCAAAGGCTTGCTCACATCACACATAGGCAATTCAGTTATATCTATATCTCAGTTATGCTTTATAAGTAACTCTTTAAAACCATTAGCATGCAGTGGACTAAATGCCATTCCATTATCAATTTAAGACATTCCCACCATTTCAGCAACTTGGCATATTTACCACTCCGATAGAAACATTTACTTTCCATACCAAATGGCTAATTCAAGGGCCACAAAAATTCCTCATGACATCTCACTATATCTAAAAGACCCTGTAAAATTATCATAGCAGTCGGTGTCCTATAACCATGCTAAATAAATTATACAATTTTAGTGGTCAGAGGCCACTTTTTCACAGCACAGAATAGGGTTCTCACAATTTTTAAATTTAGGAAATGATGGAATCAACTAAAAATAAAAATCAAAGATTACACTTAAAGATGTTATTAACTCTCTGTAAAAATTTCAAATGATAATTCAATCATTTCCTATGGTAACAAAATTATACAAAATTAGAGCTTCAGTTCCCACAATCCAGGAAGCATAGTTAGACTCTTGGTTTCTGATTTTTTTCAGGGAGTAAAATTTCTTATCATGAACCAAAAAAATTATCAAAGTTTCCGCAAGATGTTAGCTTCAATATATAATTTTTATAGCTCATAAAAATGAGTAGAAATGAACCAGAAAACTCGTGAACAAATTATTTCCTGTTGAAATCCGAAAATCCAGCAGCATGTGTCAAATTCTCTTTTGACAAAAATTATTTTTCACAACATCCAAACACATCACCAAAATTTATACATCAACATCAACATATTATCCTCAAATCTAACTAGAAATTTCAGATCAAAACCTAGCAAAAACATACAGCATAAAATTTCAAAGAAAATACCAAAGAAAACCCTACTTTGAAAGCTTTTGAGCTTTATACTTCAAAGGATGTTCTAAGTGATCTCCCTTCACTTCAAGACACCAATTTCAGTCCCAAATCTTCCTTAGGCAGTGGGGAAGTGAGGTATTAAGGTGAGGATTTGAGATTTTAATCGGTTAGTGTAACATCCCCAAATTTATAACTAAGATAAATATTAATCTTAATTATCGATAGCAAAACCAAGAGAATCTGGACAAATGTTATGAAACACAACAAATAGACTACTTAAGTATGTCTAGAGAAAAATGCAAAGAATTACGAAAATGCCATCACTTAGTGGAAATTACGAAAATGCCCTTGCTATGTAAAGGAAATTACCAAACTACCCTTGCCTTATTAAATGACAAAGATACCCTTACTCTATGAATGAAATTACAAGAATACCACTATCATTGTCTAATTACAAAAATATCCTTGTCTTAGTTAAAGAAATTACTACAACGCCATTTACACAAATCCCTAGACTTGTCTTTAGACAAGAATGAATCTAAACCATTGGATTAAAATGATAACACAATAATTTAACCACATACATCATACACATTTCTGAATCACATACATGCACTAAAGGTTAGAAAATATCCACTAACATGTTTGCATAAAACATGGAAACATGTTTGCATAAAACATGGAGCATTTTCATCCAACATGTTTGCATAAAACATGGAAACGTGTTTGCACAAAACATGGAAACATGTTTGCACAAAACAAGGAGCATTTTCATCCCAAAATTCAGCCAACATGTTTCCATAAATCATGCTCCAAGTGCTTTCCTTCTTCTGTTTTTTCTCTAATCTTTCCACTATAAATACTCCTCAAACTCTCTTCAATTCAGAAACTCCCTAAGTGTTCTTTCTTTCTTATTCTATCATTCTTCTTATGTTCTTCAAAAACTTCTCTTGATCCTCTAAACTTCATCCAAATACTTCAATCCTAAGTCCAAACTTTCACTAGCCCTCACAAGAGTTACAATCTTTAACTCTAGTGAGAAATATTTTCTTAAGCATTCAAGTTCTAGAGCCAAGATTCAAGGAGGGTCATCCACTCCAAAGACTCTTGTTCGAAGCTTAAGGAAGAAGAGAAGGACCCTTTTTAGACCCTACACAAGAGGTAGGAGCTTCATCTTTAATTGTTCAAGCATTGTTGGCTTCTAACCTTGATAGAATGCCTCAAGTTTGAGTTATTGTCAAAAGTTTTAAATGATTATTTGAAAAATATATTTTTAGAAATATGACATGTTCTATTCTGTTATGAGTACCCTTATGATGTTATCAAACTCAAATATAACTTGAAAAGATTGTATGTGAAACTTGATTTAATAAAGGTAACTTAAGACATGAAAATGGTAGGTGCTGGAATTTCTAGTTGTTTCTGGCAGCAGGTACTTCGAAAGCTACTGTTCATAAAATATCAAGTATCTCGAAATTAAAATAATTTTAATATAAACTAGACTCATTATAGAACACTCTCCAAAAAGAATCACCTAAAACGGAGTTTTCTAGCTCAAGATATAAATTTTTAAAGTAGAGCCTAAGACTGAAACTTTAAATCTGACCTTGTAGTAGTAAAATAGGTGTAACTCACTCTAGAAAAATGCAAATGGACTGATTTCAACTTTGTTGGAGAGCTAACACATATAGGAATACACCCATGTATAAATCTTTGTACCACGTAAATACAGAATGAGAAATAAATTTCGGGATAGTGTACTGTGAAAGTGCAGTTTGGAAAGGTTCTGGCTAAGGAAAGACTTGGTATTTAAGCATGTCCATTGTGACCCACCTCTCTTTCCTGGGAACCCTCCTATGCATGGTTTACAATGGATTTACACTATTCCAAAGATGTAAATGCTAAAATTTGATGAGTTAAGAATTTGGAACTACCTTTACTAAGCTGAGATAACAAGTATACAGAGAATTATAAACTTTCTTCTAAAAGATGTCAAAACTATAAATAAAAGAATCAAGTCTTGTAAAAAGAAAATTTTAAGAATTTAAGTAGAATAATAATCTTCAAGAGTTATACGAAAACCATAATAAGAATATATAAAGAACGTATAATAATATTTTGAAATGCATTAATGTATTAATGGAATTCTAAGAGTACAAAGAACACTAAGAGAAAAAGATAATACTAAGACATCCATTACCTCTTAGGAACACTAGGAACTCAACTTGATAACTTTGGTTGCTTAAAATGAATCATTTATGAAAATGTTTACTATGAGATTTACATGATATTATCCATGTTTCATGAAGTGAATTATAGTAAAGTGAATGTATGGTGATGAGTTATGAAATGATGAAGATAAATGATTGATTGCCCATGATTTATTGTGATTACATGATGATATGCATACATTCATTTTCAAAGGAAATAATAAAAGTAAAGTTTGAAAAAGTAGCAATGAAAGTGTGGAAAAGTGGACTTGAGCTAAACTCACGGCTTAACCCCCTAAACCGTTGAGATCACGGCAACGGAATGAAAACCAAAAAGGTTATGGCGACGGCCATGGTATGAGCTCATTACCCTTTTAGGGTGGTCTAAGGCATTGATGCATTCATCCTGTGAGTAATTAAGAAATATGTTGATGAAATAAATGAAAGATGATGATCACTAAACAAGTGAATGTTGAGGATGAGTAATCATGAAATGCATGCAGCTCCTAAATGATTACTGCTTATTAGTGGTTTTACATGATATGCTTATATGTATGCTTGATGAAATCTTGAATGAATATTTACGCTAATGTTCAAGATTAGTTTAAAAGTAACTGCACTTGACTAATCACGTTTGTGAAAGTTTGATAATTGAATCCTTACCTGCTCACCTTTTATAATAAACCCGAAGTATTTGGGACGACAACGATGACACTTTTAGTACAAGTAGGAACTCCCTCTTGAGAAATCATGTATTTCTCACTCCTATGTTTATTTTCCGTTGTCATTACCAGAGATGGCGTGTCCACCTAAAGCAACGAGGCCGTAGTCGAGGAAGGAGGTAGCACGTGAAGATTTCAAACCGTTCAAGTAGGAGCATTCCGAGCTTTAGTTATATTATAGTTTGTGAGAAACAATTAGTAATAGTAGAACTTATATTGTTATTTGTAATAACTTATCAGTATGATATATGCCCTGTTGTGACTTATGTATTAAGTGATTATATTCCAGTTTATGTGATAATTGTTCTACACTTAGTCTTTTATTCCGCTTATTTAATTAAGTGCGCAATGTAACTTGATTATTATCTATAAAAGCGCTATGTATTTCACTTCTAGATTCTGAGCTTAAGTTTTCAAAAAATTTATTTATTTAAAGAAAAAAAAAACTTCCATTATTTTTCTAAGTTAATTTCAAAAGAAAATTAATACAAGGCATAAGTGACAACTAATAGAATCCAAATGTGAACTTAAGCACAGTGGGGTTCTATTAGGGTGTTACAGTTAGATTTGTAGGGTTTGAGGTGTAGAACAAGTTTTGTGAAGGAACTTTGCAGTTTCAATAACTCTAGACTAGTTTCTATGCACTTTTAAAGAAAACTTGAGCTGTCATGGAAACAAAAATGGAGGTTTCTATATCTCCTTCTTGGATGGCTGAGAATGATCATATAATTATGGGGTTAGGTGTTGTATTTATCTAATAAACTTATTGGTTACTTCGTAAAGTATAATTTTTTTATTAAAAGAAATTAAAATCAATGGCTAGAATTTGATCTTTCATCCAAGAGAAAATCTTAGCCCTTCATTTGACTTTTAAAAGGATAAACTTCCTCATTTTATAGAGATTATCTAGCTTTTGGTGTTAGAAATCGCACACTGAAAGTTCACCGAATGGGTAAAACAATGTACCCAAATAATCAATCATTACCCGAAAATTAATTCTAAGTATAAAATTTTTATTCCTACCTATTTCTAACCTTAATTCTAAAATTTTCAAATTTCGAGAACCTTTGGGTCCCGAATCTAGGGTTTCGGCTATCCCGGCAGGCCTACGGGGCCCACAAAATACTATTCACATTTTTTTTTTTACGTTCATTACATTGTTCTCATCATTTCTACGTACATCATAATTTTGGCATTCTTATTATTAAAGCCTCAATTATTTTCTGAAAAAAAAAATTAGGGTGTTACAAGCAACCCTCATGAAAATGTTGCCTTTGCTCAGAAAGTGTTGCCTTTGAGAAAAGGCAACGCTTTTTCTATGTTTAGGCAACTTTTTTAAAATGTTGCCTTTGAGCTAATTTCTTGTTGTGGTACTAGTGGATAACATCACACATGGGAATAGACTGGTTGTCAAGACTGAACTCATTCCTATATGTGATCATCGGAATTCATTCTTTTCCTTTTTCGAATCTCATACAATTCTATTCCTAATGATACGTCTATCAACTCATAATATCTCTAGGGAAGTTTTTCTTTTACCTTCCCCTCATTCAACATAAGTCTTGTTTTTGTTTTGCCTATATGTCAGAACATACACAATTGAACTTCATACATTATCTTTTGTCATATATATGCATCACATACTTTTCTTTTTCCAGATGCATGCATTAATCACATATCGACTATCAATCACAAGTGATTCTCATTAATTTCTCATAAGCCAATATTTAAAGTCTATAGCATGCATTCATACACATCATACTTGAATTATAAGTCATTATATTATCAATTCAAAGTATTGGTTCAATTCTAGCATATTGGCAGACTTTACACTTGTATATGAAAATTTAATTTGCATATCAAACAACCAATTCAAAGGCTACAAAAATTATCCACGACACTTCAATGTGTTTACAAGGTACTGTAAAAATTTCAGAGGAAAAATAGTTTTGTAGTTATGTTAACAAAATTCTACAAATTTCGTGGTTAGAGATCACCTAACCTCCACTCAATGCTAGAATTCTTAATTTTTTTACCATAGTAAATGAGTCTAGAAAATCAAAACAAAATTCATGGTTAAACCCTAAGATGTTTACAACACCCTGTAAAAAATTTCAAAGGAAAATTCAACTGTTTGATATTGTAGCAAAATTAGCAAAATTCATAGCTTCAGATCTAACAATTCAAACAACATTATTCATAGTCTCGAATTATGATTTTTAAAAAAATTAGTAAAGTCCTCAAAATGACCCAAGAAAAATCATGAAATTGCCTTAGGATGTTAGCTTCATCATATGAATTTTTTAGCTCATAAAGATAAAAAATCGAGAACTAGCTCCTACTTGTGAGAAATCTGAAATTCCAGCAACCTAGTTTGGAGCTTATCTTGATAAAGATGATTTTCTTACAACATCAAAATTCTCCACCAATGCAAACACATCTATATCTATGTGTAAAGATACAATGGAACTAAAAATATCAAATTTAAATAATGAAAAATCTATAAGAAACATAATTGAATAAAACAAGATACAAAAACCTTACTTTTGGAGCTTTAGGGTTCTTGGTTCTAAAGGACGTTCTACAGATGATTTTTCCACACTGCAATGCCTTCCAAACAGCACCAAACCTTTCCCTAAATAGTGGGGTATGAGATATCAATGTGATATATGGTTTGGAATTCAAATTCCAATCGGTTAGTTTGATAGATTTTGATAAGTAGAATAAGTCTAGTAAAGGGATCTTGAAAAGTTTAGGCTAGGGTTTTGGAGGTTTGAACCAAGGTTGAAGTTCTTGAAAAGAACGACAATGGAGGCTGTTTTGCTCTCCTTGATGGTCGAAATAATGGGTTTGGAATGATAAGGATTGGTGGTTCATATATATCTTGGTGTAATTGTAGCATTTATGTAGTTAGAGTATAATTTCTTTCTTTAAAAAAAACAAAGATGGATGACTAGGATTTAATCTTGTTAGTCAAAATTAAATTTTAGCCATCAACTTGGCCTTTAAAGGATAAACATTATCCTATATTAAGGATTAAATTATCTTTCGATGTTAGAAATCGCATAACGAAATTTCACCGAATGGGTGAAACACTGTACCTGGAAAATTAGAATATTACCCAAAATTAATCTAGGGCCTAATACTCTATCCCAATCCTTATCCTACCTTTCCCTAGTCCCAGAAGTCTCCTGGTCCTAATTCTAGGGTTACTAATGTGCTTATGGGCCCGTAAAAATACTATTCACATATGTGCCTAAATTTTTTTTCTACTCATCCATTGGGTTGTTCTTATCATTATTATGTCTGTCAAAAAATTGAAATTCTTATTAATAAAGTTTCAATTAATTTCTAAATAACTCCAGGATGTTATACTGTTACCCCTATTGTAACATCCCCAAATTTATAACTAAGATAAATATTAATTAGCGATAGCAAAACCAAGAGAATCGGGACAAATGTTATGAAACACAACAAATAGTCTACTTAAGTATGTCTAGAGAAAAATGCAAAGAATTACGAAAATGCCATCACTTAGTGGAAATTACGAAAATGCCCTTGCTATGTAAAGGAAATTACCAAACTACCCTTGCCTTATTAAATGACAAAGATACCCTTACTCTATTAATGGAATTACAAGAATACCACTATCATTGTCTAATTACAAAAATATCCACTAACATCTTTGCACAAAACATGGAAACATGTTTGCACAAAATATGGAAACGTGTTTGTACAAAACATGGAAACATGTTTGCACAAAACAAAGAGCATTTTCATCCCAAAATTCAGCCAACATGTTTCCATAAATCATGCTCCAAGTGCTTTCCTTCTTCTGTTTTTTCTCTAATCTTTCCACTATAAATACTCCTCAAACTCTCTTCAATTCAGAAACTCCCTAAGTGTTCTTTCTTTCTTATTCTATCATTCTTCTTATGTTCTTCAAAGACTTCTCTTGATCCTCTAAACTTCATCCAAACACTTCAATCCTAAGTCCAAACTTTCACTAGCCCTCACAAGAGTTACAATCTTTAACTCTAGTGAGAAATATTTTCTTAAGCATTCAAGTTCTAGAGCCAAGATTCAAGGAGGGTCATCCACTCCAAAGACTCTTGTTCAAAGCTTAAGGAAGAAGAGAAGGACCCTTTTTAGACCCTACACAAGAGGTAGGAGCTTCATCTTTAATTGTTCAAGCATTGTTGGCTTCTAACCTTGATAGAATGCCTCAAGTTTGAGTTATTGTCAAAAGTTTTAAATGATTATTTGAAAAATATATTTTTAGAAATATGACATGTTCTATTCTGTTATGAGTACCCTTATGATGTTATCAAACTCAAATATAACTTGAAAAGATTGTATGTGAAACCTGATTTAATAAAGGTAACTTGAGACATGAAAATGGTAGGTGCTGGAATTTCTAGTTATTTCTGGCAGCAGGTACTTCGAAAGCTACTGTTCATAAAATATCAAGTATCTCGAAATTAAAATAATTTTAATATAAACTAGACTCATTATAGAACACTCTCCAAAAAGAATCACCTAAAACGGAGTTTTCTAGCTCAAGATATAAATTTTTAAAGTAGAGCCTAAGACTGAAACTTTAAATCTGACCTTGTAGTAGTAAAATAGGTGTAACTCACTCTAGAAAAATGAAAATGGACTGATTTCAACTTTGTTGGAGAGCTAACACATATAGGAATACACCCATGTATAAATCTTTGTACCACGTAAATACAGAATGAGAAATAAATTTCGGGATAGTGTACTGTGAAAGTGCAGTTTGGAAAGGTTCTGGCTAAGGAAAGACTTGGTATTTAAGCATGTCCATTGTGACCCACCTCTCTTTCCTGGGAACCCTCCTATGCATGGTTTACAATGGATTTACACTATTCCAAAGATGTAAATGCTAAAATTTGATGAGTTAGGAATTTGGAACTACCTTTACTAAGCTGAGATAACAAGTATATAGAGAATTATAAACTTTCTTCTAAAAGATGTCAAAACTATAAATAAAAGAATCAAGTCTTGTTAAAAGATAATTTTAAGAATTTAAGTAGAATAATAATCTTCAAGAGTTATACGAAAACCATAATAAGAATATATAAAGAACCTATAATAATATTTTGAAATGCATTAATGTATTAATGGAATTCTAAGAGTACAAAGAACACTAAGAGAAAAAGATAATACTAAGACATCCATTACCTCTTAGGAACACTAGGAACTCAACTTGATAACTTTGGTTGCTTAAAATGAATCATTTATGAAAATGTTTACTATGAGATTTACATGATATTATCTATGTTTCATGAAGTGAATTATAGTAAAGTGAATGTATGGTGATGAGTTATGAAATGATGAAGATGAATGATTGATTGCCCATGATTTATTGTGATTACATGATGATATGCATACATTCATTTTCAAAGGAAATAATAAAAGTAAAGTTTGAAAAAGTAGCAATGAAAGTCTGGAAAAGTGGACTTGAGCTAAACTCACGGGTTAACCCGCTAAACCGTTGAGATCACGGCAACGGAATGAAAACCAAAAAGGTTATGGCGACGGCCATGGTATGAGCTCATTACCCTTTTAGGGTGGTCTAAGGCATTGATGCATTCATCCCGTGAGTAATTAAGAAATATGTTGATGAAATAAATGAAAGATGATGATCACTAAACAAGTGAATGTTGAGGATGAGTAGTCATGAAATGCATGCAGCTCCTAAATGATTACTGCTTATTAGTGGTTTTACATGATATGCTTATATGTATGCTTGATGAAATCTTGAATGAATATTTACGCTAATGTTCAAGATTAGTTTAAAAGTAACTGCACTTCGGCTAATCACGTTTGTTAAAGTTTGATAATTGAATCCTTACCTGTTCACCTTTTTATAATAAACCCGAAGTGACTGGGACGACAACGATGACACTTTTAGTACAAGTAGGAACTCCTCTTTGAGAAATCATGTATTTCTCACTCCTATGTTTATTTTCCGTTGTCGTTGCAGAGATGACGTGTCCACCTAAAGCAACGAGGCCGTAGCTGAGGAAGGAGGTAGCACGTGAAGATTTCAAACCGTTCAAGTAGGAGCATTCCGAGCTTTAGTTATATTATAGTTTGTGAGAAACAATTAGTAATAGTAGAACTTATATTGTTATTTGTAATAACTTATCAGTATGATATATGCCCTGTTGTGACTTATGTATTAAGTGATTATATTCCAGTTTATGTGATAATTGTTCTACACTTAGTTTTTTATTCCGCTTATTTAATTAAGTGCACAATGTAACTTGATTATTATCTATAAAAGCGCTATGTATTTAACTTCTCGTTACAGGCTTAAGTTTTCAAAAAAATTAATTTATTTAAAGAAAAAAAAAACTTCCATTATTTTTCTAAGTTAATTTCAAAAGAAAATTAATACAAGGCATAAGTGACAACTAATAGAATCCAAATGTGAACTTAAGCACAGTGGGGTTCTATTAGGGTGTTACACCTATCACTTCACCCATCACTTTACTTGTTGATGAACCACCATCCACTTCGTCTGCAACTACTGCTACTGTTGAAGAAGAAGCCTCACCAAAGTCTGAATACATCATTCCCTTAGATAACCTACTTCACAAGCTACCCCAACAACAACCAAAATAACCCATCTTCCAAGCCAACCTTCAACTAAGGCCCAACCAACTCTTCCAGAGGTCCAGCTTCTTCTGCATAATAAAAAGATATGGCCTCAAGGTTGGATAGAGTTGAAGCCTCCAATAGAGAAATAAGAGCCAGATTAAGAAGACATGAAGAGTTGCTGCTACAACTTCTTCAAGTGCTTAGAAGAAGGGGCCAATGATGGCATGATTTTGAGCACATCCTTTTTTGTTGATGACAAAAGGAGGAGAAGAAAAGAAATGAAAAATATTCTTTCTTTGTGTTCTTGAGAAAATTAGGGGTCAAGTTGAGAGGGAGTGCTTCAGAAACTTCACTCATTCATCCATGCTCAGCATTTTGATTTTGTTTTTGTTATCATGATTATGTTCTAAACAATTTTTTTAATGCTATTACTTTGATTCATTCTGTTTAAGTTCTGTATCATATAATGTGATACTAATGCTTCATCTTACTTAACTAGGTTTTGGACTTTGAGCATTGATATATACATATATATGTTAAAACGTATGTTCCATCATGCTCAGATATACTACATATGCTTAAAGCTTTATCATATGATTTGGTATATGTCTCGTGAGCTCTAAGTTTATACTCTGGTATTTATATCCTTCTTCCAATTTTGCTCTGATACGTATATCTTATCATCTAGTATGTTCTAACACATAGCATATCTGAAAATTGGCAGTCAGAAACTCCTATGTTGTTTACTAGCTTATTAGTTGCATGTTTTATGCGGTTTGACGTGGGATTAAGTTTTGAAAATGAGTTGGATAAAGTTGTGTTGTGTATGGATTCCATATCAAGAATGAATATCACCATATTATCTTTTTTTTATTTTGATTAAGTTCAAAATGTCAAAATACTTAAAATCAAGCTATTTTTGTTCAAAGAGCTTAAATGCTCCAAAATATTTCAAAAATTGCTCTAATTCATTATAGAAAACACTCTAATAGCTTTCAGAAACCTTTTTTAAAATAAGCAGCTCTGATTCTAGCCACTTAAAGTTGCTAAATGACTTGTTCATATCTACAACAAACCTTAAGAAAGAAACCTTCTGAAACTCTATCAGTGTGTTTTGAAAGAATATGAAGTTACTCTGATCCAATATCTATTTAAATATTTCTTTCAAAATCTTTTCAAAATTTGGTTTGTGATCATTAAAAAGAGGAGATTGTTTGCTCTAGACCCTGTAGAATGCATTAGTGCTTAACGTTTTGAGTTATAACAAACCAATTTTGATAAAAAAAAATTGAAGTAGTGTAAGATCCCCAATTTTTCTTAATATAGCACTACTTTATTATAGTTTTTTATTTAGAAAGTATGAGGATTTTATTTAGGCAAGAAATATTTAGAGATAGTCATTAAAAAAAATGTCTAAATTAAAATATACAAGACTTAGCATCAAAATGTAAAATATTTAATTATTCCCTTGGATTTTATTAAAATTAGAAAATGCCACTAAATAATAGAAAATAAGCTTATAACATAATTAATTATAGAAAAAGCCTACATAAATCTTAGAAAAGCTTAAAGAGTGTCAAAAATTATGATGAAAAATTAAAAATATAATTTAAACATAATTTTGATGATAAATATAAATATTAAGTAAATTTGTATAATATTAGTATAATTACACAAAAATAACCTAACCTATGGTATAAAATAAATACTAAAAAATCCTAGAAAACAACTCTAGGTCACATTAAAAATTTTTAAATAACTTATAATATTAGACAAAGAGGACCACAAAATGGAACTCTTCATTAAAGACCATAGATAGTGTTAAAAATCATTTTTTTTATATTTAATTAATTAATTTTAATTAAATTAAATCTTAAATAGTCACTTAAGCTTTAAGATAATTTTCCTAAACCTTGATTAGTCTAACTAATAATCTCATATCAGTTAATCAACACCTATATCAACCACTTGGAACAAAAAGAAAATTATGTTTGAAAAATGAATTAAATTGTCAACCTTTCATATCACAATTTTTTAAAAAACTCACCAAATTTTGACTAAAAATTTCAAACATGGTGAGCTTGTCCCCTTATCATGTTGGATAGCTAAAATAAAGTTGACACGGGCTGTTGTAAAAAAATATATTTTATTTATAGATAATTAATTATTTTAATTAACTTAAAATAGACCCAATTAAGGTAAAAATATATTAAAAATACTAAACATTATAGAAAATTAGTAAAAAAATTATACATAGCATTTAAATAAGGTACAAACATGTTAATGATAATATATCAAGGAAATATAATTTTTTAGATGAATATTGTATTAATTACCTAGTATATGTAACTTTAAAATAAAATTTTAATATACAAAATTTGTCATTTTCATATATTAACCATTTAAGACAACTTGCCACCCACTACAACTTCAATAGAGATAAGATTCAGACTTAGAGGATGCCAAGATAAGATAAGAATAATTTAAAAATATTTAAATAAATTATTAATTAATTAATTCCTAATAACACTAGTAATAATGTAAAATACCAAATAAAATGCAAATAATTATAAAAAATTATATAAATTTCGTGAATCCTTGTATTATATCTCTAATAATCTAATGAAGATATTTAAAAATAAATTAAGTCATTAACTAATTAATTAGCTTAATTAAGATTGACTAGTTTAAGTAATTTATCCTTATTTTGAATAATTCATTATTAAATTATATGTAAATATATTAAAATTTACTACATGTCTTTAGATCATGTCATTAACATTTTAGTATGTCTTTAAGTGATAATTGAGAATTTATTAAATTATTTAGCATTAGTTTTAATATTTTACTAATAAAACTAACAAAATATGACAAATAAATTATAAAATTAATAATATTTTAATCCTAGACTTTTTCTATAAATAGCACACCTCTAAACACAATTTCACGCTTCATTCTTCTGCCCAAAAACTATAAAAAATGTGTAGCTATCATTTCTTTTCATTTACTTCATTTTCATACCAAAAACACTTACAAAATTTTAGCAAGACACCCCAAATTATTATATCTTCTTATCACCATCTACCATCAACAAATCCCAGCTTTTATACATGAATTTTAACCCTTAGAAAAGATTTAGAAAAGTTGAAGAAGTTGCTGGTCTAGCCTTGGTGTAGCAAAGTTTCCAAAGCTCCAAGAACAAGTAAGGGTTTTCTTTCACTTCTAGGCTTCATGTATGATTTCATTTTTTTGTATGATGTCGTACTATAAGATATTCAAAGTTTATGTTTATTGTCTTTAATATCTTTGAACGATTTAAGGATGGTACCATAAACCACTAAATCTATGTGTATATGACGCATATTTATTTGTCTACTTATATGGTTAAAAAGTGTGATTTAAGATCATTTTAAATTTTGATTATGCCTTCTTCAAATATTTAAATATTTTTATGAAGTTGTTTTAATATGTTAAACCGTGAATATTTTATTTGATAAAGCTTTGTCCATAAGTTATGAAGTTTTAAGGTGATATAGTTTTGATCTCATTATGTATTTGATTGTGAAAAATTTTTATTCAAGAAAAGTGCTTTATTTAATTCACTATAATGAATGGATTCTAAACCTTTGAGCATGTAATATTTAGCTTGGTTTATGTGTTTTATTTCTCTTGGGACCATTAAGACTTAATAAGATATAAAAGACACTAAAACATATTTATATTAATCATGACCTTTGCTAGGGACCTATAAATATATGGACATTATCTAGACTATTATGAGTCTTTAAGACTCACTTGGACTTGATGGAGACACTTTATGATCATAATATTTAGACTCGAGATATGAATCTTATTTATGGACCTTGGACTATGAATATTTGACTTGATTATCCATTTATTAATATTAAGAAATATTGTTTACAGATATTTAAATTTAAGGTCCCATTAGAAATATGACATGTAAACTAGCTAGTTTCTTGCTTGAAGTGATTTTCTAAAGCTTGGGTATATTTTTGGCTATTTCTTTTTATATTTCTTGAAAGATTTCATGCTCTTTTATTTGCTTTGTGATTATATCCTTATATACATAAAAATATTTTTTTACCTATGTTGAACATGTCAAGATAATTTACCTACGTATTTTCTAAAGATAAATTTGAAATAATTTTGGGTGTATTTAGGCTTATGGGATTAGTAAAGAAAATATTATATGAATACTTGAAATTGAATTATTATATGATTAAAAACTAAGCTAAGCATATTTTATTATAAAGAAAAGGAGTTTATTATAATAGTATATTTTGGTGCTTCAATGATAATTATAAAGAAATATGGCTTTTGTTTAGGAATCTTATATCGTTTAGGCTTTATGTGCAAATATGAAAAATCTTGTGGTCTACATGTGAATATGAAAGATATTGTGGAAACTTTCTATAATTTTCATACTTTATGCATACTATGTACACAACGTAAAATGGATAAATAAAAAAGTGACACCTCGGGCCCGCCTTTTAGTGGAAAAGGACTTGGTGGATGTTTTAGTGATGCCTTGGGCCCGCCATGCTAGTGGACAAGGACATGACATTCACTTATCTGACTAGGGAACGCCGTAGCAATGAGAGCTCTCACAGATCCAATATGAAACAAACTTTATAAAAGGGAGTTTATAGTACATTCATGATTATTTATTACATTTCTTTTATTGCACTTTTATAATAATTGATATTATGCACTTCCCTCTTGCTTAACACTAGTAAAATATAATTTGTTCATTTTGCTGCACTTCCGCATTATTCTTAGTATTTTTGGGATGAAATGAGACTCCCCCGGAAACATCACCCTATTGGGAGACTTCTCTCACCCTTTTTCTTTGATGTTTCCAGATAACATGGATCATCATCAGTAGTGAAAAGGATGTAGCCTTGGACTTAAATTTCTAAATAATCATATTCTATTATCTGTGCTAGGTAGAATGTAACGCCCCGATTTTCTGTTAGAGTGAAAATGACCAAAATGCCCCTGAGGTCATTTTCGGCCCAGAATTCGAGGAAAACCAGTCCGGCAGTACTCGAAAGGCAAACTCAATGTTGGAAGGGGATTGGATGATTTGTGTACCTTCTCGGGATCGAAAATCTCATTTTTCGAGTTTTCGGGTCAAAATGACCAAAACGCCCCTACGGTGTTTTACCCATTTGCAAGTGCCGGATGAACCCGAAACTTCTCTAGATGGTTTTAAAAGGCGTTTTTATGTAGACTATGACTTTAGTTTTGGTCCCGGAGGTCCCGGGCGAAATTAGTGCGAAATTATGGTTTTGCCCCTAATTTCGTGTTTTTACGCGTAATCACGTGATTAAGCAAACCTAAGCAATATTAGGCTCTAATCGAAGGTTAATTAATTTCCTTCATTAATCTTGAGTCAAAATAATTTATTAAAGCTGATTACAACCTAAAAGTGCTTAATTACAACTTAAAATCATATTTTAATTTCAAGACTCCTAGTCATGGAATCTTGAATAGTATTTTCTCTTTCCAATTCCTTAAATCATGGAATTGTGTTACACATTGTTTATTCATAAATGAGTTTTTAATTCTCTAATGATGTATGAGCACTTCTAATCTTGTCATAAAATCCTTAAAACACCTTCTTAGTTACCTAAACTTAAGCTTAATTATTCCTAACCTTGTACCTAAGCTAATACACATTTAAACCTACCATTAACACCCAATTAAATGATCAAAACTCACCTCCTCTCTGCTGCCTAAGGCCTGGACGAAGCTGTCCTCCTCACATATGCATCACATGTTCAATTTTTCAACACTCCAAGACCATACCTCAAGTCACATACACTATACCTTGTCATAACTTTCAATCAAGCTTGATTTTCCAAGTGAATAAGTAATTAAAACAATCCATTTTTCCCATTTGTTGTGGCTGGAAAAGTTCCAGCCATGTCAAGTTTCTAGAAGCCTAATTTCATCAAAAATTGATTGGAAATTAAGTCACATCAAGCCATACTTTGTAGCATAGCTTCCATACTTCAAACCATGCTTGAATGACCTTGTGTAAGAGATATTTTTCTCTCCCTTTTCCCCCTCAAAAGCCACGGCCACTTCTCCCCTTGGTGAGCCCCATGGTTTTATTTTTCTATAAATAGGATGCTTGTGATAGCTTAGTTGCACTTAGAAGCATTTGCTAAGTTTAGAATTCTAGAGTTGTCTTGCTAGTTCTTTTCTTTTTCTCTCAAGTTTCAAGAGAGTTCTTCCTTTCTTTCCATCTTCATTTTCTTCATCTCTTCATCTCATCATCATCTCTCAACCTTGAAACACCACCCCATAGCCTTGAACCATCATCAAACCTCTCAAACATCACACCTCAAACACAACCTCACTTGAAACACAACTCCAACCTTCTTGTTTCCTCTTGGCTGAAACCATCAAGCCCCAAGGAGGAGCTCATCATCTTGTTTTTCTTTTCAAAAGTTCAAGCTCTGTGTCTTCACTCTAGGTAGGAGTGTTTTTCTAAACTTTGTTTCTTGAAAAATGAGTTCTCTAGCTTTCTCTTAGATTTCTTTTGAAACTTTTCCTTGGTTCTTTGTTTTCCTTTCAATTCGGCCATGAGGCCTTGATTATGAGCATGATAGCTTGATGATGAGAGTTTCTAGATGATGACCTTGTGTTCATCTCAAATAAACCTCTAAAGCTTGAGTTTTCCTTTTCTTATAACTTTATCTATATGATATCTAGCTCACATGGTTTTTCAACTTAAGAAAATTAATCTAAGGATTTCTAAAAGCCCAAGCCTACCCTTGTCAACCTTAAAGTTGGCCGGCACATTCTAGAGATCTTTCTCTAGATAGGGGTTTTGGGTATTTAATAAAGAACTTGACTTAGTTTCATTTTCTTTTCCTTTGTATGGTTTTCAGTTTTCGTACTTTGATCCTTGAGATTTTGTTTGTTTTGGAAGTTTATTTATCTTGAGCTTGATAATGATGTTCAAGAACCTCATGGTTCCTTTGAGAACTTGGTTCAAGAACTCTAAAGCTCTCTTTGTAATGAGATATATGTTAGGTTGTTATTTTGTTAAAGTCTTGGATGAGCTCTAGCTAACCATAAAATGAACCTTGCATCATGTTTAATTTTATGCTATGCACATCATATTTACTTTCCTTGCTATCACTAAGTATCAAGATAATAAGTGAACCCTGCATTATCATGTTTATGTTTCAAGCTATGCATTATCATGTTTATATTTCAAGTTCTCACTTTATATCAAGATAATAATGAGTTGCATCTCATGTTTATTTTATCCTATCATTTTACTTTCTAATGCAAGCTTAAACAAGTGCATGAACATGTTTATTTTTATGTCATCACTTAAATGAACCTAGAGCTCAAAAACTTGCCCATTTATGTCTCAAACAAAGGTTTAAAATATTTATTTCTTTTGGTTCACATTTCGGCCCTAAGGGGTTTTGGAGTTTCCAAGTGTTAAAAATTATGTTTTATAATTCTCCTAAGCTTATATGAGTACAACGAATTTGTAGAACCAAGTTTTATGAATTTAGGGCCTCTTGAGGTATAAATGATTTAGCTACTGCCCTCTTACAAAATTTTATGATTTTAGATGATAAATATATTTAGAAATGAGTTTTGAAAGTTTTAAAAGGGTTCCAAGAGAGACTAGTATTTTACATGCTGTAGAAATTGTGTTTGATGCCTTTAAATGGAGATGTTTGCTTCGGTTCTGCCTTGCCATGTTTAGCCACTGTATGAGCTGTGTTAATGATGATAATATGCTTATGTTTAAGTATAATTAATGTTAAGACTCATATGTGAAAGATAAGAGAAGTTAGAAACTGGAAAAGAATTAAATTGAGAGTTCTAGATCCTTTAATGTTTGAATTTTCTGGATTCTGTCCAGCAAGGTTTAGTAATGCTAATCATGGATTTAAATTAGTTTAAATGTGTAGGAATGACTCATAAATGGTGTAGGACTTGATCTTGATGCCTTAGGAGTAAACCGGACTTAGAAAGGGTCATTGTTGTGACTCCTAGGTACCCGTAAAGTTAGGAATATGAATTCTGCACTCTTGAGGTTTAGAGATGTTCTTGATCATAGTGTGAGGTGAGAAATACTTAGTTAAGACCTTATAAGTTACCGAGAGATTAGTTTTGATGATTTATAACTTAGAATGTGAGTTAGGGACCGTAAGGGTCAATGCATAAGAGACTAAAAAGTTGTTAATGCTATGATGTGTTGTATGATGCAATGATATGATAAGATGTGCTTGATGCATGAGAAAATGATTGATGAAAATGTTAAAGTTTATCATAACATGAGTTTTCATGAGAACATGATATGTGAATTAGCTTGTGGTAGTTTGAAGGAAATTCGGTTTAACAGCTGTTATGCTGCCGAATTTCTGTCAAACCTTAAAAGGGTTGAAAGAAATGTTTATGAGTACCATATGAGTTGAAAACCCTGGGTGACACCGGTTCGGCCGAGCACCCCTAGGAGATTTTTATGTGACAAAGCACTGAGACGCGCTTCCCCCGAGGAGGCGCCGATTCGGCCGAGTACCCCCAGGAGGAGACAAATCCGTGAGGGTATGAGTAGATGCAGACTACCAAAGTGGACAAATTACTGTGGCCTAGTGCCCGCAAAGCGTTTCAAAGAGGGTAATCCCAGAGAGAGATGATCCCTGCCCCCTACCGTACTTGCGAGTTGGGATTATTATTTATGTTTCGCTTATTCAAGATAATAAGCAAGAGCTAGTGACGACTAGCTGAGGTATGAGCTCGTAACTTAGTTATTTTTAGGGTGGCCTATATGCTAAAGTACCATGATTGATGTCACGAAGTTGAGGAATGATTCACTTGAAAGTTATATGCCCTCATGCCACATGATTTCTGTTTATGTGCTTTGATGTGTGTCTTATATTCTCGAGTATTGACATGCATCCATGATATAACCTGTTGCATTTATAACATCAAGACGCATGCTAAAAGGAATGGACCTTGGATAATTAGTTTGAGAAACCCTAAATTGAACTTTATATGCATGATCACTATTTTATAACTAAACCCAAGGTTCCTGAGGATGTGTACGATGTAACCCTAGGGTAGGAGACTCCTACTGAGATTTCTTTAGCAAGATTTCTCACTCTTCTCTCTTCTTCCTTCTGTCACATCTTCAGAGACCGATGGCGACACTCGTGATTTTCATTAACATGCCTACTTGGGAGGTTCACTATGACCCGGACCACGGGTCATATCATTTTGAGGGGTAGTGTACCGTGTGAGTCTTCATGTTCATTGGACGCCCCTTTGAACATCCTGTACAGAGCTACCATTTCTCCCCGACATGACCTTACGATGTCGCAATGGTTTTTGAGCGTGCCCGGATGTGAGACGAGAGGATTCTACGGACATATACTGGTGGTTCGATGCCTCGAGACTTCCAGGACTACGTGCCTCGATTCCCGAGTTTGGAGGACGATCCATCCGAGGGCCCGCCGACGCACATGTATAGTGAGAGTTCTGCTCCTACACCTCAGTTCGTGTGAGGCGTGAGCGAGGAGACCGCTACACAGCCGAGGCTAGCGAGGCGAGCTGAGAGGCACCCCCACCGAGGAGCCCACACTCAGTCTTCACGTGTTTCCACTCCTGCTGCTCTGCATCCATGGATCGGTTACACTCCACCGTTTCCCGGATTCCAGTAGTTGACGTCGTAGGGGAGGCTTAGTGCACACACCACATGTAGAGTGGATAAACCTTCTTTTGTTTTTGAGGTTATTCACCATTGGTGCACTCGGGTAGTTATGGTTTATTTCTGCTTTCTTGTTTTCTGTTGTATTTTCTTTTCCATTGTATTACAAGCTCTGCCCGTCTCCATGAGGGTATGACTACTTATGTACTTAAATTATGTTATTAATGGAATGCTTCCTTAGTTATATGCTTTACTCTGTGATTTCTGATAATTGTTATGCGTGCTTTATGTTTCTGTCGTTCGACTAGTTAAGTTCGCGGCTCTCACTTTGTTTATGTTTTCAAAAAGAAAAATTCACTCATAATTTCCGCTAAGTATTTTACTAAAAAATTGAGACTAAGAAGTAATTACCTAATGATTAGCCTAATATGTTCTAGAGTATTGGGTTAAAAATTAGGGTGTTACATAGAATCTTTACTATCTATTACCAGACTTTGGTAATATGGTATTGTTGTATTAAAGTTTTCCTTTATGTATCTTGAATGTATAATATGTATTGTACCCCATGAATTGATATTAGTAGTGAAGTATGTTTTCTATAGATGATGGTTGTCTAAACTGTAGGAAATAATAATTAATAAATATTAATATCATGTTAGAGAAGAAGCATTCTTTGTTATTTAAAAAAATCACCTTTAGGTTACTGGAAGGAAGTGTATTACTGTGAGAATATAATTTGGAAAGGTCCTGGCTAAAGAAAGACTTGGTATTTAAGCGTGTCCATTGTGACTCACCTCTTTTTCTTGGGAGTTTACCAGATGCGTGATTTACAGTTAATACACATTATTCTAGTATATAACGAGGAACAAGAAATAATCATAGTAGTAAAAAAAAAAATTCTTGCAAATTTCAAGTTACAAATTAGTAGCTAACTATTATAATATTAAAAATTAGATGGAAGAATTAGAACTTAGTAGGGTGTTACAAGTAGGACTAATAGTTTGCTTGAGTTTCTTATGTAACATCCCCAAATTTATAACTAAGATAAATATTAATCTTAATTATCGATAGCAAAACCAAGAGAATCTGGACAAATGTTATGAAACACAACAAATAGACTACTTAAGTATGTCTAGAGAAAAATGTAAAGAATTACGAAAATGCCATCACTTAGTGGAAATTACGAAAATGCCCTTGCTATGTAAAGGAAATTACCAAACTACCCTTGCCTTATTAAATGACAAAGATACCCTTACTCTATGAATGGAATTACAAGAATACCACTATCATTGTCTAATTACAAAAATATCCTTGTCTTAGTTAAAGAAATTACTACAATGCCATTTGCACAAATCCCTACACTTGTCTTTAGACAAGAATGAATCTAAGCCATTGGATTAAGATGATAACACAATAATTTAACCACATACATCATACACATTTCTGAATCACATATATGCACTAAAGGTTAGAAAATCTCCACTAACATCTTTGCACAAAACATGGAGCATTTTCATCCAACATGTTTGCACAAAACATGGAAACATGTCTGCACAAAACATGAAAACATGTCTGTACAAAACATGGAAACATATTTGCACAAAATAAGGAGCATTTTCATCCCAAAATTCAGCCAACATGTTTCCATAAATCATGCTCCAAGTGATTTCCTTCTTCTCTTTTTTTCTCTAATCTTTCCACTATAAATACTCTTCAAACTCTCTTCAATTCATAAACTCCCTAAGTGTTCTTTCTTTCTTATTCTATCATTCTTCTTATGTTCTTCAAAGACTTCTCTTGATCCTCTAAACTTCATCCAAACACTTCAATCCTAAGTCCAAACTTTCACTAGCCCTCACAAGAGTTACAATCTTTAACTCTAGTGAGAAATATTTTCTTAAGCATTCAAGTTCTAGAGCCAAGATTCAAGGAGGGTCACCCACTCCAAAGATTCTTGTTCAAAGCTTAAGGAAAAAGAGAAGGACCCTTTTTAGACCCTACACAAGAGGTAGGAGCTTCATCTTTAATTGTTCAAGCATTGTTGGCTTCTAACCTTGATAGAATGCCTCAAGTTTGAGTTATTGTCAAAAGTGTTAAATGATTATTTGAAAAATATATTTTTAGAAGTATGACATGTTCTATTCTGTTATGAGTACCCTTATGATGTTATCAAACTCAAATATAACTTGAAAAGATTGTATATGAAACTTGATTTAATAAAGGTTACTTAAGACATGAAAATGGTAGGTGCTGGAATTTCTAGTTGTTTCTGGTAGCAGGTACTTCGAAAGCTACTGTTCATAAAATATCAAGTATCTCGAAATTAAAATAATTTTAATATAAACTAGACTCATTATAGAACACTCTCCAAAAAGAATCACCCAAAACGGAGTTTTCTAGCTCAAGATATAAATTTTTAAAGTAGAGCCTAAAACTGAAACTTTAAATCTGACCTTGTAGTAGTAAAATAGGTGTAACTCACTCTAGAAAAATGCAAATGGACTGATTTTAACTTTGTTGGAGAGCTAACACATATAGGAATACACCCATGTATGTTATGTATAAAGCTTTGTACCACGTAAATACAGAATGAGAAATAAATTTCGGGATAGTGTACTGTGAAAGTGCAGTTTGGAAAGGTTCTGGCTAAGGAAAGACTTGATATTTAAGCATGTCCATTGTGACCCACCTCTCTTTCCTGGGAACCCTCCTATGCATGGTTTACAGTTGATTTACACTATTCCAAAGATGTAAATGCTAAAATTTGATGAGTTAGGAATTTGGAACTACCTTTACTAAGCTGAGATAACAAGTATATAGAGAATTATAAACTTTCTTCTAAAAGATGTCAAAACTATAAATAAAAGAATCAAGTCTTGTAAAGAGAGAATTTTAAGAATTTAAGTAGAATAATAATCTTTAGGAGATATATATAAAAGTCATAATAAAAATATATAAAGAACCTCTAAAAATATCTTAAAGGGTATTAATGTATTAATGGAAATACTAAGAGTACAAAGAAGACTAAGAGAAAAAGATAATACCAAGATATTCATAACCTATTAGGAACACTAGAGACCTAACTTTGCTTAATATGAATTATCTATGAGAATGTTTACTATGAGATTTACATGATATTGTCTATGTTACATGAAGTGATATACAGAAATGTGAATGTATTGATGAGATATGAAATGATAATGATAAAATAATTGACTGTGCCATGATTTATTAATGTGCATACATTCATGTTTCAAATGAAATAATAAATAGACCAACTCACTGCTTAATCCTCTTTGAAGATTAAGGTATTGATGATTTCACTCAGTGAGAATAAAAGTAAAACCTGAAAAAGTAGCAATGAAAGTCTGGAAAAGTGGACTTGAGCTAAACTCACGGCTTAACCCCCTAAACCGTTGAGATCATGGCAATGGAATGAAAACCAAAAAGGTTGTGGCGACGGCCACGGTATGAGCTCATTACCCTTTAGGGTGGTCTAAGGCATTGGTGCATTCATCCCGTGAGTAATTAAGAAATATGTTGTGACATAAATGAAAGATGATGATCACTAAACAAGTGAATGTTGAGGATGATTAATCATGAAATGCATGCAGCTCCTAAATGATTATTGCTTATTAGTGGTTTTACATGATATGCTTATATGTATGCTTGATGAAATACTGAATGGATATTTCTGCTAATGTTCAAGATTAGTTTAAAAGTAAGCGCACTTGACTAATCATGTTTGTGAAAGTTTGATAATTGAATCCTTACATTCACCTTTTATAATAAACCCGAAGTAGTGGGACGACAACGATGACACTTTTAGTACAAGTAGGAACTCCTACTGAGAAATCATGTATTTCTCACTCCTATGTTTATTTTCCGTTGTCGTTACCAGGAGACAGGCGTGTCCACCTAAAAACAGCAAGGCTGTAGGCGAGGAAGGAGGTAACACATGAAGATTTCAAACCGTTCAAGTAGGAGCATTCCGAGCTTTAGTTACATTATAGTTTGTGAGAAAAAAATTAGTAATAGTAGAACTTATATTGTTATTTGTAATAACTTATCAGTATGATATGCCCTGTTGTGACTTATGTATTAAGTGATTATATTCCAGTTTATGTGATAATAGTTCTACACTTAGTCTCTTATTCCGCTTATTTAATTAAGTGCACAATGTAACTTGATTATTATCTATAAAAGCGCTATGTATTTCACTTCTCGTTAGAGGCTTAAGTTTTCAAAAAATTAATTTATTTAAAGAAAAAAAAAACTTCCACTATTTTTCTAAGTTAATTTCAAAAGAAAATAAATGTAAGGCATAAGTGACAACTAATAGAATCCAAATGTGAACTTAAGCACAATGGGGTTCTATTAGGGTGTTACATCTTAAGTATATAAATAGGACCATTCTCATTAGCATATGACTTCATGAACAAGTTTTAGTTTCACTATATTATTTGTAAACATGTTTAATTCCATTCAAATAGATTTAGAACCTAAAAGACGTGAAAAATAATCCTTGAAATGAATGCTATTATGTTTAACACACAAAGGAATAATTTCATGAACAAGAAGCCAAGCTTCAAATCTACAAAAAGTAGCCTTCGTCTTTAGAAATTGATATACACTGAAGAATTCCATCATCCTCTAAAGCAAGTTGTGGTTATTGTCTTTAATAATATGATATATTCACCAATGAGTTCTTATTTAAGCAATGAAGATCAAAGTAAAGTCTAGAAACTGAATCAGCACTTTAGAAAGCATGTTTACTATTAAACGGTCCACTTTACATATAAGGAAATGAAAGTTTGTAGGTAGAAAAGCACATGAGAATAGAGGGTTGAATTGTGTTTCGCTTCTTTTCGCCTTTTTGTAGCTGAAACTTTGAACAGGATACTATCAATCGTGGAGCTTGAAGTGCAGCAGAAACAATGTTAGATATTTCATAAAGCAACTTTTTGAAACACAAAGTTAATAACAGATAAGCTAAAAAGATAAAATTTAGACATATATTAAATAATGAACCTTGGACGGTGAAAAATAAAAGGATAAGGGAAATGAAGATACTGCACAGATATTTTATATTGGTACATAGCTTTGGAGTTTAGTTAAACTCTGGCTTTGTGTTACTCCATCCATATGCTCTTGGGAACTTCTCTTGATGTTGAAGGTGCATCATCAGTTCCAGGAACCTCTTCAATTGGAACATAGTCACCTCCTTGGATTATTTCCTAAAAGTCAAGACCTGTGTATTTTATGAACAACTCCATGCAATCTCTTTAATAGGCATAGTCCCCACCATCAAGAAATGGCGATTTGTTGATGGAGCGTCCTTTTGCTATATGAATGTTTTGTGCCATTTTTCCCTCGAATCTTTGTCCTCTACAATCATTAGAATGTCAACCCCTTAGAGGCCAAGCTATGATGCCACTTGTAGGTAGAAAAGCACATGAGAAGAGGATTGAATCATGTTTCACTTCTCTTCACCTTTTAGCAGTAGAAACTTTGAGCAAGATACTATTAAGTGTTGAGCTTGAAGTGTAGTAAAAACAGTTTTAAATATTCAAAAAGTAACTTTCTAAAACACAACAATAATAATGGATAAGCTAAAAAATATAAACTTCAGACCGATATTAAATAATGAACTTTGGACATTGAAAAATAAAAGGATAAGGGAGATGAAGATATTATACAGATATTTTATACTAGTTTGGCCAACCTGCCTATATCAAGTACTCAACCACGGTTGAGTTTCAATAACCCTTTCTTAACTTAAGAAAGAAATAAATTGGATAGTCTTTACAGTAGCCTTCCCAAGCTAAAACCTATGACCAGTAGACAACCCCTACTATCACAAAGCAAGTAGTTATTCACCAGACTCTTCAAGCTAAACCCTAAGTAGTCTTGTACTAGCCTCTCCAAGCTAAACCATGACCAGAAAGAACACCTTATTGCCATGTTGTAAGTAGTTATACATTATTCTCTCTAAGCTAGCTCACACCAATCACTACTGGATCGAGGATACAAAGGTTTGTGTTTGTGTTTACAACTCAAACTAAGCTACACTCAAATTTCCTTAAAATATACAATGAATAACCTAGGATAACTTGAATGACTTCTTTCTAACGATTCTTCCTTGGAAGAACATATTAGGAACCTGAAAAGAAGATTTTTACAAGCAAGGAAACTAATTACAAGGAGTAATAATCTTTGTAATAGCCCATACTACTTTATGGATTGACGACTATCCCCAAAAACTAACATGGGTCTTTTCAGCATGCTTGGTCCTCGCTCACACGCTTCTTGGGAAAACTTTCTAGGAGGTCACCCATCCCAAAATTGCTCTAAGTCAAGCACACTTAACCATGGAGTTCTTTAGTGATGGGCTACCAAAAAGAAGATGCATCTTGTTGATATAGGTTGTACGAATCAATTTATATAAGTTATCCTCAACTGTATAGTCGCATACCTTTATAGTCTTAGGATCCCTCTCATTCGACTGTGTAATCAGTTTATTCATGTACCCTTCCACTTAGAAGATCTTGTGAGGAATCGTTCCTTATCCGTGCCTTATTTGCACTGGCGATCACTTTTCGCCTTCGTCCTTGGGTGTTACATGCCTACCAGCTTCCACTTGGTTCGTCTCAAACTACACTGCACTGGGAGAAGAAAGACTCTGATACCATTTGTAACAACCCACGTTGATTTATGGATTGACAACTATCCTAACAAACCAATACGGGTCTTTTCAGCATGCTTTGTCCTTACTCACATGCTTTCTGGGAAAACTTCCCAGGAGGTCACCCATCCCAAAATTGCTCCAAGTCAAGCACACTTAGCCATGGAGTTCTTTAGTGATGGGTTACCAAAAAGATGATGCATCTTATTGGTATAGGTTGTACAAATCAATTCATATATGACATCCTCAACTGTATAGTCTCACAGTTATACAGTCTTAGGATCCCTTTTATTCGGGTGTGTAATCGATTTATTCATGTACCCTTCCGCTTCGAAGGACTTGTGAGGAGCCGCTCCTTGTCCGTGCCTTCTTTGCATCGGCAATCACTCCTCGCCCTAGTACCTAGGTGTTACAATCTTCATAGAAAAGATGAGGAGAAAATTTTGTAGCGTATTAGCACTTATGCAATTGTCAAGTCATTTTTTCTTTTTTCTTTGAAAGGTCAATATCTCTATTTATAGATGGTCTCCCTTTGTGACCATTGCCCTTGATCTGTTGTCCAAGTGACATGTGTTGATCATCTATTTGTGTCTTGGAAACATAATATAGAGTTAGAGCTTTTGCAGAAACCATAGCAAAGTTGAGGTTTTTGATGGCCCTTTATAAACATTTTTTTATTTTCTGAACAAGGTTTCTCATCTCTTCCTTCTAGAAGCTGGATGGTGTAAATGTAACGCCCCGATTTTTCTGCCAAGGTGAAAATGACCAAAATGCCCCTGAGGTCATTTTCAGCCTAGAATTCGAGGAAAGCCGATCCGGCAGTACTCGAAGGGCAAACTCAATGTTAGAAAGGGGATTAGATGACTTGTGTATCTTTCCGGGATAGAAAATCTCGTTTTTCGAGTTTTCGGGTCAAAATGACCAAAACGCCCCTGTGGTGTTTTACCTGTTTGCAAGTGCCGGATGAACCCGAAACTTCTCCAGATGATTTTAAAAGGCGTTTTCATGTAGACTATGACTTTAGTTTTGGTCCCGGAGGTCCCGGGCGAAATTAGTGCAAAATTACGGTTTTGCCCCTAGTTTCGTGTTTTTACGCTTAATTGCGTGATTAAGGAAACCTAAGCAATATTAGGCTCTAATCGAAGGTTAATTAATTTCCTTAATTAATCTTGAGTCAAAATAATTTATTAAAGATGATTAGAACCTAAAAGTACTTAATTACAACTTAAAAACATATTTTAATTTCAAGACTCCATGGAATCTTGAATAGTGTTTTCTCTTTCCAATTCCTTAAATCATGGAATTGTATTACACATTGTTTATTCATAAATGAGTTTTTAATTCTCTAATGATGTATGAGCACTCCTAATCTTATCATAGAATATTTAAAACACATTCTTAGTTACCTAAACTTAAGCTTAATTACTCCTAACCTTGTACCTAAGCTAATACAAATTTAAACCTACCATTAACACACAATTAGATGATCAAAACCTCTCTCCCCCCATGCTACCAGGTTTGGCCGAAGCTCCTCCCTCCCCATATGCATCACATGTTCAATTTTTCAACACTCCAAGGCCATACCTCAAGTCACATACACTATACCTTGTCATAACTTTCAATCAAGCATGGTTTTCCAAGTAAATAACTAATTAAAATAGCCCATTTTCTCCATTTATTTGTGGCTGGAAAAGTTGCAGCCATGCATTGTTTCTAGAAGCTTAATTTCATCAAAAATTGATAGGAAATTAACTCACATGAAGCTATACTTTGTAGCATAGCTTCCATACTTCAAACCATGCTTGAATGACCTTGTGTAAGAGATATTTTTCTCTCCCTTTTTCCCTCTCAAAGCTACGGCCAAGGCTTCCTTTGGTAAGCCCCATGGTTTTGTTTTTCTATAAATAGGATGCTTGTGATAGCTTAGTTGCACTTTGAAGCATTTGCTAAGTTTAGAATTTTAGAGTTATCTTGCTAGTTCTTTCTTTTTCTCTCAAATGTCAAGAGAGTTCTTCCTTTCTTTTCATCTTCATATTCTTCATCTCTTCATCTCATCACCATCTCTCAACTTTGAAACACCACCCCAAAGCCTTGAACCATCATCAAACCTCTCAAACACCACACCTCAAACACAACCTCACTTGAAACACAACTCCAACCTTCTCATCCTCTCTTGGCCAAAGCTATCTTGCCTCTTGGAGGAGCTCATCATCTTGTTTTCCTTTTCAAAGAGTTCAAGTTTTCATCTTCACTCTAGGTAGAGGTGTTTCCTAAACTTTGTTTTCTTGAAAATGAGTTCTTTCTAGCTTTCTCTTGGATTTTCTTTTGAAACTTTCTTGTTTTTCCTTCCTTGTGATTTCGGCCATGAGACCTTGAGCAGCACATGATAGTTCAATGATGAGGACTTCTAGAGAATGACTATGTGTTCATCTCAAAGGAACCTCTAGAGCTTGAGTTTTTCTTTTCCTTTAACTTCATCTATACTATACTTAGCTCACATGGTTTTTCAACTTAAGAAAATTAATCTAAGGATTTCTAAAAGCCCAAGCCTACCCTTGTCAACCTTAAAGTTGGCCAGCATGTTCTAGAGATCCTTCTCTAGATAGGGTTTTTGGGTATTTAATAAAGAACTTGACTTAGTTTCACTTTCTTGTTCTTTTGTAAGGTTTTCGGTTTTGGTATTTTGATCCTTGAGATTTTGTTTGGTTTTGTTTAGAAAGTTTGTTTTCTTTGAGCTTCATGATGATGTTCAAGAACCTCATAGTTCCTATGAGAACTTGGTTCAAGAACTCTAGAGCTCTCTTTGTAATGAGATATAGGTTGGGTTGTTACTTTGTTAAAGTCTTGAATGAGCTCTAGCTAACCATAAATGAACCTTGCATCATGTTTATTTTATGCTTTGCACATCATGTTTACTTTCCTTGCTATCACTAAGTATCAAGATAATAAGTGAACCTTGCATTATCATGTTTATGTTTCAAGCTATGCACTATCATGTTTATATTTCAAGTTCTCACTTAATATCAAGATAATAATGAGTTGCATCTCATGTTTATTTTATGCTATCACTTTACTTTCTAATGCAAGCTAAAACAAGTGCATGAGCATGTTTATTTTTATGTCATCACTTAAATGAACCTAGAGCTCAAAGACTTGCCCATTGATGTCTCAAACAAAAGTTTAAAATATTTATTTCTTTTGGTTCACATTTTGACCCTAAGGGGTTTTGGAGTTTCCAAGTGTTGAGAATTATGTTTTATAATTCTCCTAAGCTTATATGAGTACAAGGAATTTGTAGAACCAACTTTTATGAATTTAGGGCCTCTTGAGGTATAAATGATTTAGCTACTGCCCTCTTACATAATTTTATAATTTTAGATGATAAAAATATTTAGAAATGAGTTTTGAAAGTTTTAAAAGGGTTCCAAGAGAGACTAGTATTTTATGTGCTTTAGAAATTGTGTTTGATGCCTTTAAATGGAGTTGTTTGCTTCGATTCTGCCTTGCCATGTTTAGCCACTGTATGAGCTGTGTTAATGATGATAATATGCTTATGTTTAAGTATAATTAATGTTAAGACTCATATGTGAAAGATAAGAGAAGTTAGAAACTAGAAAAGAATTAATTTGAGAGTTCTAGATCCTTTAATGTTTGAATTTTCTGGATTCTGTCCAGCAAGGTTTAGTAATGCTAATCATGGATTTAAATTAGTTTAAATGTGTATGAATGACTCATAAATGGTGTAGGACTTGATCTTGATGCCTTAGGAGCAAACCGGATGTAGAAAGGGTCATTGTTGTGACTTCTATGTACCCGTAAAGTTAGGAATATGAATTCTGCACTCTTGAGGTTTAGAGATGTTCTTGATCATATTGTGAGGTGAGAAATACTTAGTTAAGACCTTATAAGTTCTCGAGAGATTAGGTTTGATGATTTATAATTTAGAATGTGAGTTAGGGACCTTAAGGGTCAATGCATAAGACATTAAAAGGTTGTTAATGCTATGATGTGTTGTTTGATGCAATGATATGATGAGATGTGCTTGATGCAGGAGAAAAATGATTGATGAAAATGTTAAAGTTTATCATAGTATGAGTTTTCATGAGAACATGTGTGAATTAGCTTATGGCAGTTTGAAGGAAATTCGGTTTAACAGCTGCTATGCTGCCGAATTTCCGTCAAACCTTAAAGGGTTGAAAGAAATGTTTATGAGTACCTGTAACGCCTCGATTTTTCTGTTAGAGTGAAAATGACCAAAATACCCCTGAGGTCATTTTCAGCCCGGAATTCGAGGAAAGCCGGTTCGGAAGTACTCGAAGGGCAAACTCAATGTTGGAAGGGGATTAAAAGACTTGTGTTTCTTTCCGGGATCGAAAATCTCATTTTTCGAGTTTTCGGGTCAAAATGACCAAAATGCCCCTACGGTGTTTGACCCATTTGCAAGTGCCGGATGAACCCGAAACTTCTCCAGATGATTTTAAAAGGCGTTTTTATGTAGACTACGACTTTAGTTTTGGTCCCGGAGGTCCCGGGCGAAATTAGTACAAAATTACGGTTTTGCCCCTAGTTTCGTGTTTTACGCCTAATCGCGTGATTAAGCAAACCTAAGCAATATTAGGCTCTAATCAAAGGTTAATTAATTTCCATAATTAATCTTGAGTCAAAATAATTTATTAAAGTTGATTAGAACCTAAAAGTGCTTAATTACAACTTAAAATCATATTTTTATTTCAAGACTCCTAGTCACGGAATCTTGAATAGTGTTTTCTCTTTCCAATTCCTTAAATCATGGAATTGTGTTACACATTGTTTATTCATAAATGAGTTTAAAATTCCTTAATGATGTATGAGCACTCCTAACCTTGTCATAAAATTCCTAATACACATGCTTAGTTACCTAAACTTAAGCTTAATTACTCCTAACCTTGTACCTAAACTAACCTACACTTAATCCTGTCATTAGCACCCAATTACATTGAAGATAAATCCTCCCCCATGCTGTCTGAATTTTGGCCGAAGCCATGCCCTCCCATGTACACCTCATGTGTGAATTTTCTCACTCAAAGAGCCATGCTTTGACCTTGCACAAACCATACTTTGAGTCATACAAACCATGCTTTCATCCATGCTTCCAAGGACAACATCTAGAAGCCTTTCTTTCCCCCATTTTCTGGTCAAATTTGCGGCAGCCCTCACCCCCATTTTCATGATTTATTTCATTTCAAAACTTGTAGGAAAATCACCTCAAATCACCATACATGTCATACCTTGTCATAGTTTCAATCAAGCTTGCTTTTCCTAATGAATAACCAAGCAAAATAAATTAATTCCCCCATTTATTTGTGGCTGGAAAACTTCCAGCCATGTCTCATTTCTAGAAGCTTAATTTCATCCACAATTAAAAGAAAAGCTCACTCAAAACCTCATGCCTAAAGCCATACCTTGTGTCATGAGCTCCATGCTTCAAACCATGCTTGTATGACACCATCAAAGAGATATTTTCTCTTCCTTTCCCTCTCAAACCACACGGCCAGCCCTCCCCCACCATGAGGCCTCAATTGTTTTCATTCTCTATAAATACCTAAGCTTTAGAACTTGTGAGAACCTTTAGATCATTTGCACACTTTTAGTTTTCATGTTTTCTTTGAGTTCTTTTCCTTTTTCTCTCTAAGTTCCAAGAGAACTCTCTCTTGTTCATCTTCTTCATCCTCATCTTCTCTTCATCTCATCATCATCTTACAACCTCTAAACACCACCCCATAGCCTTGAAACACCTCCTAAGCTCTCAAGCACCTCACCTCAAACATAACCTCACCTCAGACACAACTCTAACCTCCTTATCTCCCCTTGGCCGAAACCATCAAGCCCTTGGAGGAGCTCATCATCTTGTTTTCTTTTCTCAAAGCTCAAGCTTCTTATTTTCACTCTAGGTAAGAGTGTTTTTCTAAACTTTGTTTCTTGAAAAATGAGTTTCTCTAGCTTTCTCTTGGATTTCTTTTGAAACTTTTCTTTGGTACTTTTCTTTCTTGAGATTTCGGCCATGAGGCCTTGATGAGCACGTGATAGCTCAATGATGAGGACTCCTAGATGATGAATATGTGTTCATCTCAAAGGAACCTCTAAAGCTTGAGGTTTTACTTTCTTTGAGTTTCAACTCCACTTTCTAACTCAAACATGATTTTTACTCAAGAACACCTTTTCTTTTCTTGCTATTTTGATTTCGGTTCTTTGTTTCCTTTTCTTTAATATTTCGATTTTCCATTTCCTTTTTGATCTTTGAGGTTTTGTTTGTTTAAAAAAGTTTGTTTTCTTTGAGCTTGATGATGATGTTCAAGAACCTCATAGTTCCTTGAGAACTTGGTTCAAGAACTCTAGAGCTCTCTTTGTAATGAGATATATGTTGGGTAGTTGCTTTGTTAAAGTTTTGAAGGAGCTCTAGCTAAACATAAAATGAACCTTGCATCATGTTTATTTTATGCTTTGCATATCATGTTTACTTCCTTGCTATCACTAAATACCAAGATAATGAATGAACTTGCATTATCATGTTTATATTTCAAGCTATGCATTATCTTGTTTATATTTCAAGTTCTTACTAAATATCAAAGATAATAATATGTTGCACATTTATTTTATGCTATCACTTTACTTTCTAATGGAACCTAAAATGAGTGCATGAGCATGTTTACCTTTATGTCATCACTTAAATGAACCTAGAGCTCAAAGAGTTGCCCATTGTTGTCTCAAACAAAGGTCTAAAAATATTTATTTCCTTTGGTTCATATTTCGGCCCTAAGGGATCTTGGTGTTTCTAAGTATTGAAAACTATGTTTTATAATTTTTCCAAGCTTTTATGAGTTTAAGGAATGCATAGAACTAAGTTTTATGAATTTAGAATCTCTTGAGACAAGTTTGATCTAGCTACTGCCCTCATAAATATTTTGATGATTTTAGATGTTAAAAATATTTATGAATGAGTTTTGAAAGTTTTAAAAAGGTTCCAAGAGAAACTAGTATTTTATGTGCTTTAGAAAATGTGTTTGATGCCTTTAAATGGAGATGTTTGTTTCGGTTCTACCTTGCCATGTTTAGCCACTGTATGAGCTGTGTTAATGATGATAATATGCTTATGTTTAAGTATAATTAATGTTAAGACTCATATGTGAAAGATAAGAGAAGTTAGAAACTAGAAAAGAATTAATTTGAGAGGTCTAGATCCTTTAATGTTTGAATTTTCTGGATTCTGTCCAGCAAGGTTTAGTAATGCTAATCATGGATTTAAATTAGTTTAAATGTGTAGGAATGACTCATAAATGGTTTAGGACTTGATCTTGATGCCTTAGGAGCAAACCGGACTTAGAAAGGGTCATTGTTGTGACTCCTAGGTACCCGTAAAGTTAGGAATATGAATTCTACACTCTTGAGGTTTAGAGATGTTCTTGATCATAGTGTGAGGTGAGAAATACTTAGTTATAACCTTATAAGTCCCCGAGAGATTAGGTTTGATGGCTTATAACTTAGAATGTGAGTTGAGGACCGTAAGGGTCAATGCATAAGACACTAAAAAGTTGTTAATGCTATGATGTGTTGTATGATGCAATGGTATGATAAGATGTGCTTGATGCATGAGAAAATGATTGATGAAAGTGTTAAAGTTTATCATAGCATGAGTTTTCGTGAGAACATGTTGTGTGAATTAGCTTGTGGCAGTTTGAAGGAAATTCGGTTTATCAATTTGCTATCTTTGTCAATTCTGTCAAACCTTAAAGGGTTGAAAGAAATGTTTATGAGTACCATATGAGTTGAAAACCTTGGGTGACACCGGTTCGGCCGAGCACCCCCAGGAGATTTTTATGTGACAAAGCACTGAGATGCGCTTCCCCTGAGGAGGTGCCAGTTCGGCCGAGTACCCCCGGGAGGAGACAAATCCGTGAGGGTATGAGTAGATGCAGCCTACAAAAGCGGACAAATTGCGAGGCCATGCGTGGCTAGCAAAGTGTTTCAAAGAGGGTATATCCTAAAGAGAGGTGATCTCTGCCCCCTACCCGTACTTGCGAGTCGGGATTATTATTTATGTTTCGCTTATTCAAGATAATAAGCAAGAGCTAGTGACGACTAGCTGAGGTATGAACTCATAACCTAGTTATTTTTAGGGTGGCTTATATGCTAAAGTACCATGATTGATGTCACGAAGTTGAGGAATGAATCACTTGAAAGTTATATGCCCTCATGCCACATGATTTATGTTTATGTGCCTTGCTGTGTTGTCTTATATGCTCAAGTATTAACATGCATCCATGATATAACATGTTGCATTTATAACATCAAGATGCATGCTAAAAGGAATGGACCTTGGATAATTAGTTTTGGAAAACCTTAATTAAACCTTATATGCATGATCACTATTTTATAATTAAACCCAAGGTTCCTGAGGATGTGTATGATGTAACCCTAGGATAGGAGACTCCTACTGAGATTCTTTAGCAAGAATTCTCACTCCTCTCTCTTCTTTTCTTCCGTCACATCTTCAGAGACCGATGGCGATGTTCGTACTTTTCATTGACACGCCTACTTGGGAGGTCCACTATGACCGGGACCACAGGTCATACCATTTTGAAGGGCAATGTACCGTACGAGTCTTCATGTTCATTGGACACCACTTTGCACATCCTGTACAGAGCTACCATTTTTCCCCGACGTCACCTTGCGACGACGTGATGGTTTTTGAGCGCGCCCGGACGCGAGACGAGAGGATTCTACGAACGTTTACTGGTGGTTCGATGCCTCGAGACTTCTAAGACTACGTGCCTTGATCCCCGAGTTCGGAGGACTACCCATCCGAGGACCCGCCGATGCACATGTATAGTGAGAGTTCTGCTCCTACACCTCAGTTCGTGTGAGACATGAGCGAGGAGACCGTTACGCAGCCGAGGCTAGCGAGGCGAGCCGAGAGGCGCCCCCACCGAGGAGCCCACGCTCAGTCTTCACACGTTCCTACTCCTGCTGCTCTGTGTCCATGGATCGGTTACACTCCACCGTTTCCCGGATTCCAGTAGTCGACGTCGTAGGGGAGGCTTAGTGCACACACCACATGTAGAATGGATAAACCTCCTTTTGTTTTTGAGGTTATTCACAATAGGTGCACTCGGGTAGTTATGGTTTATTTCTGCTTTCCTGTTTTCTGTTGTATTTCCTTTCTCACTGTATTACAAGCTCTGCCCGTTTCTATAAGGGTATGACTAGCTATGTACTTTAGCTACTTTATTATTAATGAAATGTTGTTGTCATCTTCATGATCTATGTTCTTCTGATGTATGATTTATTTTACATGGTTGTTTATAATCATTACGCGTGATTTACGTTTCTGTCATTCGATTAGTTAAGCTCGCGGCTCTCACTTTGTTTTATGTTTTCAAAAAAGAAAAATTTACCAATAATTTTCGCTAAGTATTTTAATGAAAGAATGAGACTATGAAGTAATAGCCTAATGTTTAACCTAATGTGTTCTAGAAAGTTGGGTTAAAAATTAGGGTGTTACAGTACCATATGAGTTGAAAACCCTGGGTGACACCGGTTCGGCTGAGCACCCCCAGGAGATTTTTATGTGACAAAGCACTGAGACACGCTTCCCTCGAGGAGGTGCCGGTTAGGCCGAGTACCCCCGGGAGGAGACAAATCCGTGAGGGTATGAGTAGATGCAGCCTACCAAAGCGGACAAATTGCGAGGCCATGCATGGCTAGCAAAGCGTTTCAAAGAGGGTAATCCCAGAGAGAGATGATCCTTGCCTCCTACCCGTACTTGCGAGTCGGGATTATTATTTATGTTTCGCTTATTCAAGATAATAAGCAAGAGCTAGTGACGACTAGCTAAGGTATGAGCTCATAACCTAGTTATTTTTAGGGAGGCCTATATGCTAAAGTACCATGATTGATGTCACGAAGTTGAGGAATGATTCACTTGAAAGTTATATGCCCTCATGCCACATGATTTATGTTTATGTGCTTTGATGTGTGTCTTATATGCTCGAGTATTGACATGCATCCATGATATAACCTGTTGCATTTATAATATCAAGACGCATGCTAAAAGGAATGGACCTTGGATAATTAGTTTGAGAAACCCTAAATTGAACTTTATATGCATGATCACTATTTTATAACTAAACCCAAGGTTCCTGAGGATGTGTACGATGTAACCCTAGGGTAGGAGACTCCTACTGAGATTTCTTTAGCAAGATTTCTCACTCCTCTCTCTTTTTCCTTTTGTTACATCTTCAGAGGTTCACTTGGGAGGTTCACTATGACCCGACCACGGGTCATATCATTTTGAGGGGCAGTGTACCGTGCGAGTCTTCATGTTCATTGGATGCCCTTTTGCACATGCTATACAGAGCTATCGTTTCTCCCTGATGTCACCTTACGACGACGCGATGGTTTTTGAGCGCGCCCGGATGTGAGACGAGAGGATTCTATGGACATATACTGGTGGTTCGATGCCTCGAGACTTCCAGGACTACGTGCCTCGATCCCCGAGTTTGGAGGACGATCCATCCGAGGGCCGGCTGATGCACATGTATAGTGAGAGTTCTGCTCCTACACCTCAATTTGTGCGAGGCATGAGCGAGGAGACCGTTACGCAGCCGAGGCTAGTGAGGTGAGCCGAGAGGCGCCCCCACCGAGGAGCCCACGCTCAGTCTTCACATGTTCCCACTTCTGCTGCTCTGCATCCACGGATCGGTTACACTCCACCATTTCCCGGATTCCAGTAGCTGACGTCATAGGGGAGGCTTAGCGCACACACCACATGTAGAGTGGATAAACCTTCTTTTGTTTTTGAGGTTATTCACCATAGGTGCACTCGGGTAGTTATGGTTTATTTCTGCTTTCTTGTTTTCTGTTGTATTTTCTTTTCCGTTGTATTACAAGCTCTGCCCGTCTCCATGAGGGTATCACTACTTATGTACTTAAATTATGTTATTAATGGAATGCTTCCTTGGTCATATGCTTTACTCTGTGATTTCTGATAATTGTTACGCGTGCTTTATGTTTCTGTCGTTCGACTAGTTAAGTTCGCGGCTCTCACTTTGTTTATGTTTTCAAAAAGAAAAATTCACTCGTAATTTCCGCTAAGTATTTTACTAAAAAATTGAGACTAAGAAGTAATAACCTAATGATTAGCCTAATATGTTCTAGAGTATTGGGTTAAAAATTAGGGTGTTACAGTAAACTCCAAAACCCTTTAGAAAGTAAGAGCTTCATTGTTTTGCATGACAATAAAGCAAAGTTAAAGAAAATACTTTAAAGTATGGCTAATGGCTACCTTGCGTTTCTTGACAAAGCTTAACAGAT
The DNA here is from genome assembly GCA_031216105.1 of Dalbergia cultrata. Taxonomy (NCBI): domain Eukaryota; kingdom Viridiplantae; phylum Streptophyta; class Magnoliopsida; order Fabales; family Fabaceae; genus Dalbergia; species Dalbergia cultrata. The sequence continues at coordinate 36,301,257 of CM062344.1, read as the reverse complement.
GTTTTTCTCATGAGAAGAGGAAAGATTCAGATGAAGTGAAATTTATCAAGCAAAACGCGATCATGCACATCAAAGAACCAAGCTCATTGAGAAAGAATCAAGGGATCAAGGATATGGCCGTCAAAAAGTAACACTAAACTTCAGAAAGAAGGGATACAATGATGATAATATACAAAAGCTGGAAGCAATGTGCTACTCAATCTTCAATCATCATAATCGTGGAGTATTGATTATCAAAAAGTGCATATTGAAGATTAGAAGAAAATGGATCAATAAGCAGGAACTAGCAGCACTCTTCAGAAGGTTCGCATCGTAAAAAGAGATGGAAAGCAATAAGATTTGAAATTCAAAATCAAAAGTCAAATCAGTTTCTTTTACTCGAAATATCACCTCTTCAGCACCATCGATCAAAAAAGAAAGATTTATTAAGGAGTTCATAAATCACATTCAGAAAATAGAAAAACAGTTTCTGATAGACTTCATAAACCTGAACCCATCAATGGCTTTTGAAAAAGAACTCTGACACTAGACGAGCTACTGCTCTAGTTTATGTTTCCAATACTCAATCCGATGTTCGACACATGCTAGTTGGATAAAAGATCAGGGGCAATAATAACAAAAGAAAATCATCTATAAGTAAGATGACTAAGCTTCAAAAGAATAGAGACGAGATATAGAGCAAAAATGCTATGAAAATCTTTCCAAATCCCTCTGTAAAAATCATCTGCTAGATTCTTTGTATATTAAAATCTTCTTTCTACATACTAGAGCGTTCATACATCCTTCTAAGGAAGAATCAGTTGAAAGAAGTCACTCAAGTTGTTTCAAATTCACCATCTCACATTCATTAGAAGAGAAACTTGAGTGTAAGTTTGTTAAAAAATAAACATCAATCTTGAATCTATTGTATCAGTGATCCAGTAGTGATCAGAAGTTGAAAGCTTGAAGAGGCTATTGCAAAACTGTTTGTTGTTATTGTGTTTGTAAGTGTGGTTTGGTAACACTAATAAGAGCTTGGGAAGGCTACGGTAAAGACTATCATGTATTGTTATCTCCTTGGGTTGAGGAAGTTTAGTGAAACTCAATGGTTACTGATAACTGGATGTAGGCAAGTGTTGGCTGAACCAGTATAAAACTGTCGATTCAGTATCTTCTCATCCTTAACCCTTCATCATTATGTCTTACTTTTAATCTGTTTACTCAAACTGCTTAATTCAGAAAGTTGCTTTTTGAATACACTAACCTATCTTCTACTGCATTTCAAGCTCTAAGGTTGATAAAGTTTTATTGTAAAAGTTTTTAATTTTGAAGATTTAAACAAGAAGCACGATTCAAACCCCCTCTTTTTGTAACATCCTAATTTTTTTCAGAAAATAACTGAGGCTTTAGTAGTAAGAATATCAAATTTTGGTGTACACAAAAATGATGAGAACAATGTAACGAACGTTATAAAAAAAAAAAAAAAAAAACGTGAATAGTATTTTGCAGGCCCCGTAGACCCACAAGCAATTTGAAACCTTATATTCAAGACATGAAGGTGCCCGAAATTTGGAAATTATAGGATTAAGGTTAGAAATAGGTAGGAATAAATATTTTATACTTAGAATTAATTTTCAAGCAATAGTGGATTACCCGGGTACACTGTTTTACCCGTTTAGTAAAATTACGGTGTGTAGTTTTTATACCGGATGAAGCTACCAGTGCAAGCTTGCCACCTAGGGTGACAAGTGTATGGTCTAGAGCAATACATATCCTTTCCTTTTTCAAGAGCCAATGAGAATGCTACAAAATTTCAAAGAAGATAATTTCATAATTGCTAAATTATATACATTATCTTAATATAAATAAAATCAAAATCCTCATAATTATCATCTTCATTCTCGGCCAGCAATCATAAGTGCAGAAACTCCATTGTTGTCTCCACAAAAACTTTGAGAACTTGATTTCCAACCTCAAAATCATAAGCCTAAACTTGTCAAAACCAAAATCTTCCTTCACTAAACTTATTCCACTCATCAAGATCTTTCAATCTAACCGATTAGAATTTGAATCCATCAACTTTTCCTACTTTGAGAGCTTATTATCAGCTGTGTAAGGAAGGGTTTGGTGTGGGTTAGAAGGCTTGGAAGTAAAGGAAATCAATCTTGGAGCCTAGAGCTTGAAAGCTTCAAAGTGTAGGGTTTTCTTTGGCCTTTTTCTTTCCAAATTATTCTGTAAATTTCTTTTGGGTTTTATTCCGAAATTTATGGTTATATTTGATGATAATATGTTGATATTGATGTGTTAATTTTGGTGGAGTGTTTGGATGAGGTTAAATAATGATTTTTGTCAAAATAAGTTTTGGCTAGGCTGCTGAATTTTCGGATTTCAGCAGGACAGGATTTATTCATGAATTTTCTGGTTCAATTTTAGTCATTTTTATAAGCTATAAAAATTATATGTTGAAGCTAACATCATAAGGAAACTCTGATAATTTTCATGGTGCATAATAAAAAGTTTTACTGCCTGAGAAAAATCAATAACCAAGAGTATATCTATGCTGGCTGAAATCTTGGTACTGGAGCTGTGAATTTGTATAAATTTTTATTCATAGAAAATGATGGAGTTATCCTTTGAAATTTTTACAGAGTTTTGTAGACATCTTTAAGTATAACTGTGATTTTTATTTTAAGTTGTTTCTATCATTTGCTAAATTTAAAAATTTTGTGAATCCTATTCTGAGCTGTGAAAAGTGGCCTCTGACCACTAAAATTGTAGAATTTATTTGACATGGTTCTAGTATTCTGTTTGCTATGAAATTTTTACAGGGACTTTTAGACACATTGAGGTGTCATAGAGAATTTTTATGGCCAGTGAATTACCCATTGGATATGTGAATTAAATGTTGTCACCATAATGGTAAATCTGTCAAGAAGCTGGAATGGTGAAGATGTATTAAGTTAATGATAGAAATCTATTTAATCCAAGTATATATCATATGAATGTATGTTAATTGTTTGAAAGGCTTGTTTATAAAGTATGAATGAGACTCCAATGATACTAAATGCCTATATCTGGGATACAAACCTGACTTTGAAATAGAAAGGTCCATGACATGGTTGTATGACAAAAGAGAATATGTGAAATTTAATGGTGCATGTTTTAACATACGGGGAAAATAGAAACAAGGCTTATGTGTGATAGAGAGGGAAGGCAAAAATAAGAACTTCCCAAGAAATTTTATGAGTCGGTAGACTTATCGACTAGGAAATAGAACTGTGTGTGATTCAGAAATGGAAAAAAATGAAGTCTGATGATCACGAATAGGAATGAGCTCATGTCCTAGCAGTCTATGGTCCTCTGAGGAGTTATCCACTACATATGTTACCTGATGTGAATCTAAGCCTTCCCTATGTTAATAAAAGAACTACTACACTAAGTTGAATTCCATGTAATATAAGAGAAACACTTATGATTAATACCAATTTGCATATAATTTTCTTTGACTCATGTATGCTAATATTGATATATGTGATCTAACATGATGTTTTTCTTTATTATTATAAATGCATTTACTGTTTATATTCTGTCTGTATGTAAGGGGTTACCCTACTGAGAATTTTATAATATTCTCACCCCTATTTGTGTATATGCTGTATTGTGCTCAGACTCTGCAGATGCCTCTGGCTGAGGAGAGGCCATCATACCGATGGCCAATGGGTTCTGTAGGAGGACATGAGACTTACGTGGGCTTTTGACTTGTATGTAGTGTAATATAGTGCCAGGAACTTACCAGCTTGTAGACTAATTGGTGTTAGATGTCTTAGGTCCATTTCTGTGTATTTAGTATTTTGTTGGACCTTGATATTTGAGCAAGCTTGGTAGATCTTTTAATAGTAGTTCCTGTGTTGTATTATAAGCGAAGTGACTTAACTTCAAGTATGGTATGTATTAAAGAAAGTGGTATGTAAAGTAATAATATATGTACATTTTATAGTAGTTTTCTTTATAACTCTAGAGTTTGATTTATCTTATTTCATTTCATTTGACTAGTGGATATTATAGAAAGGAAGTGATACTCTTCTAATTACAATGTTAATGCTTGAGTAATACATGGTAGTTAGGAGGGTGTTACATTATGGTATCAGAGCCGGACTATCCTATAAGCCTGAGGATTGGACCGGCTATGCTTTCTTAGAAATTGTCATGCATTATGACTTTATATATATGTGTATGACTGCTAATTGGAAATGTTGTGGGTTGCTGTACACTTTGCTTGGTATTGAGACTGATCAACTCAATATTTTCGTTTGGTGTGATAGGAACCAATGACTTCGAATCGGCGAACTAGGAGTGGAGCTAGAAACGATGCCGACATGATGAATACTTTTCGTGAGATGGCGGCTGCCATGAGGGAACAAGCTACAGCTACTACCCGAATGATGGAGCAACTGAACCGCAATGAAAGGCAAAACCCAGCTGATAATCCTGTAGTGAACGAAGTCGATGTAGAATATCAGAAATTTTCTGAGTTCAGAAAGGCAAATCCCCCTCCATTTCGAGGAGCTTTTAATCCCTGTAAAGCAGAAGAATGGATAAAGGCCATGGAAAAGATTTTCTCCGTTCTTCCTTGCACAGAGATCCAGAAGGTGGCCTTTGCCACCTATATGCTAGAAGCAGATGCAGATTTTTGGTGGGTTGGCACCAGGGGATTATTTGAAGCTTCCCATACTGTAGTTACCTGGACTATTTTTAAGGAAGCTTTTTACCATAAGTACTTCCCTATTTCTGTGAGAAATGCGAAGGAATTGGAGTTCATGGCTCTCAAACAAGGACCTATGAGTGTAGCAGTATCTTGCCAAATTTGAAGAGCTCCGCAAGTTTTCTACAATTTATCAACGTGACCCGGATGAAGTTTGGAAATGCATGAAATATGAAGGAGGTCTACGAGAAGATATAGAAGCAGCTGTAAGTCTCTTGGAGATTAGGGACTATCCTACCTTGGTAAATAAATGTCGACGTGCAGAGGAGTCCAACAGGAAGCTAACAAATTTCAAGTATGCCCAAAACAATGCTAGAAGGGGATTAGCACCTCAAGGTCCCCGATTCAAGCCTGTTAACCAACCTCAGAGAAGGTTTCCACCCAACAATAACAACAACAACAACAAAGGAAAACAACTTCAACCTCTAAGACCTGAGACAGGGAGAGATTGCCCTAAGTGTGGGAAAAATCATGGGAATCGACCTTCTTTGGACAACGCAAATCATTTGCTTTGGCTGTGGGAAACCAGGACATAAGATATTTGAGTGCCCTAACAAGAAAGGTCATCAGCCCGCCTCCAGGCCATAACAACATGGGTGCATTTTTACTATAAGTGCCAAGGAAGCTTCTCAATCTGCCGATCTGATCCGAGGTAAGTGTGAAATAAATGGTAATGTCCTAGATATACTGTATGATACGGGTGCCACTCATTCTTTCATATCCCATGACTGTGTCTGAAGTTGCAATTATCTTAATGCGAACTACCTTATGATCTTCTTGTATCCACTCCTACCGCTGGTCCTATTAGGACTTGTTATACCTGTGTAAATATTCCTCTTCAAATAGGTGCTAGAGACTTTACTGCCAATTTAGTTTGTCTTCCTTTATCTGGTCTAGATGTAATTTTAGGTATGGATTGGCTAGTACCCAATTATGTCCTTTTACACTGTCCAAATCGAGCTGCCATATTTCTTTCCACTCTACCCTCCATTCCTGTGGTTCCTTTTTCTTTTTATTTGAACCTTGTAACATCCAACCCTAGTAAGACAGATCGTCAGGAATATGTTCTCCTTTCTACTAGTGAAACTGAATGTGACTACGAGTTGAGCAAGATTCCAGTGGTGAGAGAATATCCAGATGTTTTTCCAGAGGATATTCCAGAATTTCCTCCTGAAAGAGAGATTGAATTTTCCATCGAGTTGGTTCTAGGAACGAGTCCTATTTCAATTGCTCCTTATAGGATGTCCCCTTTGGAGTTGAAAGAATTAAAGTCCCAAATTGAAGAACTGTTAGGGAAGCATTTTATTAGACCAAGTGCCTCTCCATGGGGAGCCCCTGTTCTTCTGGTGAAGAAAAAGGATGGGGGTATGAGGCTTTGTGTAGACTATAGGCAATTGAACAAAGTGACAATAAAAAATAAGTACCCCTTGCCAAGAATTGACGATCTCATGGATCAATTACGAGGTGCAATCAGATTCTCAAAGATTGATCTTAGATCGAGTACCATCAGATTCGGGTTCGGAATGAGGATATACCTAAAACTGCTTTTAGAACTCGATATGGGCATTACGAGTATAGGGTGATGTCTTTTGGATTGACTAATGCTCATTTGTATTCATGGATTATATGAATCGAATCTTCCGCCCTTACTTGGATAAATTTGTAGTTGTCTTCATAGATGACATACTTATATATTCAAGGACTGAGGAAGAACATATGGAGCACCTTGGGGTTGTGTTACAAATCCTAAGAGAGAGAAAGTTGTATGCTAAGTTGTCGAAATGTGAATTCTGGATGGGAGAGGTTAGATTCCTAGGTCATGTAGTATCACGAGGAGGAATCTCTGTAGATCCCAGTAAGGTAGAATCAGTACTCCATTGGGAACGACCAACAACGGTGACGGAGATTCGGAGCTTCCTAGGGTTAGCTGGATATTATAGGCGTTTTATCATGAATTTTTCTCAGATAGCATTACCTTTGACTAAATTAACCCAAAAGAATGCTCCATTCAATTGGACACCAGAGTGTGAAAATAGTTTCCAGGAGTTGAAACAAAAGTTAACCACGGCTCCAGTCCTAGTATTACCTGATCCTTATATACCCTATGAGGTTTATTGTGATGCTTCTAGTAAGGGTTTAGGATGTGTGTTGATGCAAAATCATAATGTGGTTGCCTATGCTTCTCGACAGTTGAAACCTCATGAAGTAAACTATCCAACCCATGACCTTGAACTTGCAGCTGTGGTTTTTGCCCTAAAGATCTGGCGACATCATTTGTATGGTGTGCAGTTTAATGTTTTCTCTGATCATAAAAGTTTAAAGTATCTTTTTGATCAAAAAGAGTTAAATATGCGGCAAAGAAGGTGGATGGAATTCCTCAAGGACTATGAGTTTAGTCTGAATTACCATCCAGGCAAGGCAAATGTTGTTGCCGATGCTCTGAGTAGAAAATCCCTAAGTGTAGCATGCTTGATGATTAAAGAGACGGAGCTAGTTGAAAGTTTCAAGGAACTTAGTTTAGACATGTTTGTGAACCCTCAGGGTGTGGTGCTAGGGCAAATAAAGGTAACAAGTGAGTTCAAAGGACAAATTTTAGCTGCACAACGTGAAAACCTTGAATTTCAGGAGATATTAAGATCAATTCATGCAAAGAAGTTGCGGAGATTCACTCAAGACCAACAAGGTATATGGAGATACAAGGATAGGGTATGTGTACCCACAAGTGGTGATCTTAGAAAGAAGATCTTAGAGGAAGCTCATAGGGGCGAACTTACTATACATCCAGGCATTAGTAAAATGTATGCGGATCTCAAGAAAATGTTACTGGTCGGGAATGAAAAAGATATAGAAGAGTGTGTCAGGAAGTGTTTAACTTGCCAAAAAGTTAAAATAGAACATCAAAAACCAGCTGGGACCCTGCAACCCTTAGAAATCCCGGAATGGAAGTGGGAAAGTATTTCTATGGACTTTGTAATGGGTTTGCCAAGGACATCATCAGGTCATGATGCTATATGGGTTATAGTAGATAGATTGACCAAGTCTGCTCATTTCTTACCCATTAAGGCTAATTTTCCTTTAGATAAGTTAGCTTCCTTGTACATCCAAGAAATAGTAAGACTACACGGTGTTCCTTCCTCGATAGTTTCTGACAGAGATCCAAGGTTTACTTTGAGATTTTGGGGAACATTCCAAAAAGCCTTTGGTACCAAACTTTGTTTGAGCACTGCCTATCACCCCTAAACTGACGGGCAAACAGAACGAACCATACAAACCCTGGAAGATATGCTAAGGGCATGCGTGATTGAGCAAAAAGGAAGTTGGGACAAGTTACTCCCATTGGTTGAGTTTGCTTATAATAATAGCCATCACGCTAGTATTGGCATGGCCCCGTATGAAGCTCTATATGGAAGAAAATGTCAATCCCCATTGTGTTGGTATGATTTGGGAGAAGCGAGACTATTGGGACCCGATCTTGTTAATCAAACAACGGAGCAAATCCAGAAGATCAGGAGCAAGATTCTCACCGCACAGAGTCGTCAAAAGAGCTATGCTGATACTCGAAGGAAACCTTTAGAATTTCAAGAAGGAGAACATGTATTCCTGAAGGTCACACCCACTACTGGAGTAGGTAAGGCCCTTAGAGTTAAAAAGTTGTCACCTAGGTTTATAGGTCCTTTTCAAATTCTTCAACGAATTGGGTCAGCTGCTTACCAGATAGCCTTACCCCCACATTTATCCAACCTTCATAATGTATTCCATGTATCTCAACTTCGAATGTACCACCCAGATCAAAACCATATCATTGAGCCCGAGTCTATACAGTTAAGGGATGACTTGACGTTTCAAGCCCCTCCTATTCAGATCGTTGATAGAGAAGTCAGGCAACTTAGAAATAAATCTGTGCAACTTGTAAAAGTGGCTTGGGGTGGACCTGGAAATGAAGAGTATACATGGGAACTAGAATCAAGTATGAAGACAGATCATCCAGAATTATTTCCAGGTATGAAATTTTGAGGGCAAAATTTTTTTTAAGGTGGGGAGTAATGTAACATCCTAATTTTTTTCAGAAAATAACTGAGGCTTTAGTAGTAAGAATATCAAATTTTGGTGTACACAAAAATGATGAGAACAATGTAACGAACGTTATAAAAAAAAAAAAAAAAAAACGTGAATAGTATTTTGCAGGCCCCGTAGACCCAAGACAATTTGAAACCTTATATTCAAGACACAAGGTGCCCAAATTTGGAAATTATAGGATTAAGGTTAGAAATAGGTAGGAATAAATATTTTATACTTAGAATTAATTTTCAAGCAATAGTGGATTACCCGGGTACACTGTTTTACCCGTTTAGTAAAATTACGGTGTGTAGTTTTTATACCGGATGAAGCTACGGTGCAAGCTTGCCACCTAGGGTGACAAGTGTATGGTCTAGAGCAATACATATCCTTTCCTTTTTCAAGAGCCAATGAGAATGCTACAAAATTTCAAAGAAGATAATTTCATAATTGCTAAATTATATACATTATCTTAATATAAATAAAATCAAAATCCTCATAATTATCATCTTCATTCTCGGCCAGCAATCATAAGTGCAGAAACTCCATTGTTGTCTCCACAAAAACCTTGAGAACTTGATTTCCAACCTCAAAATCATAAGCCTAAACTTGTCAAAACCAAAATCTTCCTTCACTAAACTTATTCCACTCATCAAGATCTTTCAATCTAACCGATTAGAATTTGAATCCATCAACTTTTCCTACTTTGAGAGCTTATTATCAGCTGTGTAAGGAAGGGTTTGGTGTGGGTTAGAAGGCTTGGAAGTAAAGGAAATCAATCTTGGAGCCTAGAGCTTGAAAGCTTCAAAGTGTAGGGTTTTCTTTGGCCTTTTTCTTTCCAAATTATTCTGTAAATTTCTTTTGGGTTTTATTCCGAAATTTATAGTTATATTTGATGATAATATGTTGATATTGATGTGTTAATTTTGGTGGAGTGTTTGGATGAGGTTAAATAATGATTTTTGTCAAAATAAGTTTTGGCTAGGCTTCTGAATTTTCGGATTTCAGCAGGACAGGATTTATTCATGAATTTTCTGGTTCAATTTTAGTCATTTTTATGAGCTATAAAAATTATATGTTGAAGCTAACACCATAAGGAAACTCTGATAATTTTCGTGGTGCATAATAAAAAGTTTTACTGCCTGAGAAAAATCAATAACCAAGAGTATATCTATGCTGGCTGAAATCTTGGTACTGGAGCTGTGAATTTGTATAAATTTTTATTCATAGCAAATGATGGAGTTATCCTTTGAAATTTTTACAGAGTTTTGTAGACATCTTTAAGTATAACTGTGATTTTTATTTTAAGTTGTTTCTATCATTTGCTAAATTTAAAAATTTTGTGAATCGTATTCTGAGCTGTGAAAAGTGGCCTCTGACCACTAAAATTGTAGAATTTATTTGACATGGTTCTAGTATTCTGTTTGCTATGAAATTTTTACAGGGACTTTTAGACACATTGAGGTGTCATAGAGAATTTTTATGGCCAGTGAATTACCCGTTGGATATGTGAATTAAATGTTGTCACCATAATGGTAAATCTGTCAAGAAGCTGGAATGGTGAAGATGTATTAAGTTAATGATAGAAATGTATTTAATCCAAGTATATATCATATGAATGTATGTTAATTGTTTGAAAGGCTTGTTTATAAAGTATGAATGAGACTCCAATGATACTGAATGCCTATATCTGGGATACAAACCTGACTTTGAAATAGAAAGGTCCATGACATGGTTGTATGACAAAAGAGAATATGTGAAATTTAATGGTGCATGTTTTAACATACGGGGAAAATAGAAACAAGGCTTATGTGTGATAGAGAGGGAAGGAAAAAATAAGAACTTCCCAAGAAATTTTATGAGTCGGTAGACTTATTGACTAGGAAATAGAACTGTGTGTGATTCAGAAATGGAAAAAAATGAAGTCTGATGATCACGAATAGGAATGAGCTCATGTCCTAGCAATCTATGGTCCTCTGAGGAGTTATCCACTACATATGTTACCTGATGTGAATCTAAGCCTTCCCTATGTTAATAAAAAGAACTACTACACTAAGTTGAATTCCATGTAATATAAGAGAAACACTTATGATTAATACCAATTTGCATATAATTTTCTTTGACTCATGTATGCTAATATTGATATATGTGATCTAACATGATGTTTTTCTTTACTATTATAAATGCATTTACTGTTTATATTCTGTCTGTATGTAAGGGGTTACCCTACTGAGAATTTTATAATATTCTCACCCCTATTTGTGTATATGCTGTATTGTGCTCAGACTCTGCAGATGCCTCTGGCTGAGGAGAGGCCATCATACCGATGGCCAATGGGTTCGCGTAGGAGGACATGAGACTTACGTGGGCTTTTGACTTGTATGTAGTGTAATATAGTGCCAGGAACTTACCAGCTTGTAGACTAATTGGTGTTAGATGTCTTAGGTCCATTTCTGTGTGTTTAGTATTTTGTTGGACCTTGATATTTGAGCAAGCTTGGTAGATCTTTTGATAGTTGTTCCTGTGTTGTATTATAAGCGAAGTGACTTAACTTCAAGTATGGTATGTATTAAAGAAAGTGGTATGTAAAGTAATAATATATGTACATTTTATAGTAGTTTTCTTTATAACTCTAGAGTTTGATTTATCTTATTTCATTTCATTTGACTAGTGGATATTATAGAAAGGAAGTGATACTCTTCTAATTACAATGTTAATGCTCGAGTAATACATGGTAGTTAGGAGGGTGTTACACTTTTCATGCATTTTCTCACCAACAGATGGATGACCAATTTAGTAGAAGAGATTACGTGCCAATCTATAACTAGTTTTGGCTTCAAATTTGAATTTCAAATTTCCCTTATTTTCCCAGTGAAGTGCACTTTCTGAAGTACAGTATTAGTTCTTTGATGATTGAATGATCTTCTAGTCTTCAATCAGAGCAACTGTATGATTAAAATATTTGCAATCATGATGATTGACAGTTGTAGAACATCCTTGCTTCAGAGTTGGCTTGGTAGCCTCATTCCATATGTACTTTCTAAAGCCTCGTTCTACTTTATGAAGATCCCAGCCTTGATATCTTGTGTACGATAGATTTCTTCAATCTGTTAGGCATGCATACATTTATTTCACGTTATAATATTTGCTTTCATTTAGTCTTTATTTCTTTTTATGAGATACAATTATGTTTGCACATATAGAGTGAAATTATTTACGTTTTAAGGACGTATTATGCATACAGAGTGCCCTGTTTGCTATATCAAGAAACTCAAGGAAGACATTAGTCATTCTTCAAAGTATTTTCTTAAAATTTATTATGTCATCATTCAAAACATATCTATTTAGCTTTTCTGAAGTATTCTGGAGCTAACAATCTCCCCTTTTTTATAATTGTAAACTAATTTGAAGAAAATATTTTGAAGAGATGTTGAAAGAAATAGAATGGAATATATCATGATAATAGCTATTCTTTCAAAACATCACAGGCTATAATTTTCAGGAAGTCCTTTTTCTTAAGGCATGATATAGAGAGGGTCAAAAATCTTTTATAGCCTTAAAGTAACTTGAAACAGAGCTGTTTTGGTTGTTAATGAAACTTCTAAACTTACTTAGAATAATTTCTGAGAAGTATCAGAGTAGCACTGAAACAGATATCATTGTTTAAGTCCTTTTTACACAAACCTCTTGATTTTTCATTTTTTAAAGAGACTTTCAAAAAAAAATTGTTCTTGAATGGAAAACATGTAATACTTATGATATTTCATCTTAATTAATTTCTTATTCAGCACAGCTTTATCCAAACTAATTTTTGAATCGAAAAAAATATCAGAATATGTAAAGAGCATATCATAGCATATATGATTGAAAGAGTAACCAGACTGATACTCATGTGGTCTCTGATGCTCAAAGAAACCTTATTATATAAATATTTTCAGCATATGCAATTTGTGACATCCTAATTTTTAACCCAATACTCTAGAACATATTTAGGTTACTCAGTAGGTAATTACTTCTTATCTAATTCTTTTATTAAAATACTTAGCAGAAGATACGGTTAAAATTTTTTTTTTGAAATATAAAAGCAAAGTGAGAGCCGCGTTGACAAATATCGTAACTAAACATACATTGCAATTCTTACAGAGTAAACACGAAACAAAAGAGCACATAGCACATGAAACCATCAATGACACACCAAGGGAAATACTTTCATTAATATCATAATTAAAGATACATAAAGTCAGACCCCTATAGAATCGGGTTGAGCTTTTGATACAAGAAAATAATAGGAAAATACAAAGGTAGTAAAATACATGGTACGACAAAGGGCAAAAACCAACTACGCTACCCTCCCATTAAAACTATGAGTGAGTGTGTGCACTAGATCTCCCCTAAAACAGCTACTACTAGAACCCGGGGTATGGCGGGATGAAACTGATCCATGGACGTAGTGCGGCACGAGTAGGCACGCGTAGTGGCTGATCATGTGCTCCTCGGTGGGGGCGCATCTTGGCCCGCCTAGCCAACCTCGGCTGCGTAACCTTCTCCTTGCTCTCGCCTCTCACGAACTGAGGAGTGGGGGCAGAGCTCTCACTATACATGTGTGTCAGCGGATCCTCTGAAGGGTCGTCCTCTGAACTGGGAGATCGGGGCACATGGTCCTGGAAGTCGCGGGTAGCCAAACCCCTGGTATACGTCTAAAGAATCTTCTCCTCATGCGTCCGAGTGCGCTCAAAAACCATAGCATCATCGTAGGGAGACATGGGGGAGAAGTGGTAGCTACGTACAGGGTGTGTGAAGGGACATCCGATGAACATAAAGACATGAATAGTGCAGCATCTGTAACACCCCGATTTTCTATTAGAGTGAAAATGACTGAAATGCTCCTGAGGTCATTTTCGGCCCAGAACTCGAGGATAGCTGGCCTGGCATTCCTTGAGGGGCTAACTCAATGTTTGAAGGGGATTAGTGGACTTGTGAATCTTTTTGGGATTGAAAATCTCGTTTTCTGAGATTTCAAGTCAAAATGACCAAAATACACCTATTGTGTTTTACATGGGTACGAGTGTTGGATGGGCTCGAAATTTCTCCAGATGGTTTTAAAAGATGTTTTTATGTATTCTGTGACCTCAGATTTAGTCCCAGTGGTCCCGGGTAATTTTTGTGCAAAATTACGATTTTACCTCTAGTTTTGTGCTTTTAAGCTTACTCGCACGATTAAGCAAACCTAAGCAATATTAGGCTCTAATCAAAGATTAATTAATTTCCATAATTAATCTAGAGTCAAACTAATTTATTACAGTTAATTAGAATCTAAGATTGCTTAATTTAAACTAAAATCTTATTTTAAATTCAAGATTCCTAGTCATGGAATTTTGAATAGTGTTTTCTCTCTCCAATTCCTTAAATCATGGAATTGTGTCCACATGGTTTACTCATAAAATGAATTTAAAATCCTCTAAATGAGTATGAGCACTCCTTAATCATGTCATAAAATTCCTAATCACATTCTTAGTTACCTAAACACATATTTAGTAATTCCTAATCTTGCACCTAATCTAATACACACCTAAACACATCTCTAAACCATCATTAAGCAAAAGAAATCTCTCATCCTCTCTTCTAGAAGTGCATGGCCACTCCTCCCCCCATGCCTCAAATATTTGAAATTCAAATGCAATTTCAAGTCTACACCAAGCCATGCTTAGACCATGCTTTGCACCATACCTCCCATACTTTCATCCATACTCCTCCATGCTTCAAAATTTCAATCTTTCACCTCATGGAACATGAGGATGCACACGGTTTCCTCCTTCCCTCCATGAGCTCTCATTTGTTTTGTTTTTCTATAAATACCTTGCTTACTTGAGCTTGGTTACACTTTAAATCATTTGGCAAGTTTAAGCTTTCAAGCATTCTTTGCAAGTTCTTTCCTTTTTCTTTTCAAGTTCTTAGGAACTTTCTTTCATCTTCATATTCTTCATCTCCTCTTTGCATTATCACCTCACAACCTCATACCGCAACCTTGAATCATCTCCTAAACACTCAAACAATTAACCTCAAACACAAGCTCACCAAAAACACATTTCCTTTCCTTTCTTTCCTTCAAGGTTGAAGCTTCATCATCCCTTTAGGAGGAGTTTTTCCTTCCATTCTCACCTCAAAGATCAAGCCTTTGTCTTCATACTTGGTAGTGAGTTGCTCTCTAGTGTTTATTTTACTCAAAAATGAGATTTCCTTGGAGTTTCTCTTGGTTTCTTAAGTTCTTCCTTGCTTTTCCTTTTCTTTTCATTTCGGCCTCAAGGCCTTATTTTGAGCATGATAGCTTGATGATGAGTGTCCCTAGATGATGACTTGTGTTCATCTCAAAGGAACCTTTAAAGCTTGAGTTTTTATTTTCCTTGAACTTTATCTATGTTACTTAGCTCACATGGTTTTGAACTTAAGAAAAATTAATCTCAAGGTTTTCAAAAAGCCCAAGCCTACCCTTGTCAACCTTAAAGTTGGTCGGCACGTTCTAGAGTTTTCTCTAGATAGGGGTTTTGGGTACTTAATAAAGAATATGACATAGTTTCCTTCTTATTTTCTTTTCTTGTTTGGTTTCAGTTTCCTTAGTTTCCTTTCCTTCAAAGTAATGTTTTAAGTTGATTTCTTGATGTTCTAGGAACAAACCGAACTTAGAAAGGGTCAAAGTTGTGACTCTTAGGTACTCATAAAGTATAATTATGGATTCTGCACTTTTGAGGTTTAGAATTGTTTATGATCATAGAATTGAGTGAGGAATACTTAGATATGAGCCTATAGGTACCCGAGAGCTTAAGTTGTGATGATAAACAACTTAGATTTCAAATTAAAGGACCCTAAGGGTCAAAGCATAAGACTTTAAAAGACTTTGATGCTTTGAGTTGATATTACAAGTATGATATGATGATGAGCTATGATGAATGTTTGATTGAGTTGTTATGACTATCATGTTTATGCAAGTTGGTTGAGAAATGCATATGTGTTATGAGATTTGTGGCATAAAGTAGTTTGAAGAAAATTCAGTGTACAACTGTTATGCTGCCAGATTTCCATCAAATCTAAAGAACTTGAGAATGTTTTTGAAGTATCATATGAGATTAAAACCCTGGGTGACACCGGTTCGACCGAGCACCCCTAGGAGATTTTTATGTGACGTAGAACTGAGACGCATTTTCCTGGGTGACACCAATTCGGCCGAGCACCTCAAGGAAAGACAAATCTGTGAGGGTATGAGTAGATGCAGCCTACCAAAGCGGACAAATTGCTATGGCTAGATGCCCGTAAAGCGTTTCAAAGAGGGTATATCCTAAGTGAGGTGATCCCTAAGCCCCCTAACTCGTACTCAAGGAGTTGGGATTTTATTATGTTTCGCTTATTCAGATAATAAGTAAGAACTAGTGACGACTAGTTGAGGTATAAGCTCATGACCTAGATGTTTTAGGGTGGCCCATAATGCTTAAGTTTAAGTTCTTAAGTCACAAGTTGAGAAAAGAGAAAAGTTCCACTTGAAAGAACATGCCACTTTATGCCACTTGTATGCTTCTTGATGTGATGAATTATCGAGTATTTGTTTAAAGTAGTACTATGTATTCATGCTTTGATATGTTGCATTCATGACATCAAGATGCATTCTAAAAGGAACGAACCTTGGATAAATTAGTTTTATGAACCTAAAGAAGGAATTTATATGCATGCTCACTTTTTAATAATAAACCCAAGGTCCCTGAGGATGTGAACGATGTAACCCTAGATCGGAGATCCCTACTGAGATTCTTTAGTAAGATTCTCACTCCTTTCTCTTCTTTCTTTCTATCCCGTCATATCTTCAGAGCTCAATGGCGACATTCATGGTTTTTATTGACACGCCGACTTGGGAGGTGCACTTTGATCCAGAGCACGGGTCATATCATTTTGAGGCATGCTGTGTTGTTCACATCTTTATGTTCGTCAGATGTCCCTTCACACATCCTGTACAGAGTTACCGCTTCTCTCCTTTGTCCCCCTACGACGATACTATGGTTTTTGAGCGCGCCCAGACGCGTGACGAAAGGATTCTTCAGACGTATACCGGAGGTTCGACTACTCGCAACTTCCAAGACTATGTGCCCCGATCTCCCGGTTCAAAGGATGACCCCTTAGAGGATCTGCCGACGCACATGTGTAGCGAGAGCTCTACCCCCACCCATTAGTTCGTGAGGGGCGAGAGCGAGGAGACAGTTACGCAGCTAAGGCTAGCTAGGCGGGCTGAGATGCGCCCCTACCAAGGAGCACATGATCAGCCACTACGTGTACCTACTCCTGCTGCCCTATGTCCATGGATCGGTTTCATCCTACCATACCCCGGGTTCCAGTAGTAGCTGTTTTAGGGGAGGTCTAGTGCACGCACTCACTCATAGATAGGATAAACATTCTTTTGTCATGAGGTTATCCACCTTAGGTGCACTAGGGTAGGAGTTTTCATTTACGTCTTTCATGTATTTCCATTCATGTTGTATTTCTTTTTCCTTGTATCGAAAGCTCAGCCCGATTCTATAAGGATGTGATTTTACGTACCTTTAATTATGATATTAATGAACTATTTCCTTGGTGTGTTATTGACTGATCATTTGTTGTGTTCTTCTATTTTGTGTTTATTCCTTATGAATTGCAATGTATGTTTAGTTTGCTATTTCGTCAACACGGCTCTCACTTTGCATTTATATTTCAAAAAAAAAAAAATTTACCCGTATCTTCCGCTAAGTATTTTAATAAAAGAATGAGACTAAGAAGTAATGACCTAATGTTTAACCTAAATATGTTCTAGAGTATTAGGTTAAAAATTAGGATGTTATAGCACCCCTCAAAATGATATGACCCATGCTCCGGATCAAAGTGCACCTCCCAAGTCGGGGTGTCGATAAAAACCACGAACGTCGCCATCGAGCTCTGAAGATGTGATGGGAAAGAAGGAAAGAAGAGAAGAGAGTAAGAATCTTACTAAAGAATCTCAGTAGGGACCTCCTATCTAGGGTTACACCGTTCACATCCTCAGGAACCTTGGGTTTATTATTGAAAGGTGAGCATGCATATAAATTCATTCGTTAGGTTTATAAAACTAATTTATCCAAGGTTTGTTCCTTTTAGAATGTATCTTAATGTCATGAATACAACATATCAAAGCATGAATGCATGGTAATGCCTTAAGCAAATAACTTAATAATTCATCACATCAAGAAGCATATAAGTGGCATAAAGTGGCACATATAACTTTCAAGTAGTACTTTCCCTAACTTTGTGACTTAGAACATCATGCCTTAGCCACCCTAAAACATCATCTAGGTTATGAGCTCATACCTCAATTAGTCATCACTAGTTGTTACTTATCATCTGGATAAGTGAAAAACATAATAAAATTCCCAACTCCTCAAGTACGAGTTAGGGGGTTAAGGATCACCTCTTAGGATATACCTTCTTTGAAAGGCTTTTTCGGCATTTAGCCATAGCAATTGTCTGTTTTGGAAGGCTGCATCTACTCATACCCTCACGGATTTGTCTTTCCTAGGGGTGCTCAGCTGAACCGGTGTCACCTAGGGTTTTAATCTCATATGATACTTCAAAAACATTTTTAAGCTCTTTAGATTTGACGGAAATTCGGTAGCATAGCAGCTACACACTGAATTTCTTTCAAACTACTTTATGCCACAAGTCTCACAACACATATGCATTTCTCAATCAACTTGCATATACATGATAGTCATAACAACTCAATCAAACATTCATAATAATTCATAAATCATCATATCATACTTGCAATATCCACTCGAAGCATCAAAGTCTCTTAAAGTCTTATGCTTTGACCCTTAGGGTCCTTTAACTTGAAATCTAAGTTGTCCATCATCACGACTTAAGCTCTCGGGTACCTATAGGCTTATATCTAAGTATTCCTCACTCAATTCTATGATTATAAACCATTCTAAACCTCATGAGTGCAGAATCCATAGTTTACACTTTACGGGTACCTAAAAGTCACAACTTTGACCCTTTCTAAGTTCGATTTGTTCCTAAAGCATCAAGATCAATTCCTAAACCAAGTATGGGTAGTTCCTACACATTTAGACTAATTATAGATCATCATTTAGTAATTTCACCCTTGCTGGACAGAATCCAGAAAATTCACTTTCTAAGGGATCTAAAAGTCTCATTTTAATTCCTTTCTAGTTATTAACTTATCTGAACTTTCTCAAATTAATTCTAACATCAAATATACATGAACATACTCATTTTATCATCATCAAAACAGCATCACACAGTGAGCAACCAAGCATGGCAGAACCAAAAACATCTTCATCAAGTAATGCATAGAACTTCATTTCTAAAGCACATAATTTGCTAGTTTCTCTTGGAACCTTTTTAAAACTTATAAAACACACTTAAAAACAATTTATTTCTTTTAAGACCATCATAAAACCAAAGTGGGCAGTAGCTATTTTTAAATTAGTCTCAAGAGGGATTTAAATCATGAAATCTAGCTCAAAACATTTCTTAAGATCATCTAGACTTAGGGAAATCATGAAACGTGAGTGTTAGCACTTGTAACTAGATGAATCTCATTCTAAGACTCAACACCATCACACGGCTGAAAACCAAATGGGTAAAAGACATATATTTTCAAACTATGTTTGAGATATAATGGGTAAGTCCATGAGCTGTAAATCTCTTAAGTTATGACATAAACATAAATATGCAATGCACTTTGTTTTAGTCTTTATTAAGAGGTGAGAGCATAAAATAAATATGCTATGCAAATCCATTATTATATTAGAGTTTTAGTGAGAACATAAACATAAATATGAAGATGCAAGTCCATTCTTCTATCTTGAGAGTTTAGTGGTAACATAAAGATAAATATGGATGCAAGTTCCTTTTATCTTAACTTAGAGCTCATACGAGACATTTATAGAGAACCAAAAATCTCAACTCAACACTTATCTCATCAACAAAGTGAGCTCTAGAGTTCTTGAACCAAGTTCTCAAAGAAACTACATGGCTCTTGAACATTATCATCAAGCTCCAATGAAATGAACTTAAAAGGAAACAAAACCATAAGGAAATAAAAACAAAAACCAAAACATAAAGTAAAGGAAACAAAAACCTAAATCACAAGAAGGAAAATATATACCAAGTTCTTTATTATGTACTCAAGACCCCTAACTAGAGCATAACTCTAGAACGTGCCGGCCAACTTTAAGGTTGACAAGGGTAGGCCTTGAGTTTATTGAAAAACTTATGATTAATTTTTCTTAAGTTAAAAACCATGTGAGCTAAGGAACATAAATAAGGTTCAAGGAAAGGAAAACTCAAGCTCTAGAGGTTTCTTGGAGATGAACACAGGGTCATTCTCTAGAGGTACTCATCATCAAGCTATCATGCTCATATCAAGGTCTTGAGGCCGAAAAAGAAAGAAAAGGAAAAGTAAGGAAGAACTTAAAAAGAAACCAAGAGAAACTTCAAGAAAATCACATTTTTGAACAAAACAAAAACTACAGAGCAACTCCCTACCAAGTGTGATGACAAAGGCTTGGTCTTGAGGATGAGAATGAGCAGAACAACTTCTCCTAGATTGATGGTGATGATTCGGCCACCAAGAGGAAAAAGGAAAGGAGATGTGTTTTGGATGTGTTTGTGTTTGAGGATGAGAGTTCAAGTGTTTTAGGAGGTGATTCAAGGTTGTGATATGGTGGTTTGAGGTTATGAGATGAAGATTCAAGGAGGAAATGAAGAAGATGAAGATGAAAGAAAGTTCTTAAGAACTTGAGAGAAAATGAAGAACTTGATATGAAAAGGAAAGAACTTGCAAAGAATGCTTGAAAGCTTAAACTTGCCAAATGATCAAAAATAACATAAGTTCATCTAAGGCACCTATTTATAGAAAATAAAACAATGAAGGTGCACAAGGGGAGGGGCTGGCCGTGTGGTTCACAAGGCTTTGGGGAGGAAAATATCTCTCACAACTTATCAGTCAAAGCATAGTTAATGGTATGACAAGCATGGGCCAAGACATGGTTCAAAGTATGGTGTTCTCTCTTTGATTTGAGTTGAAATAATCCTTCTATAAGGCAAGGAGGGGCTGACGGTTTTTGGGCAGAAAAATGGGGAAAAATTGTCTTCTAGAAGTTATCATATGAAGCATGGATGACAGCATGGTGTATATGACTCAAAGTATGGTTCAAGGTGAGTTGTAAGCATGGTTGAATCATGGCTATGGAATGTGAAACAATTTCAACATGTGAGAAATGAGGGGGGGAGGGGTTCGGCCATGCCTTGACAGCCCAAGGGAGAGAGAAATTTTTTCATGTAATTGTGTGTTAGTGATGGGTTTAGGTGCAAGATTAGGAATCACTAAGTATAGGTTTAGGTAACTAAGAATGTGATTAGAAATTTTATGACATGATTAAGGAGTGCTCATACACATTTAGAGGATTTTAAATTCATTTTATGAATAAACAATGTGGACACAATTCCATGATTTAAGGAATTGGAGAGAGAAAACACTATTCAAGATTCCATGACTAGGAATCTTGAATTTAAAATGAGATTTTAGTTTAATCTAAGCAATTTTAGGTTCTAATTAACTTTGATAAATTATTTTGACTCTAGATTAATTATGGAAATCAATTAATCTTCGATTAGAGCCTAATATTGTTTAGGTTTGCTTAATCACGCGATTAAGCTTAAAAACACAAAACTAGGGGCAAAATTGTAATTTTACACAAAAACTGCCTGAGACCACCGGGACCAAAACTAAGGTCACAGAATACATAAAAACACCTTCTAAAACCATCTGGAGAAGTTTCGGGCCCATCCGGTGCTCGTACCCGTGTCAAACACAATAGGGGTATTTTGGTCATTTTGACCTGAAACCTCAAAAAACGAGCTTTTTGCTCCCGAAAAGGTTTACAAGTCAACTAATCCCCTTCAAACATTGAGTCTACCCTTCGAGAACTGTCGGGTCGGCCATCCTCGAGTTCCAAGCCGAAAATGACCTTAGGGGTATTTCGGTCATTTTTACTCTAGTAGAAAATCGGGGCATTACACATTTACGAGGTTTCTAAAGCTCCACAAGATCAATCCCAAATGTATCAAAGCAAAGCAAAAAAGAGATTTTAGTATTATGACCTAAAAACCTTTTCAATATAAGTATTTGATTTTCTAACTCAAAGCTTAAACAAACTAGCTTTCGCATAAGCTCACACAATATGTTCCACAATATGTATCAAGGCATAAGCATAACATGTATTAAAGCATTAAGCACAATATGTTCCAGCATACAGAGACAAAGATAGATGTAGTGAGATGTTAGATCAAACAGATAAAAGAATGCGCATAGACCAACATAGTATGCCTTATTGGGGGGTCTATCAGAGTGATAGATGTGTCAGAGAAAGAGTAAGAAAATCAGAGTTTTGACTAGAAATAAATAAGTCAGAGAAAAAGCAAAATGTATCAGAACAAATTAAGATAAAGATGAATCAATGAAATAGAAATGATCAGATGAAAAAAAAATACCAGAGCAAAGATAAAACTTTTAGATAAAAGAAATTGTCTAATAAGAAAAATAAATAAATGCAGATACTAAGATGAAAAACTTCTTAGCAGCCCCCTTTAATTTTCTTCCCCTGTCTTTCTCAATACAAGATTTTCTTCCCTTTTTTTCTCCCTCTTTTGACATAAGCAAAAAGGAAGTGTACTGGAAATCAAGAACACCAACGCTAGCCCCCGCACCTTATCTCCTAGAAAATCTCATTCAAAAGTGCTTCTTGTATGCTCGACTAGGCCTCTAACTGATCTGGGCTTTCAAATATAAACTGTTGGATTTATAGTAGCATCTGTACTCTAGGAAATTTTTTAGGTTTTGAAGGTGGAGGCTATCTTGATGATCGTTTATCAGCTTGAGATAATGTTGGTTCAGGGATAGGATGAGCTCAGTTGACAAGTTCTTGAAGAGTAGGAAGTAAGCCAGAGACTAGGGTAAAGTCAGTTTTCGGAACTACACTTCCTCTATCATTATTATAGGATTTCCTTTTAGACTCAAAGGTTTTTTTCTTTGAGAAGGAGGTCATTCTTTCTTTGATTGAATGCAACTCCCTTGATCATGTTTAGGCTCATCAAAATTTAAGGAGTTTGAGCTAGATATTTCCTTGGAGTCTGAGGACGATGATGATGACATAGGTGATCCTCCATATCTGATGATGACATAGGTGATCCTCCATATCTGATGATGACATCAGGGATTTTAGGTTTATCGAAACTATCATCTAGGATGATTATTCTCCTTTTTCTTCCTGTTTACATAGTATCATCCTTTGTTGCTTCTTTAAGACTGATATTACTCATTATGTTAAGACCAATAGAAGGGCCACTAGTAGTTTTTCTTTTAGCCCTGAATGAGGACATGGTATATTCAGTCCTAACCATATACTCATACCTTTTGTTTTTCAAGGGATACTTTAGGTGCTCAAGCACTTTGGTTAGCAGGATCCCGTATGGAGCAGAGGCAAATTTTTATCTTCTATGGTGATAGCACTAAGCATATAATTGAAGATGAGTTTAGGCAAATTAACTTTGCTTCTTGTTACCAAGCAGAAGAGCAACATGCAGTCCATTCCTATTAGTGAGTGCTTCCTAATCTTAGAAGAAAAGAAAAATGGATAAGAGGAAAAACTTGGCGAGCCCTAGAATTTAGCAAGCCTACAGTTATTTCTCTAAGTTGGTATCTAGGAGAGTTAGTGAGACAGCTTGACACATATTCAACATAGACTCCAAGGGTAGTATACCAATCTTTTCAGCAGAGCATATAAGTCCCTTTTCTGGTGCCTGGATAATCTTTGAAAAGTCTGTAGTGGTCAGTTCTAAATCTATACCTCTAATATAGGTTGAGAGAACAGATTCAGATACTTATATCAACTGAGAGTAAAAGGCTGTCACCATTCCAGCAAAGATGGTAATGAATCTTTCCCATCTTTAGAAGAAAATGACTTCTATCAGAATCTTGACTTGAGTCATCAGTTCCTTGCTAAGCCTTTTTCCAGGAGCTATTGCTCGCTGAGTGAAACTATTAGCATGGTATTGTTAATGAAATGATTCATCATACATCTGGAGTGTTCCTGTAACACCCTAGTAGAACTCAACTGTAACATCCTAATTTTAACGTAATATTCCTAGAACATATTTAGGTTAATCATTAGGTTATTCCCTCTTAGTTTCACTCTTTAAAATCTTTCTTTAAATTACTTAGTGGAAAATACGAATAAATTTTTTTTTGAAATATAAAAGCAAAGTGAGAGCCCTGTACATCCTAGGACAGGAAAATAAAATCATGGAATAACAAGGCATGAAAGCACATAGACCAATCAATAACACATAAAAGGAAATACTTCATTAATATTCATAACATGCCTACCTAAAGGTGGGGCTTAGTTTAGTATAAGAAGGTGCAAATACAACAGGAAAGGAAATACAATAGAAACATAAATACAAGGAAAACGTAAATAAAAACACTCCTACCCTAGTGCACCTAAAGCGGATAACCTCATAAAAAAAGAAGGTTTATATTTTATATACGTGGTGTGTGCACTAGCTCTCCCTAAGAGACCCTACTACTGATGGTGGCAATCCTCCGACAACAGGGGCATGTAACCAAGGAATTGCTCGAGCTCCTCGGACGTAAACAAGTGGATAGGGGAATGGATGTGGGGTGGCTGAATGTATACTCCACAACGAGGGTGTATCTCGGCTTTCCTCGCTAACCTCGGTTATATCACCATCTCCTTACTCCCCTCCCGTCTGAACAGGGGAGTGGGGGCAGAACTCTCCGAGTAGATGTACATCAGCAAGTCCTTGGATGGATCTGTCTCTGACCTCCTCGATCGAGGCACATACTGCGATTAATCACGTACGACTAAGGCGGACGAGCAAGCTCACTGGGTGTGCTCGTCACGGGGTAGGTACGCTCGAAGATCAAGTCGTCATCGAAGGGAGACATCAGGGAGAATCGGTAGCTCTATACAAGATATGCGAAGGGATATCCTATGTATATGAAGACTCGAACGATGCATCGTCCCTCAAAATGATATGATCCGTGGTCCTGATCAAAATACACCTCCCAGGTGGGAGTGTCGATGAACACTACAAACATTGCCATGATCTGAAGATGTGATGGGAGAGAAAGAGAGAAAGAAAAGGGAGTGAGAATCTTGCTAAAGAATCTCAGTAAGGTATCTCCTATCTAGGTTTACATCGTCAACATCCTCAGGAATCTTGGGTTTATTATAGAAAGGTGAGTCATGCATATAGAGTTCACTTATTAGGTTTATAAGCATAATTATCCAAGGTTCATTCCTTTTAGAATGGATCTTAATGCATGAATGCATGTCAATACATTATGTAACCAATCCAATAACATCAAACAACATATAAGTGGCATATTAACTTTCAAGTGACACTTTTCACTTTTCTTAACTTTGTGACTTAAGAACTACATGCTTAAGCATCATGGGGCTACCCTAAAACATCATCTAGGTTATGAGCTCATACCTTAACTAGTTGTCACTAGTTCTTACTTATCCTCTGATAAGCGAAAATCATAAAAGAAAATCCCGACTACTATAGTACAGGTTAGGGGGCCTTAAGGATCACCTCTCATAGGAATATTTCCTTCTTTGAAATGCTCTACTGGCATCTAGTGCACAGCGAATTGTCCACTTTGGTAGGCTGCATCCACTAATACCCTCACGGTTTCACCTCCTCCCCATCGGAGCGAGAGAAGTACGTCTCAGTACTATGTCATATTAGGACTCACTTCCTAGGGGTGCTTAGCCGAACCGGTGTCACCCAGGACTTTATCCCATATAATTTTCAAAAACATTCTCAAGTTCTTAATTTTGACGGAAATTCTACAGCATAACAGCTATATACCAAATTTCTTTCAAATTTATTTTATGCCACATTAACTCATAATGCATGCACATTTCTCATTCAATTTCTATAATTACAATAAACTTATTTTCACATAATCATACTCATCATAACACATTCATCATCACAACATACTTGAATTAACAAACTTATGCATCAAAGAACCTATAGTGTCTTATGCTTTGACCCTTAGGACCTTAATCTTGAGATCTAAGTTCTCTATCATCACAACCTAACCTCTCAAGCACCTATGGGTTCACAACTAAGTAGTCCTCACTCATTTCTATGATCATGACTAATTCTAAACCTCATGAGTACAGAATCTATGCTTGACTAATTACGGGTACCTAGGAGTCACAACTTTGACCTTTCTAAGTTTGATTTTCTCCTAAAGCACCAAGATCAATTCCTAAATCAAATTATGAGTGATTCCTACACATTTATACTAATTATGAACCATTATAACTAATATTAACCTTGCTGGAACAAAATCCAGAATTTTCACTTCAAAGGGTTCTAGAAATCATATTTTCATTCTTTTCTAGTTACTAGCTTATCTTAGCTTTCTCAAATTAGTTCCAACATCAAGTATACATGAATATACACATTCTAACATAATAAAATCATCAACAAACAGTGAGCATAGTATCAAGGGAGAACCGAAAACATAAACCTCAAATCATGCATAGAATTTTTATTTCTAACATACATAACTTACTACTTTCTCTTGGATCCTTTTTAAAGCTTCTAAAACTCATTTGAAAACAATTTATTTCATTAAAATCATCATGAAACTAATGAGGCAATTAGCTATTTCAAAATAATCTCAAGAGGGATTTAAATCATAAAATCATGCTTAAACTATTCCTTGAGATCATCTGTGCTTAATTAAAATTATAAAACATAGGTTTTGTCACTTGTGACTAGATGAAACTCACACCAAGCTCATCATCATCACATGGCTGAAGTTAGGTCCATTAAACTCCTCCATTTCCAATCTTTACTTGAGATAACAAGGGACAAGTCTTTGAGCTCTAATATTCTTAGGTGATAACAAGAATATAAACATGCTATGCACTTTATTTTATCTTTATTATAAAGTAAGGTGAGAGCTTAAAATAAATGAGATGCAACTCATTTTTATCTTTCAGATTAGGTGATGGCTTGAAAAGTAAACACGAAATGCAAAGCTTGAATTTAAACATGATAATGCAAGTTCATTTCTTTATCTTTGAGAGTTTAGTGATGACATAAGAAATAAATATGCTATGCAAGGCATAAATTTAAATATGATGCTAGTCGATTATTATATGTCATTAGAGCTCATACAAGACTTTAAGGAAATCAAGATCGCAATCCCAATCATAATCTCATCAACATAAAACAAGCTCTAGAGTTCTAAGTACCAAAGTTTCAAAGAAACCTCATGACTCTTTGAACATCATCATCAAGCTTAAGGAGATGAAAATAAAACAAAATTCCCAAGGAAAGAAAAGGAAGGAACCGAAATCAAGAAAAGAAAGGAAAATACACCAGGTTCTTTATTATGTACCCAAAACCCCTATCTAGAGTAAAACTCTAAAACGTGCCGGCCAACTTTAAGGTTGACAAGGGTAGGCCTTGGGTTTATTGAAATCCTTATAATTATTTTCTTAAGTTGAAATCATTAGTGAACTAAGTAATATATAAAGAACTTGAAGAAAAGAAAAACTCAAGCTTTAGAGGTCTCTTTGAGATGAACATAAGGTCATTATCTTGAGACATTCATCATCAAGCTATCATGAGAATGAAGCAAGGCCATTGAGGCCGAAAATAAAAAGGAAATCCAAGAAGAAATCGAAAAGAAAAACTCAAGGAAGCATCATAAAATCAACACTTTTCTTCAAGAACAAAACATATTTGAGTAAAAGAAATGATTTAGGACAACTCCCTACCAAGTATGAAGATGAAAAAGGCTTAGTCTTTGAGATGAGAATGAGAAGAAAAGTTCCTCCCAATGTGATGATGGTGATTAGGCCTAGAGGAGGAAAAAGGAAATGAATGTGATTTTGAGTGAGTTTGTGTTTGAGGATGAAAGTTTTGGTGTTTAGATGATAATCTAAGGTGGTGAGGTGGTATTTTGAGATGATGATATGGTGGCTCAAGGTGGAGGATGAAGAAGATGAAGAAGGAGAAGAAAGCTCTTTGAACTTGAGAGGGAAAATAAAGGACTTCACAAGAAAGTTTGAAACTTAAGCTTGGCAAATGATCTAAAGGCTCACTCAAGTTCTTTAGCACGTGTATTTATAGAGAAGCAAAACAATGAGAGCTCATGGAGGGGGAGGGGTAACCATGGGCTTGCCTCATGTTCCATGAGGTGAGAGGTTGAATTTTTGAAGCATGGTGAAGTATAGTAAGCATGGTTCAAGGTAAGGCTTCAAGCATGGTGAGGTATGGCTCTTTGAGTGCAAGAATTAAAACATGTGATGGAAAATAGGGAGGGAGATGGCACCAGTTTCATTAGGATATGGGGGAGGTTTTTCTTTTGCTTAATTGTGTGTTGATGATGTGTTTTAGGTGTGTATTAGATTAGGTTTAAGATTAGGAATTGTTAATTAAATATTTAGGTAACTAAGAATGTAATTAGGAATCTCAAGACATGATTAGGGAGTGCTCATACATCATTAGAGGAATTAAAATTCATTTTATGCATAAACAGTTGTAGACACAATTCTTTAATTTAAGGAATTGGAGAGAAAAAATACTATTCAAGATTCCATGACTATGAATCTTGAATTTAAAAAGAGATATAGGTTTAATCTAAGCAATTTTAGTTTCTAAATAACTTTAATAAATTATTTTGACTCTTGATTAATTATGGAAATTAATTAATCTTCAATTAGAGCCTAATATTGCTTAGGTTTGCTTAATCACGCGATTAAGCTAAAAAACACTATACTAGAGGTAAAATCGTAATTTTGCACAAAAATTGCCCGGGACCACCAGTACTTTAATTGATGTTATGAAATACATACAAACATAATTTAAAACCATCTAGAGAAGTTTCGGGCTCGCCCGACACTTATACCTGCGTAAAAATGCTACAGGGGTATTTTGGTCATTTTTGACCTGAAACCTCTAAAAACGAGATTTTTGATCCCGGAACCACTCCAAGTCATCCAATCCCCTTCAAACATTGAGTTATCCCTTCGAGGCCTGTTAAGCCAGCTATCCTCAAATTCCGGTCAAAAAATGACCTTAGGGGCATTTTGGTCATTTTCACTTAGACAGAAAATAAAGGCATTACACCAACTACGCTTAAGTTTGTATTTGGATTCTATTAGTTGTTACTTATGTCTTGCGTTCATTTTTCTTTTGAAATTAACTTAGAAAAATAATGGATAGCTTTTTTTTTTTGGGTACAAATTACTCTTTGAAAGCTTAAGCCTGTGGCGAGAATTGAAATATATATCGTTTATGTATATGATAATCAAAATTACTTCACGTATTTACTTACTTTGATAAAGCAAAATAAGAGAATAAATGTAAAATTGCTATCACATAATCTAAAATATGATTACTTGATACATGATTCATATTAGGAAATATATCATAGTGATAAGTTCTTACAAATAAAGATATGAGCCCTATTACTACTAGTCCATTCTTTACAACTATAACATAACTAAAATCGGAGTGCTAACTCTTGGAAGTTCTGAAATCTTCATGTGTTGCCTCCTTCCTTAATTATATCTCCGTTACTTCAAGTAGACTTGTCATAGCTTCATTGCTTCAAGTAGACTCGTCTATCTCTAGTAACGATAACGGAAAAAGGAACATAGGAGTGAGAAATACAAGATTTCTCAGTAGGAGTTCCTACTTGCACTAAATCTGTCATCATTGTCGTCCCAATCACTTTGGGTTTATTATAAAAAGGTAGACATACAAATGGTTCGATTACTAGATTTTTCGCAAATATAATTAGCCAAAGTGCAGTTACTTTTAAACTACTCTTATAGCATTAGCAAGAATATCCATCTAGTCACTCACCAATCATCCACCCAAGCATATCATATATATAATCCCTAATGGACAATAATAATCTAGGAGATGCATGCAATTCATTACTCATCCTCAACATTTATGTAAATTATGATCATCATCTTTCTTTCATTAATAGTTCTTTCAATTACTCGAGTATGGAAAATATCAGAACAAGATAGGCTCACCATAACTATATGTGTAACACTTTAATATTTAACTTAACACGCCTAGGATGTATTACAATTAATTATTAGTTGTTACTCTTTTGTTTCATCCTTTAACTTCTTTTTATCAAAATACTTAGTGAAAATTAGGGTAAAATTTTTTTTTGAAAACATAAAACAAAATGTGAGCCGCGCGTGCTAACATAATCGAACATTTAAACACAAACAGAATAAACAGAGTAAGCAGGTTACACATACACATATCTATAAGCATATCACACTTGAACATGAAACACAATTTATTAGATAATGTAGTTCATAGTACAATGGAAATAAAACGGATAGAGTCATACCCATACATAATAGGCTGAGCTTGCAATACATAGAGTCAATAAGAGAAAGTACATAAAGCAGTAAAATACAAGGAAATAGAAAGTACATGAAACGTTGAAATCAAAAGCCAGCTACAGCTCCCTCTCACTAGTCTTACAATTGCTAAACTAAGATACCCCTAGCAAAAGATACAACAAGAAAAGAGGATCCTCATGATCACTCGGGCATTCAAACAGACTGTCCAACGAGATCTACTGGTGGCGCTGATCCTTCAATGATGGGGGTATGTACCCAATGAACTGTGCAAGCTCCTTGGGAGTATGCAGACGGAACGGGGGATAGCATGGCCTCCATGGCATGGACATATCTCCGGTCACTAGGCTAGGCGGGGATGGGTCAACGTATCCTCGTTACCTTTACCTACGTCCATCGGAATCGTAGGAGTAAAGCCCTCAAAATAGATATGAGTGGGGGAATCCTTGGACGGATCAATCTCTGATCAACTAAAATGAGGAACATAGTCAGGGTAGCCACGGACTGCTGATGCGGTTAGGCGAGCACGATGAGTTTGCTCATTACGGGGGTGGGTGTGCTCGAAGATTAGATCATTGCCATAGTGAGAAGTGGGAGTGAATCTGAAGCTAGACAATGGGTAAGCAAACGGACGTCCCATGTACACAAAAATGTGCATAGTATATTAACCCTCGAAGTGGTAGGAACGGTGGTCCGGTTCGTAGTACACCTCCCAGACTGGAGTGTCAACAAAAATCACAAACGACGCCATCAGCCTCTGAAGACGTAACGGAAAGAAAGAGACAGAGGGGGTGAGAATCTTGATAAAGAATCTTAGTAAGGGAAACCTCCTATCTTAGTGCCATCGTCTACATCCCAAGGGACCTCGGGTTTATTAATAAAAGGGTGAGCATGCATAAAATTCATTATTTAGGTTTTCAAACACATTTATCCAAGGTCCATTCATTTTAGGATGAATCTTAATGTTGCGAATACAACATATCATAGCATGAATGTATGGCAGAAACTATGCAAGTATTACTTAAACAACAACATAAAGAAGCATGCTCATGTCCATGATATCAAGAGGAAACAAAATTTCATATGAATGCATTTTGCTTATGTGTCATTACTTGCATCATTAGTTCTTTTTCATGGGCCACCCTAAAACCATCTAGGTTATGAGCTCGTACCTAACTAGTCATCACTAGTTCTCAGCTTATTCTCAGATAAGTATAAATATATCCCGACTCTCGGTGTAACACCCTAATTTTTAACCCAACTTTCTAGAACACATTAGGTTAAACATTAGGCTATTACTTCATAGTCTCATTTTTTCATTAAAATACTTAGCGGAAATTACGGGAAAATTTTTCTTTTTGAAAACATAAAACAAAGTGAGAGCCGCGACCTTAACTAATCGAATGACAGAAATGTAAAGCACGCGTAACGATCATAAACAACCTTGCAAAATAAATCATACATCAGAAGAACATAGATCATGAAGACGACAGAAACATTTCATTAATAATAAAGTAGCTAAAGTACATAACTATTCATACCCTTATAGAAACGGGCAGTGCTTGGAATACAACGGAAAAAGGAAATACAACAGATAGCAAAGTACAAGGTACAACGTAAGGATAAAAACCCAAAATACTATCCTCTTACTATGCTACGAGCACTGAACTACATCCCCTCCCAAAAGGTATGACCGAAGAAAAGATCCCTGCGAAGCTCGGGTACTCAAAATCTCTCCAACGGAGTCTAGTGGCGACGGGAATCCACGGGTGATGGAGGCAGGTAGCCGGGGAAATGCTCTAACTCCTCCTGAGTGGCCTAATGCAATGTGAAAGGCACACGAGGTGGCTGAATGTTGGCTCCATGCTGCGGACGCATCTCGACTCTCCTTGCCAGGCGCGGCTGCACCACAGTCTACTCACTCCCCATACGTCGGGATCGGGGAAAAGGGCCTGAACCCTCCGAAGGAACATGTGTCGGCCAATCCTCAGATGGGTCAGTCTCGGATCTCCTCAAACGAGGTACGTACTTCGGGAAATCTCAGACGGCGGAGGCAAAGGTACGGGCACATCGCAACTGCTCCTCACGCGGGCGGGTGCGCTCGAAGATCATGTCGTCACTACCAAAAGGCGCAGTAGGAGTGAACTGGTAGCTCGAAACTGGATAAGCGAAAGGTCGTCCCATGTACACAAAAACACGAACGGCACATCGACCCTCAAAGTGATATGAACAACGGTCTAGGTCGAAGTGTATCTCCCATATTGGCGGGTCAATGAAAAGCACGAATGTCGCCATCGCTCTCTGAAGATGTGACGGAAGGAAAGAGAGAGAGGAGTGAGAAATCTTGCTAAAGAAATCTCAGTAGGAGTCTCCTATCCTAGGGTTACATCATACACATCCTCAGGAACCTTGGGCTTATTTATAAAATAATGATCATGCATATAAGGTTTAATTAAGGTTTTCCAAAACTATTATCCAAGGTCTATTCCATTTAGCATGCATCTTGATGTTATGAATGCAACATGTTATATCATGGATGCATGGCAATACTTGAGCATATAAGACAATATCAAAGCACATAAACATAAATCATGTGGCATGAGGGCATATAACTTTGAAGTGAATCATTCGTGACATCAATCATGATACTTTAGCATATAGGCCACCCTAAAAATAACTAGGTTATGAGCTCATACCGCAGCTAGTCGTCACTAGCTCTTGCTTATTATCTTGAATAAGCGAAACATAAATAATAATCCTAACTCGCAAGTACGGGTAGGGGGCAGGGATCACCTCTCTTTAGGATATACCTTCTTTGAAATGCTTTGCTAGCCACGCATGGCCTCACAATTTGTCCGCTTTGGTAGGCTGTTTCTACTCATACCCTCACGGATTTGTCTCCTCCCGGGGGTACTCGGCCGAACCGGCACCTCCTCGAGGGAAGCGCGTCTCAGTGCTTTGTCACATAAAACTCTCCTGGGGGTGCTCGGCCGAACCAGTGTCACCCAGGGTTTTCAACTCATATGGTACTCATAAATCATTTCTTTCAACCCTTTAAGGTTTGATGAAATTGACAAAGATAACAAATTGTTAAACCGAATTTCCTTCAAACTGCCACAAGCTAATCCACACATCATGTTCTCATGAAATCTCATGCTATGCTAAACTTTAACATTTCATCAATCATTTTCTCATGCATCAAGCACATCTCATCATATCATTGCATCAAGCAACACATCATAGCATTAACAACTTTTTAGTGTCTTATGCCCTGACCCTTAAGATCCTCAACTCACACTCTAAGTTATAAGTCATCAAACCTAATCTCTCGGGGACTTATAAGGCTATAACTAAGTCTTTCTCACCTT
Organism: Dalbergia cultrata; assembly: GCA_031216105.1. Taxonomy (NCBI): domain Eukaryota; kingdom Viridiplantae; phylum Streptophyta; class Magnoliopsida; order Fabales; family Fabaceae; genus Dalbergia; species Dalbergia cultrata. Next base: position 36,267,562 of record CM062344.1, on the reverse strand, counting down.
ACACTATGGTCAAGAACATCTGTAAACCTCAAGAATGCACCTAGGAGTCACAACAATGACCCTTTCTAAGTCCAATTTGCTCCTAAGGTATCAAGATCAAGTCCTAAACCATTTATGAGTCATTCCTACACATTTAAACTAATTTAAATCCATGATTAGCATTACTAAACCTTGCTGGACAGAATCCAGAAAATTCAAACATTAAGGGATCTAAAACTCAAATTAATTCTTTTCTAGTTTCTAACTTCTCTTATCTTTCACATATGAGCCTCAACATTAATTATACTCAAACGTAAGCATATTATCACCATTAAAACAGCTCATCCAGTGGCAAAACATAGCAAGGCAGAACCGAAACAAACATCTCCATTTAAAGGCATCAAACACATTTTCTAAAGCACATAAAATACTAGTTTCTCTTGGAACCTTTTTAAAACTTTCAAAACTCATTTATAAATATTTTTAACATCTAAAATCATCAAAATATTTATGAGGGCAGTAGCTAAATCAAACTTATCTCAAGAGGTTCTAAATTCATAAAACTTAGTTCTATGCATTCCTTAAACTCATAAAAGCTTGGAAAAATTATAAAACATAGTTTTCAATACTTAGAAACATCAAGACCCCTTAGGGCCGAAATATGAACCAAAGGAAATAAATATTTTTAGACCTTTGTTTGAGACAACAATGGGCAAGTCTTTGAGCTCTAGGTTTGTAACACCCTCCTAACTACCATGTATTACTCGAGCATTAACATTGTAATTAGAAGAGTATCACTTCTTTTCTATAATATCCACTATTCAAATGAAATGAAATAAGATAAATCAAACTCTAGAATTATAAAGAAAACTACTATAAAATGTACATATATTATTACTTTACATACCGCTTTCTTTAATACATACCATACTTGAAGTTAAGTCACTTAAACATAATACAACACAGAACTACTATCAAAAGATCTACCAAGCTTGCTCAAATATCAAGGTCCAACAAAATACTAAACACAATGTATGGACCTAAACCATCTAACACCAATTAGTCTACAAGCTGCTAAGATTCTGGCACTATACTACACTACATACAAGTCAAAAGCCCACGTAAGTCTCATGTCCTCCTACGCGAAACCATTGGCCATCGGTATGATGGCCTCTCCTCAGCCAGAGGCATCTGCAGAGTCTGAGCACAATACAGTATATACACAAATAGGGGTGAGAATATTATAAAATTCTCAGTAGGGTAACCCCTTACATACAGACAGAATATAAACAGTAAATGCATTTATAATAATAAAGAAAAACATCATGTTAGATCACATATACCAATATTAGCATACATGAGTCAAAGAAAATTATATGCAAAATGGTATTAATCATAAGTGTTTCTCTTATATCACATGGAATTCAACTTAGTGTAGTAGTTCTTTTTATTAACATAGGGAAGGCTTAGATTCACATCGGGTAACATATGTAGTGGATAACTCCTCAGGGACCATAGGCGCTAGGACATGAGCTCATTCCTATTCGTGATCATCGGACTTCATTTTTTCCATTTCAATCACACAGTTCTATTTCCTAGTCGATAAGTCTACCGACTCATAAAATTTCTTGGGAAGTTCTTATTTTTGCCTTCCCTCTCTATCACACATAAGCCTTGTTTCTATTTTCCCCGTATGTTAAAACATGCACCATTAAATTTCACATATTCTCTTTTGTCATACAACCATGTCATGGACCTTTCTACTTCAAAGTCAGGTTTATATCCCAGATATAGGCATTCAGTATCATTGGAGTCTCATTCATACTTTATAAACAAGCCTTTCAAACAATTAACATACATTCATATGATATAAACTTGGATTAAATAGATTTCTATCATTAACTTAATACATCTTCACCATTCCAGCTTCTTGACAGATTTACCATTATGGTGACAACATTTAATTCACATATCCAATGGGCAATTCACTGGCCATAAAAATTTTCTATGACACCTCAATGTGTCTAAAAGTCCCTGTAAAAATTTCATAGCAAACAGAATAATAGAACCATGTCAAATAAATTCTACAATTTTAGTGGTCAGAGGCCACTTTTTCACAGCTCAAAATAGGATTCACACAATTTTTAACTTTAGTAAATGATAGAAACAACTCAAAATAAAAATCACAGTTATACTTAAAGATGTCTAAAAAACTCTGTAAAAATTTCAAAGGATAAATCCACCATTTGCTATGGATAAAAATTTATACAAAGTAACAGCTCCAGTACCAAGATTTCAGCCAGCATAGATATACTCTTGGTTCTTGATTTTTCTCAGGAAGTAAAACTCTTTATCATGCACCACGAAAATTATCAGAGTTTCCTTATGATGTTAGCTTCAACATATAATTTTTATAGCTCATAAAAATGACTAGAATTGAACCAGAAAATTCATGAACAAATCCTGTCCTGCTGAAATCCGAAAATTCAGCAGCCTAACCAAAACTTATTTTGACAAAAATCATTATTTAACCTCATCCAAACACTCCACCAAAATTAACACATCAATATCAATATATTATCATCAAATATAACTATAAATTTCGGAATAAAACCCAAAAAATTTTACAGAATAATTTGGAAAGAAAAAGGCCAAAGAAAACCCTACACTTTGAAGCTTTCAAGATCTTGGCTCCAAGATTGATTCCCTTCACTTCCAAGCCTTCAAACCCACACCAAACCCTTCCTTGAACAGCTGATAATGGGCTCTTAAGGTATCAAAAGTTGATGGATTCAAATTCTAATCGGTTAGTTTGGTAGATATTGAGGAGTGGAACAAGTTTTGTGAAGGAAGATTTTGGTTTTGACAAGTTTAGGCTTATGATTTTGAGGTTGGAAATCAAGTTCTCAAGGTTTTTGTGGAGGCAACAATGGAGTTTCTGCACTTATGATTGTTGGCCGAGAATGAAGATGATAATTATGAGGATTTTGATTTTATTTATATTAAGATAATGTATATAATTTAGCAATTATGAATTATCTTCTTTGAAATTTTGTAGCATTCTCATTGGCTCTTGAAAAAGGAAAGGATATGTATTGCTCTAGACCGTACACTTGTCACCCTAGGTGGCAAGCTTGCCCTCGTAGCTTCATCAGGTATAAAAACTACACAATCGTAATTTTACTAAGCGGGTAAAACAGTGTACCCGGGTAATCCACTATTGCTTGAAAATTAATTCTAAGTATAAAATATTTATTCCTACCTATTTCTAACCTTAATCCTATAATTTCCAAATTTCGGGCACCTTCAGGTCTTGAATATAAGGTTTCAGCTGTTCCGGTGGGTCTACGGGATCTGTAAAATACTATTCACGTTTTTTTTTTTTTTTTTTTTTTTTTTTTTTTTTTTTACGTTCGTTACATTGTTCTCATCATTTTTTATGTACACCAAAATTTGATATTCTTACTACTAAAGCCTCAGTTATTTTCTGAAAAAAAAATTAGGATGTTACATTACTCCTCACCTTAAAAAAAAATTTTGCCCTCAAAATTTCATACCTGGAAATAATTCCGGATGATCTGTCTTCATATTTGATTCTAGTTCCCATGTATACTCTTCATTTCCAGGTCCACCCCAAGCCACTTTTACAAGTTGCACAGATTTATTTCTAAGTTGCCTGACTTCTCTATCAACGATCTGAATAGGAGGGGCTTGAAAGCGTCAAGTCATCCCTTAGCTGTATAGACTCGGTCTCAATGATATGGTTTTGTTTTGGGTGGTACATTGGAAGTTGAGATACATGGAAGACATTATGAAGGTTGGATAAATGTGGGGGTAAGGCTATCCAGTAGCGGTGACCCAATTCGTTGAAGAATTTGAAAAGGACCTATAAACCTAGGTGACAACTTTTTAACTCTAAGGGCCCTACCTACTCCAGTAGTGGGCGTGACCTTCAGGAATACATGTTCTCCCTCTTGAAATTCTAAAGGTTTCCTTCGAGTATCAGCATAGCTCTTTTGACGACTTTGTGCGGTGAGAATCTTGCTCCTGATCTTCTGGATTTGTTCCGTTGTTTGATTAACAAGATCGGGTCCCAATAGTCTCGCTTCTCCCGAATCATACCAACACAATGGGGATTGACATTTTCTTCCATATAGAGCTTCATACGGGGCCATGCCAATACTAGCGTGATGGCTGTTATTATAAGCAAACTCAACCAATGGGAGTACCTTGTCCCAACTTCCCTTCTGCTCAATCACGCATGCCCTTAGCATATCTTCTAGGGTTTGTATGGTTCGTTCTGTTTGCCCGTCAGTTTGGGGGTGATAGGCAGTGCTCAAACAAAGTTTGGTACCAAAGGCATTTTGGAACGTTCCCCAAAATCTCGAAGTAAACCTTGGATCTCTGTCAGAAACTATCGAGGAAGGAACACCGTGTAGTCTTACTATTTCTTGGATGTACAAGGAAGCTAACTTATCTAAAGGAAAATTAGCCTTAATGGGTAAGAAATGAGCAGACTTGGTCAATCTATCTACTATAACCCATATAGCATCATGACCTGACGATGTCCTTGGCAAACCCATTACAAAGTCCATAGAAATACTTTCCCACTTCCATTAAGGATTTCTAAGGGTTGCAGGGTCCCAGCTGGTTTTTGATGTTCTATTTTAACTTTTTGGCAAGTTAAACACTTCCTGACACACTCTTCTATATCTTTTTTCATTCCTGACCACCAGAACATTTTCTTGAGATCCGTATACATTTTACTAATGCCTGGATGTATAGTAAGTTCGCCCCTATGAGCTTCCTCTAAGATCTTCTTTCTAAGATTGCCACTTGTGGGTACACATACCCTATCCTTGTATCTCCATATACCTTGTTGGTCTTGAGTGAATCCGGCAACTTCTTTGCATGAATTGATCTTAATATCTCTTGGAATTCTAGGTTTTCACGTTGTGCAGCTAAAATTTGTCCTTTGAACTCACTTGTTACTTTTATTTGCCCTAGCACCACACCCTGAGGGTTCACAGACATGTCTAAACTAAGTTCCTTGAAACTTTCAACTAGCTCCGTCTCTTTAATCATCAAGCATGCTACACTTAGGGATTTTCTACTCAGAGCATCGGCAACAACATTTGCCTTGCCTGGATGGTAATTCAGACTAAACTCATAGTCCTTGAGGAATTCCATCCACCTTCTTTGCCGCATATTCAACTCTTTTTGATCAAAAAGATACTTTAAACTTTTATGATCAGAGAAAACATTAAACTGCACACCATACAAATGATGTCGCCAGATCTTTAGGGCAAAAACCACAGCTGCAAGTTCAAGGTCATGGGTTGGATAGTTTACTTCATGAGGTTTCAACTGTCGAGAAGCATAGGCAACCACATTATGATTTTGCATCAACACACATCCTAAACCCTTACTAGAAGCATCACAATAAACCTCATAGGGTTTATTGCACATCTATTCGGAAAGTTCTGCCCCGATGGTGCCTATGGATGTGGACAGGGGCAACGAGGACACAATGACACAGCCCCATCTTGCCCAGCGACCGGAGATGGGTCCCCACCATGGAGGCCACATCCTCTATTCCACCTGAACACACCCGAGGAGCTCGTGCAGTTCATTAGGTACATACCCCAATCACCTGAGGATTGGCACCACCAATAGGTCATGATGGAGTAGTCCGTTCAAGTGCCTGAGCTGTCTTGAGGATCCCCTTTTTCTGTAGTACCTTTTGCTAGGGGTATCTAGTTTAGCATTCGTAGGACTAGTGGTAGGGTTTCTGTAATTGGCTTTGGCATTTATCGTTCCATGTACTTTTTGTTTCTTTGTATTTGTTATTTCCATTTCCATGTATTTTCTGCTTTTCTATATGTACCATTGTTCCTTGTACTTGAAAGTTCAGCCCATTATATAAGGGCATGACTCTGTTGCTATTGCATTATTTTTAATGTTAATTAATGAAGTTGTGTTTCATGTTATGACAAGTTGTTTATTTTGTTCCTGTTATTTATGCTTAAATGTTCACTTTTTTATAGCACGCGCTCGGCTCATGTTTTCGTTTCAAGTTTCAAAAAAAAAATTACTCTAATTTCCGCTAAGTATTTTGATTAAAAGATGAAACAAAAGAGTAATGACTAATAATTGAGACTATGTTTCATAATTTTTCCAAGCTTACATGAGTTTAAGGAATGCATAGAACTAAGTTTTATGAATTTAGGACCTCTTGAGATAAAGATAAATTAGTCACTGCCCTCTTAAATATTCTTATGACTTTAGATATTAAAATTGTTTATAAATGAGTTTTGAAAGTTTAAAAAGAGTTCCAAGAGAAACTAGTATTTTATGTGCTTTAGAAATTATGTTTTATGCCTTTTATGGAGAAGTATATTTTCGGTTCTTCCTTGCTCTTTGCTGCCACTGTATGTGCCGTTTTGATGATGATAATGTGCCTATGTTTGAGTAAAAATAATGTTAAGACTCATATGTGAAAGATAGGATAAGTTAGGAACTAGAAAAGAATTAATTTGAGAATTTTAGATCCTTTAATTATGTAATTTTCTGGATTCTGTCCAGCAAGGTTTAGATTTAATAATCATGGTTTTAAATTAGTTTAAATGTGTAGGAATGACTCATAATTGGTTTAGGACTTAATCTTGAAGCCTTAGGAGCAAACTAAACTTAGAAAGGGTCATTGTTGTGACTTCTAGGTACCCGTAAAGTTAGAATTTCAAATTCTGCATCCTTGAGGTTTAAAGATGTTCTTGACCATAGTGAGAGGTGAGAAATACTTAGTTATAACCTTATAGGTTCCCAAGAGACTAGGTTTTGATGATCAATAACTTAAAATGTGAGTTAAAGACTTTAAGGGTCTAAACCGTAATTTCTAGAACCCCGTAATCACACAAATATAAAGATGTCTAAAACTGCATAGTGCTATTTGGATAGGTCCTTGAGCATAAAAATTAGTAAAACTTATTGGTTGTGAACCTATAGGTGTGTAAGAGGTTAAGAATAATACTAGAACCATTAGTTTACAAGTTTAAGACTCAAAAGAACCAAAGCATAACATACTATAGGTTTATAACATAATAAGCTTGGGAGTTTGTATGAATGATTGTCTAAGGTGTGATTATGTGATAATGTATATGCAATAGTTTAATGTATACACTATGAAGAAGTTTCTTGTGATGATGTATATGCAATGAAAAAGGTTTATGGAATGAATAATGATGTATTTATGAATTAACACTTTATGAGAACTTAAATGTGACACAACACTGAGACGCCTTCTTGGGTGACACCGGTTTAGCTGAGCACCCCCAAGAAAACAAATCCGTGAGTGTATTGACATAGAGCTTGCCAAAGCGGACAATACTAAGATGCACTAGTTGCTAGTAGAGCGTTTCAAAGAGAAAATGACCCTAAGAGAGGTGATCCTATTTTGCCCCCTAGCCCGTACTTTAAGTCGGGATTATGTATATGTTACACTTATCATAGGATAAGTAAGAACTAGTGACGACTAGTTAAGGTATGAGCTCATAACCTAGAGATGTTTTAGGGCGGCCCCATGAGATGTGTAACACCCTAAATCTTAACCCAAGACTACTAGTATGTACTTAGGTTAATCTTTAGAATATTACCTCTTGGTCTCATCTTTTACTTAGAAAATACTTAGCGGAAATATGGGTAAAATTTTTCTTTTTGGGATTTAAAATCGAAGTAAGAGCCACGCACGAATCTTTAAGAGGAAGCATAGCGAAACATATAAGCAAAGCATAACAAACACATCATATCATGGGAACATCAACTGAATCATAGATATATATGTATATATAACGTGCCTACCCAAAGGGGCAGGACTATTTGATACATCACGAAACAGAATACAACTGAAATGCAATACAAGGAAATCATAAAAAGCAAATACAAGGGAAACTACACCCATACCCATGTGCACCTAAAGTAGACAACCTCATAAACAAAAGAAGGTTTATCTTCAACTATGTGGCGTGTGTGCACTAGCTACTACCCCTCCTATGACTACTCCTGTTGGTCAGAAATCTTTGTGGGGTCAGTCGATCCAGCAGCGAATCTCGGCGGGAGTGGTCGAGCGCATCATCGGGGCATGTCCACCGCGGCGAGGACGCATAGATGGCCGACGAGCCAACCTCGGCTGGACTACCGTCTCCTCACTCCCAACCCTCATCGATGGGGGAGCGGGACTAGAGCTCCAACTGTACATGTGGGATGGCGGGTCCTCGGATGGGTCCGTCTCCGAGTGCTGGGGACGTGGCACATACTCGGGGTACTCGCGTACTGCTGATGTCTCGGGCTCCATGCGGAGGATCTGCTCATCGCGTGGTCTCGCTCGCTCAAAAATCCTGTTATGACGGTAAGGAGCAGTCGGGGTGAAGCGGTAGCTCGGGACGGGGTGCGCGAAGGGTCGTCCCATGAACATGAATACTCTGACAATGCAGCGACCCTCAAAATCGTATGACCCGAGGGCCGGGTCATGGTGCAGCTCCCATACTGGGGTGTCGATGAAGAGTACAAATGTCGCCATCTGAAGATATGACGGAAGAAAAGAGAGAGGGAATGAGAATCTTTCTAAAAGAATTCTCAGTAGGGTTATCCCTACCTAGGTGACATCGTTACATCCTCAGGAACCTTGGGTTTATTTCTAAAAAGGTGTGCATGCATGTAAATTCCTTTTAAGTTAGTTTTCTAAAGAGGTATTTTATCCAAGGTTCGTCATATTTTATAATGCGTCTTATAACTTAAGCAGAAATATACTAATGATATGAATACATCATAAAGGTAAACCAAACAATAGAAAATCTAAGAAACATTATAACATTGGCATAAGTATAGTATATGTGACATTGTTAACTTTAACTTTCATCTCATGGGGCCACCCTAAAACATCTCTAGGTTATGAGCTCACACCTTAACTAGTCGTCACTAGTTCTTACTTATCCTATGATAAGCGAAACATAAACATAATCCCGACTTTAAAGTACGGGCTAGGGGCAAACTAAGGATCTCCTCTCTAGGATCATTTCCTCTTTGAAACGCTTTGCTAGCCACGCGGGCCTCGCAATTTGTCCGCTTTGGCAGGCTGCATCTACACATACCCTCACGGATTTGTCTCCTTCTGGGGGTGCCTGGCTGAACCGGTGTCACCCAGGAGAAGCGTGTCTCAGTGTTGTGTCACATTTATGTTCCCATAAGTATTAAATCATAAATACCTCATCATTTATCATATTCATTTTTATCATGCATCCTCATATAGCTTTTTCATAACATATATATTATCACATGAAACTTTCTCATAACATATGCATCGTCACATAAAACTTCCACATAACATAAACATCATCACATAGTCATATCTAACAATTATCCCCATAAGCTCATAGACTTGATATGTTATAACCCATAGTGTTTTAAACTTTGATTCTTATGAGTCTTAAACTTGCAAATTAATTGTTCTAACATTGTCCTTAACTTCTTATACTCCTATAGTTTCACAACTAATGAGTTATACAAATTTTTATGCTCAAGAACTAATCCAAACAGCACTAAGCAGAATTTGGACAGCTTTATGTTTATGTGATTACGGAGTTCTAGAAATTACGGTTTAGATCTTTATCTCACATTCTAAGTTATTGATCGTCAACACCTAGTCTCTTGGGAACCTATAAGGTTATAACTAAGTATTTCTCACCTCACACTATGGTCAAGAACATCTCTAAACCTCAAGAGTGCAAAAATCAAAATCCTAACTTTACGGGTACCTAGAAGTCACAATAATGACCCTTTCTAAGTTCGGTTTGCTCCTAAGGTTTCAAGATTAAGTCCTAAACCAATTATGAGTCATTTCTACACATATAAACTAATTTAAAACCATGATTATTGAATCTAAACCTTGCTGGACAGAATCCAGAAAAATAAATCTTTAAGGGATCTAGAACTCTCAAATTAATTCTTTTCTAGCTCCTAACTTATCCTATCTTTCACATATGAGTCTTAACATAATTATTACTCAAACATAAGCATATTAACATCATTAACACAGCTTATACAGTGGCCAAACATAGCAAGGCAGAACCGAAACAGAAACTCCATTTAAAGGCATTGAACATAGTTTCTAAAGCACATAAAATACTAGTTTCTCTTGGAACTCTTTTTAAACTTTTCAAACTCATTTATAAACATTTTTAACATCTAAAAATCATCAAATGTTTATGAGGGCAGTAGCTAGTTCAAACTTGTCTCAAGAGATTCTAAATTTATAAAACTTAGTTCTATACATTCCTTGAACTCACTTAAGCTTGGAAAAATTATAAGACATAGTCTCAAATACTTGGAAACCTCAAGACCTCTTAGGGCCGAAATGTGAGCTAAAGAAAACACATAATGTTAGACCTTTGTGGAGACAACATGGGCAAGTCTTTGAGCTCTAGATTTACTTAGGTTATGACATAAAAATAAATATGCTCGTGCACTTATTTTAGGTTCCATTAGAAAGTAAAGTGATAGCACAAAGTAAACATGATTGCAACTTATTATTATCTTGGTATTAAGTGAGAACTTGAAATATAAACATGATAATGCATAGCTTGAAACATAAACATGATAATGCAAGTTCATTCATTATCTTGAGATTTAGTGATAGCAAGGAAATAAACATGATATGCAAAGCATAAAGTAAACATGATGCAAGTTTCATTTTATGTTTAACTAGAGCTCATTCAAGACTTTAACAAGATAACAACCCAATACAATATCTCAAAGATCACAACACAAGAATCGAAAATCATATAAAAGAGAAAGAAAGTGAAACTACATCAAGTTCTTTATTAAGTACCCAGAACCCCTATCTAGAGACAAATCTCTAGAATGTGCCGGCCAACTTTCAGGTTGACAAGGGTAGGCTTGGGCTTTTAGAAATCCTTAGATTAATTTTCTTAAGTTGGAAAACCATGTGAGCTAGATAACATATAGATGAAGTTATAAGAAAAGGAAAACTCAAGCTTTAGAGGTTTCTTTGAGATGAACACAATATCATCATCTAGAAACTCTCATCATCAAGCTATCATGCTCATAACAAGGCCTAGAGGCCGAAATGAAAAAGAAAGGAAAAACAAAGGAAGGTTCAAAAAGAATCCAAGAGGAAACTAGAGAAAAACACTTTCTTGAGCAAAACAAAGTTTGAAAACAAATCCCTACCTATTGATGAAGATAAAAGCTTGGTCTTGAAGATGAAGATGAGATGAGCAACACCTCCTAGGATGGTGGTGATGATTTCGGCCAAGGAAAAGAAAAGGAAAGGAGATGTGTTTTGAGTGAAGTTGTGTTTGAGGTTGAGTGTTTGAAAGCTTTGAGAATGGTTTAAGGTTATGAGGTGATGGATTGAGGTTATGAGGTGATTATGTGAGGGAAGAATGAAGAGGATGAAGATGAAGAGAAAGAGCTCTTAGAACTTTGAGAGAAGGGAAAAAAGCTTAGCAAGACAACTCTAAAACTCTAAACTTTGCAAATGCTTCAAGGTGCAACAAGGCTATCACAAGCATCCTATTTATAGAAAAACAAAACCATGGAGGAGTGAATGGGGAGGGCTTGGCCGTAGCTTTTGAGGGGGCAAGGGAGAGAAAAATATCTCTTTGATTGTGTCATAGAAGCATGGTTTAAAGTATGGAGTGTATGATAGAAAGTATGGGTTTAGGCATGGGGTTTTGAGTGAGCTTTTATTTCAATTTTGTAATAAATCACCCTTCTAGAAACTTAACATGGCTGGAACATTTCCAGCCACAAATAAATGTAGGAAACAATTTATTTTGCTTGGTTATTTCATTGGAAAATCAAGTGTGATTGAAAATATGACAAGGTATGGTGTATGTGACTTGAGGTATGGCTTTGGAGTGTTAGAAAATTGAACATGTGATGCATATGGAGAGGGAGGGGTTTGACTGACTTGGGACAGCAGAGTGGGAGGATGATTTGATCATGTAATTGGGTGTTAATGGTGGGTTTAAGTGTAGGTTAGCTTAGGTACAAGGTTAGGAGTGATAAATCTTAAGTTTAGGTAACTAATCATGTGTATTAGGAATTTTATGACAAGGTTAGGAGTGCTCATACATCATTAAAGAATTTTAAACTCATTTATGAATAAACAATGTGTAACACAATTCCATGATTTAAGGAATTGGAAAGAGAAAACACTATTCAAGATTCTATGACTAGGTGTCTTAAAATTAAAATATGATTTTAGGTTGTAATTAAGTACTTTTTGGTTCTAATAATCTTTAATAAATTATTTTGACTCAAGATTAATTAAGGAAATTAATTAACCTTCGATTAGAGCCTAATATTGCTTAGGTTTGCTTAATCACGCGATTAAGCGTAAAAATACGAAACCAGGGGCAAAATCGTAATTTTGCACTAATTTTGCCCGGGACTTCTAAAATTAAAACTGAGGTCATAGAACACATAAAAACGCCTTTTAAAACCATCTGGAGAAGTTTCGGGTTCATCCGGCACTTGCAAACGGGTAAAATACCGCATGGGCGTTTTGGTCATTTTGACCCGAAAATTCGAAAAACGAGATTTTTGATCCCGGGAAGGTACATAAGTTTTCTAATCCCCTTCCAACATTGAGTTTGCCCTTCGAGTACTGCCGCACTGGCTTTCCTCGAATTCCGGGATGAAAATGACCTCAGGGGCATTTTGGTCATTTTCACTCTAACAGAAAAATCGGGGCGTTACATTACTCCCCTCCTTAAAAAGAATTTCGGCCTCGAAATTCGTACCTTAGAAAAGCTCTGGATATTTGGACTTCATCTCTGACTCTAGTTCCCACGTGTATTCTTCCGACTTGCCTTGTCCCCACGCCACTTTTGTAACGCCCCGATTTTCTGTTGGAGTGAAAATGACCAAAATGCCCCTGAGGTCATTTTCAAATCGAGGAAAGCGGTCTTGGCGGCAGTACTCGAAGGGCAAACTCAATGTTGGAAGGGGATTAGAAAACTTATGTACCTTCAGGGATCGAAAATCTCGTTTTGAGTTTTTAGTCAAAATGACCAAAACGCCTCTGTGGTGTTTTACCCGTTTGCAAGTGCCGGATGAACCCGAAACTTCTCCAGATGGTTTTAAAAGGCGTTTTTATGTATTCTATGACCTCAGTTTTAATTTTTGAAGTCCTGGGCAAAATTAGTGCAAAATTACGGTTTTGCCCCTAGTTTCGTATTTTTACGCTTAATCATGCAATTAAGCAAACCTAAGCAATATTAGGCTCTAATCGAAGGTTAATTAATTTCCTTAATTAATCTAGAGTCAAAATAATTTATTAAAGTTGATTAGAACCAAAAAGCACTTAATTACAACCTAAAATCATATTTTAATTTTATGACACCTAGTCATAGAATCTTGAATAGTGTTTTCTCTTTCCAATTCCTTAAATCATGGAATTGTGTTACACATTGTTTATTCATAAATTAGTTTTAAATTCTTTAATGATGTATGAGCACTCCTAAACTTGTCATAAACTCTCTAAAATCACATTCTTAGTTACCTAAACTTAAGCTTAATCATTCCTAACCTTGTACCTAAGCTAATACACATCTAAACCTACCATTAACACACAATTAAATGGTCAAATCATCCTCCCATTCTGCTGTCCCAAGCTGGCCGAAGCCTCACCTCCTCCATATGCATCACATGTTCAATTTTTCAACACTCCAAGGCCATACCTCAAGTCACATACACTATACCTTGTCATAACTTTCAATCAAGCTTGAATTTCCACATGAATAAATAATTAAAACAACCCATTTCTCCCATTTAATTGTGGCTGGAAAAGTTCCAGCCATGCATTATTTCTAGAAGCCTAATTTCATAAAAATTTGATAGGAAATTAACTCACATCAAGCCATACTTTGTAGCATAGCTTCCATACTTCAAACCATGCTTGAATGACCTTGTGTAAGAGATATTTTCTCTTCCTTTCCCTCCAAACCACACGGCCACTCCCTCCATTTGCAAGCTCCATGGTTTTGTTTTTCTATAAATAGGATGCTTGTGTTAGCCTTGTTGCACTTTGAAGCATTTGCAAAGTTTAGAGTTTTAGAGTTGTCTTGCTAGTCTTTCCTTTTTCTCTCAAAGTTCCAAGAGTGTTCTTCCTTTCTTTTCATCTTTATCTTCTTCATCTCTCCATCTCATCATCACCTCTCAACCATCAAACACCACCCCAAAACCTTGAACCATCATCAAACCTCTCAAACACCACACCTCAAACACAACTCCACTTGAAACACATTTTCTTTCTTTTTCTCTCATCAAGGCCGAATCATCATCACCACCCTAGGAGGTGTTGCTCATCTCATTTCCATCTTCAAGATCAAGCTTTTATCTTCATCAAAAGGTAGGGATTTGTTTTCAAACTCTATTTTGCTCAAGAAAGTGTTTTTCTCTAGTTTTCTCTTGGATTCTTTTGGACTTTCCTTTGTCGTTCCTTTCCTTTCATTTTTACCATGAGGCCTTGATTTGAGCATGATAGCTTGATGATGAGAGTTTCTAGATGATGACATGGTGTTCATCTCAAAGAAACCTCTAAAGCTTGAATTTTCCTTTTCTTACAACTTCATCTATATGTTATCTAGCTCACATGGTTTTCCAACTTAAGAAAATTAATCTAAGGATTTCTAAAAGCCCAAGCCTACCCTTGTCAACCTTAAAGTTGGCCGGCACGTTCTAAAGATTTGTCTCTAGATAGGGGTTTTGGGTACTTAATAAAGAACTTGATGTAGCTTCACTTTCTTTCTCTTTTACATGATTTTCGATTCTTGTGTTGTGATCTTTGAGATGTTGTATGGGGTTATTATCTTGTTAAAGCCTTAAATGAGCTCTAGTTAAACATAAAAATGAAACTTGCATCATGTTTACTTTAAGCTTTCCATATCATGTTTATTTCCTTGCTATCACTAAATCCCAAGATAATGAATGAACTTGCATTATCATGTTTATGTTTCAAGCTTTGCATTATCATATTTATATTTCAAGTCATCACCTAAATATCAAAGATAATAATATATTGCACCACATATTTATTTTATGTTCTCACTTTACTTTCTAGCAATAACTAAAATAAGTGCATGAGCATGTTTATTTTTATGTCATCACTTTAATGATTCTAGAGCTCAAAGACTTGCCCAAGGATATCTCAAACAAAGGTCTAAAACATTTATTTCCTATGGTTCATATTTCGGCCCTATGAGGCCTTAATGTTTTCAAGTATTGAAAACTATGTTTTATAATTTTTCTAAACTTATATGAGTATAAGGAATGTGTAGAACTAAGTGTTATGAATTTAGGACCTCTTGAGATGAAAGGTGTTCATGCATATGAGATTCATTATTAGGGTTTATGAAACTATTTATCCAAGGTCCATTTCTTTTAGTATGCATCTTGATGTCATGAATGCAACATGTTTAAGCATGAATGTATGGCAATACTTGAGCACATAAATCAACAAATCACAACAATCTAGATTCATGCAAGTGGCATAAGGGCATATTACAACTCTTACTTTTCTCATACTTATGTGACTTAAAAGCATCATATCTCTTTTGTTCTTTTTCTCAAAAACCACCCTCTTAAAACATATCCACCTATTTCCAACCGATACACCGCCCCGGCGATTTTTATCATAACCTCCTATCTCCGTCTCACCTAATCGCCTAGGAATGAGCTCAATCCTAACTAGTCATCACTAGATTTAATATGGGGTAAAATGAGGGGGTAACATAAACATATTTCATTCTTTGAAACGTTCTCTGGCCTCGAGTGCACAATCAATTGTCCGCTTTGGTAAGGCTGCATCTGCACATACCCTCACGGATTTGCCTCCTCCTCACCGTAGCAGGAGAAGTACGTCTCAATGCTTGTCACATAAAAATATCCTGGGGATGCTCGGCCGAACCAGTGTCACCCAGGGTTTTCAACTCATATGGTACTTTAAAACATTTTTCAACCCTTTTAGGTTTGATAGAAATTGACAGCATAACGGTACATTAAAGCTGAATTTCCTTCAAACCAAAATTCATGCCACAAGCTAATCACACAACTTAACATCTCAATAATCATTTCCTCACGTATCATCAATAAAACATTTTAGGGTTCATGCATCATCAAGCATATTCTTCTAATACATCATTCTCACATAGATAAACATCATAACATATATTTCAAACTCATCATTCTTACATAGATTATAGCATATATTCCAAACTCATCATAGCATATATTTTAAACACATCATACTCACATAGATAAACTCATGTATCATATATCATACTTGCATAAAATTAAGCATCATAAAAACTCAAGACTTCTTAATGTCTTATGCATCGAACCTTAAGGTCCTTAACTCACAATCTAAGTTATAAATCATCAAAACCTAGTCTCTTGGGAACCTATGAGGTTATAACTAAGTATTTCTCACCTCACACTATGGTCAAGAACATCTCTAGACCTCAAGGATGCAGAATTTAAAATCCCAACTTTACGGGTACCTAGGAGTCACAACAATGACTCTTTCTAAGTCCAGTTTGTTCCTAAAGCATCAAGATTAAGCCCTAAACCAATTATGAGTCATTCCTACACATTTAAACTAATTTAGAACCATGATTATCATTTCTAAACCTTGCTGGACAGAATCCAGAAAATTCCATCATTAAGGGATCTAAAATTCTCAAATTAATTCTTTTCCAGTTCCTAACTTATCCTATCTTTCACATATGAGTCTTAACATTATTTTTACTCAAACATAAGCATCTTATCATTATTAACACAGCTCATACAGTGGCCAAACATAGCAAGGCAGAACCGAAACAAACATCTCCATAAAAGACATGAAACACAATTTCTAAAGCACATACAATACTAGTTTCTCTTGGAACCTTTTTCAACTTTCAAAACTCATTTATGGACACTTTTATCACCTAAAATCATAAAAATACTTAAGAGGGTAATAGCTAAATCATTTTTATCTTAAGAGGTCCTAAATTCATAAAACTTAGTTCTACATATTTCTTATACTTACATAAGCTTAGAAAAATTATAAAACATAGTTTTCAATACTTGGAAACACCAAAGCCTCTTAGGGCGAAATAGGGACCAAAAGCAATAAATATTTTTAGACCTTTGTTGAGACAACAATGGGCAAGTCTTTGAGCTCTAGGTTCATTAAAGTGATGACATAAAAATAAACATGCTCATGCACTTGTTTTAGTTTTTGTTAGAAAGTAAAGTGAGAGCATAAAATAAATATGTGATGCATTATATTATTATCTTTGATATTTAGGTGAGAACTTGAAACATAAACATGATAATGCATAGCTTGAAATATAAACATGATAATGCAAGCTCCTTTATTACCTTGGTACTTAGTGATAACAAAGAAAGTAAACATGATGTGCAAAGCATAAAATAAATATGGTATGCAAGGTTCATTTTAAGGTGATCTAAAGCTCATCCAAGACTTTAACAACATAATAACCCAACACATATCTCATTATAAAGAGAGCTTTAGAGTTCTTGAACCAAGTTCTCAAAGGAATTATGAGGTTCTTGAATATCATCATCAAGCTCATAGAAAGCAAAACTTTTTGAACAAATAAAACTTCAAAGATCAAAAAGGAAAATGGTAACTGAAATGTTAAAGAAAGGAACAAAGAAACCGAAATCATAATAGCAAGAAAAGTAAAGGTATTCTTGAGTAAAAATCATTTTTGAGTTAGAAAATAAAGTTGGAACTCAAAGAAAATAAAACCTCAAGCTCTAGAGTTTCCTTTGAGATGAACACATAGTCATTATCTAGGAGTCCTCATCATTGAGCTATCATGTACTCATCAAGGCCAAGAGGCCGAAAATACAAGAAAGGGAAACCAAAGAAAGTTTCAAAAAGAAAACCCAAGAGAAAGCTAGAAAGAACTCATTTTCAAGAAGACAAAGTTTAGAAAACACTCCTACCTAGAGTGAAGACAAAAAGCTTGGACTTGAAGATGAAAATGATACGAGCAACTCCTCCTAGGATGGTGATGATGATTCGGCCTTGATGAAAGAAAAAGGAAGGAAATGTGTTCTTGGTGAGCTTGTGTTTGAGAATGGAAGTTTAGGTGTTTGTATGATGATCCAAGGTGGTGGGGTGGTGTTTCAAGGTTGTGTGATGATGTTTCAAAAGGAAAAAGAAGAAGATGAAGAAGAAGAATGCTCTTGAGATTTGAGAGAAAAAGGAAGAACTTAGAGAAAAACTAAAAAACTAAACTTAGCAAATGAACAAAGTGTAGCAAAGGTTCATCTAGGCATGGTATTTATAGAGAAGAATAAGAGTGAATGAGTGGAGGAGAATGAATCCTCATGGAACATGAGGTGAGGCATGTGTGGAGGAGAATGAATCCTCATGGAACATGAGGTCTCCTCATGGAACATGAGGTGAGGCATGTGTGGAGGAGAATGAATCCTCATGGAACATGAGGTGAGAGAATTGCACTTTGATGACATGGCTTCAACCATAGTCTTTGGAGTGTGAAATAAAATTAAATTGTGATAAAATGGATGTTGAATTTCGTGCAGGTCTGATGCAGCAAGGGAGGAGGGAGTTTTGGTCATGTAATAGTGTGTTAGTGATGTGTTTAGGGGTGTATTAGCTTAGGTGTAAGGTTAGGAGTCATTAAGCATAAGTTTAGGTGACTAAGAATGTGATTAGGAACCTTTATGACATGATGAAGGAGTACTCATACATATCTAGGAGATTTTAAATTCATTTTATGAATAAAACAATGTAGACAAAATTCCATAATTTAAGGAATTAGAGAGAGAAAACACTATTCAAGATTCCATGACTAGAAATCTTGAATTTAAAATAAGATTTTAAGTGGTAATTAAGCACTTTTAGGTTCTAATCAACTTTAATAAATTATTTTGACTCAAGATTAATTATGGAAATTAATTAATCTTCGATTAGAGCCTAATATTGCTTAGGTTTGCTTAATCACGCGATTAAGCGTAAAAACACGAAACTAGGGGTAAAATCGTAATTTTGCACTAATTTTGCCCGGGACCTCCATAATTAAAACTGAGGTCGTAGAATACATAAAAACGCCTTTTAAAACCATCTGGAGAAGTTTCGGGTTCATCCGGCACTTGCAAATAGGTAAAACACCGCAGGGGCGTTTTGGTCATTTTGACCCGAAAACTCGAAAAACGAGATTTTCGATTCCGGAAAGGTACACAGGGCATCTAATCCCCTTCCAACATTGAGTTTGCCCTTCGAGTACTGCCAGATCGGCTTTCCTCGAATTCTGGGCCGAAAATGACCTCAGGGGCATTTCGGTCATTTTCACTCTAGCAGAAAATCGGGGCGTTACAAAAATAATATAGCCACTGCCCTATTAAGTATTTTCATGAGTTTAGATGATAAAAGTGTTCATAAAAGAGTTTTGAAGGTTTTAATAAGGTTCCAAGATAAACTAGTATTTTATGTGCTTTAGAAACTATGATTCAATGCCTTTAAATGGAGTTTCTGTTTCGGTTCTGCCTTGCTATGTTTGGCCACTGTATGAGCTGTGTTAATGATGTTAATATGCTTATGTTTGGGTAATAATTATGTTAAGACTCATATGTGAAAGATAGGATAAGTTAGGAACTAGAAAAGAATTAATTTGAGAGTTCTAGATCCCTTAAAGATTCATTTTTCTGGATTCTGTCCAGCAAGGTTTAGATTCAATAATCATGGTTTTAAATTAGTTTATATGTGTAGAAATGACTTATAATTGGTTTAGGACTTAATCTTGAAACCGTAGGAGCAAACCGAACTTAGAAAGGGTCATTATTGTGACTTCTAGGTACCCGTAAAGTTAGTATTTTGATTTCTGCACTCTTGAGGTTTAGAGATGTTCTTGACCATAGGGTGAGGTGAGAAATACTTAGTTATAACCTTATAGGTTCCCAAGAGACTAGGTGTTGATGATCAATAACTTAGAATGTGAGATAAAGATCTAAACCGTAATTTCTAGAACTCCGTAATCACATAAACATAAAGTTGTCCAAATTCTGCTTAGTGCTATTTGGATTAATTCTTGAGCATAAAATTTGTATAACTCATTAATTGTCAAACTATAGGCGTATAAAGAAGTTAAGGATAATGTTAGAACAATTAATTTGTAAGTTTAAGACTTATAAGAATCGAAGTTTAAAACACTATGAGTTATAACATATCATGTCTATGAGCTTATGGGGATGATTGTTAGATATGACTATGTGATGATGTTTGTGTGAAAGTTTTATGCGACGAATGTTATGAGAAAGTTTCATGTGATGATATATATGTTATGAAAAAGCCATATGAGAATGCATGATAAAAATGAATATGAAAAATGATGAGGTAATTGTGATTTAATACTTATGAGAATATAAATGTGACACAACAGAGGCGCTTCTCCTGGGTGACACCGGTTCGGCCGAGCACCCCCAGGAGGAGACAAATCCGTGAGGGTATGTGTAGATGCAGCCTGCCAAAGCGGACAAATTGCGAGGCCCACGTGGCTAGCAAAGCGTTTCAAAGAGGAAATGATCCTAGAAAGGAGATCCTTAATTTGCCCCCTAGCCCGTACTTTAAGTCGGGATTATGTTACGCTTATCGTAGGATAAGTAAGAACTAGTGACGACTACTTAAGGTATGAGCTCATAACCTAGAGAAGTTTTAGGGCGGCCCCAAGAGATGAAAGTTAAAGTTAACAATGTCACATAAACTATACTTATGCCAATGTTATAATGTTTCCTAGTTATTCTATTGTTTGGTTTACCTTATGATGCATTCATATCATTAGTATATTTCTGCTTAAGTTATAAAGACGCATTATAAAATATGACGGACCTTGGATAAAATACCTCTTTGGAAAACCAACTTAAAAGGAATTTATATGTATGCACACCTTTTAGAAATAAACCCAAGGTTCCTGAGGATGTGACGATGTCACCTAGGTAGGGATAACCGTACTGAGAATTCTTTTAGAAAGATTCTCATTCCCTCTCTCTTTTCTTCCGTCATATCTTCAGATGGCGACATTCGTACTCTTCATCGACACCCCGGTATGGGAGCTGCACCATGACCCGGCACTCGGGTCATACCATTTTGAGGGTCGCAGCACTGTCAGAGTATTCATGTTCATGGGACGACCCTTCGCGCACCCTGTCCCGAGCTACCGCTTCACCCCGACTGCTCCTTACCGTCATAACGGGATTTTTGAGCGAGCGAGACCACTCGATGAGCAGATCCTCCGCATGGAGCCCGAGACATCAGCGGTACGCGAGTACCCCGAGTATGTGCCGCGTCCCCAGTACTCGGAGACGAACCCATCCGAGGACCCGCCATCCCACATGTATAGTTGGAGCTCCAGTCCCGCTCCTCCACCGATGAGGGCTAGGAGTGAGGAGACGGTGGTCCAGCCGAGGTTGGCTCGACGGCCATCTATGCGCCCTCGCCGCGGTGGACATGCCCCGATGATGCGCTCGACCACTCCCGCCGAGATTCGTCAGTGGATCGACTCGACCCCACAATTTTCGGACCAGCAGGAGTAGTCATAGGAGGGGTAGTAGTTAGTGCACACACACGCCACATAGTAGAGGACAAACCTTCTTTTGTATATGAGGTTGTCTCCTTTAGGTGCACATGGGTATGGGTGTAGTTTCTCTTGTATTTTCTTTTTATGATTTCCTTGTATTGCATTTCAGTTGTATTTTGTTTCATGATGTATCAAATAGTCCCGCCTTTTTGGGTAGGCACGTTATATATATATATCTATGATTCAGTTGATGTTCCCATGACATGATGTGTTTCTTATGCTTTGCTTATATGTTTCTCTATGCTTTTCTTATGGATTAGTGTGGCTCTCACTTTGATTTTAAATTCCAAAAAGAAAAATTTTACCCATATTTCCGCTAAGTATTTTCTAAGTAAAAGATGAGACCAAGAGGTAATATTCTAAAGATTAACCTAAGTACATACTAGTAGTCTTGGGTTAAGATTTAGGGTGTTACATTATGGTATCAGAGCAGTTCGATTCTCATGGAGCCTGAGGATTGGACTGACTATGCTTTATAAGCATAATACGATAGTTATGTCATGTATAGTGCTTGATAGAGATAAGCTGTAGGACTAGAGATGCGTGACTTCTGTTGGTTGCAAGTGCCATGGTAACTAGCTCATTTTGCATGGATATTGAGCCTGATCAACTTGATGTTCATTGTTTCATGTGTATAGGGACCAATGGCACGCTGACACGACGGCCTAGGACTACACCCGATGTTGAACAAGATGATACAATTGCTGCTGCTGTCCGTCACATGGCGCAAGCCATGGAACGGATGTTCGACCGAATGGATCAACAAGCGAACGCTGCTCCTGTTCCCCCTCCTCCCCCTGCTGCGGAGATGGTGGAACAAGCCGCTTCGGCCCGAAGTTCCGCAAGGCGAACCCGCCGGTGTTCGAGGGGTAATGGACCCGAGCAAGGCGATGAGTGGATCAAAGACATGGAGAAGATCTACTGCTGTTACCGCGGAGGAGCGTAAGGTCACATTTGCGGCTTTCATGCGTGGAAGTCCGACGCCGAAGTTACGGTGGAGCGGCACGCAGGCATCTGCTAGAAGCCTCTGGAACTCCCATTGGTAGGAGCTGTTCAAGACTTACTTCTATGAGAAGTACTTTCCGGAGTCCGTAAGGAACGTGAAGGACGTTGAGTTCATGCAGTTGACCTAGGGAGGGTCTACTGTAGCCCAATACACTGCGAAGTTTGAGGAGCTAATCAAGTTCTCTCGGGTGTTCCAAGGGAACCCCGATGAAGTTTGGAAGTGTGTGAAGTATGAGGCCGGTCTGAAGGCAGAGATGAACTACGCTGTGGCCCATATGGAGATCAGAGACTTCTCGACTCTGGTCAACAAGTGCCGGATACTTGAAGAAGGACAGAGAAAGATTCAAATCACAAGGGCGGGCGAGCTAAGGGGCTCGGACCTCAAGCCCCAGTTCAAACCGCAGCAGTCGAGGAATCACTACAACCCCTACCACCCAACCGCCCGACAACAACAACAACAACCGCCAAGAGCTCCTGCTCACCAACAATCCAAGCAACACCAAAGGCCGCCATTTCAACATCAAGGCCCGAGGAATTTCAATAATCAACCCCGTGGACCAGGTGGACCCCGAAACCACAATGGAGGACCAAGTGGAGCCAAGAACAAGGCACCACAAACCCCTGCTGCTTACCCCGGAGCAACATCTGCTGACATCTGCCCACAATGCGGGAAGAACCACGGGAATCGCCCATGCTTAGCCGGTCAGAATGTATGTTTCAAGTGTGGCAAGCCTGGCCACTATGCAAAGGACTGCACCGGACAAGGGACATCGAACCAAAACCCCCGACCACAATACCGAGGAAGGGTCTTTACCCTTAATGCGGAAGATGCCAAGAAGTCCAAAGATCTCATTGAAGGTATGTGCAAAGTAAACGGTAAACCCTTAACTATACTATATGACTCTGGTGCTACTCATTCTTTCATTTCACTTGCTAGTGTCGAGTCCTTAAATCTAAAAGTCTCTAAACTTCCCTTCGATCTTATTGTTTCTACTCCTACAAATCGCCCTATTAATACTTGCCGTTGTTGTTTAAACTGTCATCTTGTTGTAGAA
Organism: Dalbergia cultrata; assembly: GCA_031216105.1. NCBI lineage: Eukaryota > Viridiplantae > Streptophyta > Magnoliopsida > Fabales > Fabaceae > Dalbergia > Dalbergia cultrata. The sequence continues at coordinate 36,243,828 of CM062344.1, read as the reverse complement.
AATAGGTCTTTTATCATAGATTTAATTTGTTTACCCTTGAAAGACATAGGCATTATCTTAGGCATGAACTGGCTTCACCCCAATCGTGTGATGTTAGATTGTGGAACCCAAACCGTAGTTTTCCCTTCTCCTCCCGAAAACATCACTCAACCCATTAGGCTGTACCTAAATTCCGTAGAGGTCTTCTGTAGTGGGAAGAAAACTAAGGGATATGTTCCCCTAGCCGCCTGTGATGTAGACTTGGAGCAGAACCTAGGTGAGATACCTGTGGTGAGAGACTATCCCGAGGTGTATCCAGATGAAATACCCGAGTTCCCTCCCGAAAAAGAAGTGGAGTTCTCCATAGAGTTGGTTCCTGGGACAGGACCAATCTCTATAGCCCCGTATAGGATGTCACCCTCGGAGTTAGCAGAGTTGAAAACCCAGTTAGAGGAGCTGTTAGAAAAGAGTTTTATAAGGCCAAGTGCTTCACCTTGGGGCGCTCCGGTCTTATTTGTAAAGAAAAAGGACGGAAGCATGAGGATGTGTATAGACTATAGGCAGGTGAACCAAGTAACCATAAAGAATAAATACCCATTGCCTAGGATTGACGATCTTATGGACCAATTGAAAGGAGCAGTAGTGTTTTCTAAGATTGATTTAAGGTCAGGTTACCATCAGTTAGGGTGAGAGATTCGGATATTCCTAAAACCGCCTTCGAACTCGGTATGGACACTTTGAGTTCAATGTAATGTCGTTTGGTTTGACGAATGCTCCTGCAGTTTTTATGGATTACATGAATAGGATCTTTAGACCCTATTTAGATCAATTCGTGGTTGTGTTCATAGATGATATTCTCATCTATTCGAAAACCCACGAGGAGCATGAGCGTCATTTAAGGTTGGTTTTAGAGGTATTAAAGGAGAAGAAGTTATACGCTAAGTTGTCTAAGTGTGAATTTTGGTTAGAGGAGGTAAAGTTCTTAGGACATGTTGTGTCAAAAGGTGGCATATTTGTCGACCCAAGTAAGATAGAGGCTGTGATGAATTGGGATAGACCAACCTCAGAATCGAGATTAGAAGCTTTTTGGGTTTAGCTGGATATTACCGTAGGTTCATTAAAGGATTTTCCCAGTTAGCCCTACCCTTAACCAAGCTCACTAGGAAGAATACCCCTTTTGAGTGGAGCCCCGAGTGTGAAAAGAGTTTCCTAGAGCTTAAGGAAAAGCTCACCTCAACCCCAGTTTTAGTTTTACCTTACCCCAATGTACCCTTCGAGGTATATTGCGATGCTTCTGGCAAGGGTTTAGGTTGTGTGTTGATGCAAAACAGGCAAGTGGTAGCCTATGCGTCCAGGACAACTCAAGCCTCATGAGGTAACCTACCCCACCCATGACCTAGAACTAGCGACCATCGTGTTCGCTCTAAAGATGTGGAGACACCATTTGTATGGTGTGAGGTTTGAAGTTTTCTCCGATCATAAGAGTCTCAAGCATCTCTTTGATCAAAAGGAGTTGAATATGAGGCAAAGAAGATGGATGGAATTCCTCAAGGACTACGATTTTAGTTTAAGTTACCACCCCGGCAAGGCTAATGTAGTAGCCGACGCCTTGAGCCGAAACTCGTTACGTCTGTCAAGTATGATGGTTAATGAAGTTGGGTTAATAGAGCAATTTAGGGATATGAATCTTGGAATGTCTATAACGGAGAATGGCATCGTGATGAGTCACCACACGGTGACCAGTGGGTTTAAGCAAAGGATTATGCTTGCCCAAAGAGAAAATGAGGACTTTATGGAGACAATCGAGGCAGTTAAGGCTGGAAAGTTGAAAGGTTTTGTACGAGGCCCCGACTGGTTATGGAGGTTCGAGGGGCGAATCTGTGTGCCACAAGATGGTGACCTCCGAGAGAAGATCTTGGAGGAGGCTCACAAGAGCCATTTTGCCATCCATCCTGGTACTACCAAGATGTATCAGGACTTGAAGAGGATGTTTTGGTGGCCCGGATTAAAGAAGGATGTGGTCGCCTGGGTGAGTAAGTGTTTGGTCTGCCAAAAGGTCAAGATCGAACACCAAAAACCTTCTGGCATGTTGCAACCCCTGTCAATCCCCGAGTGGAAGTGGGAGAGTATATCAATGGACTTCATGACAGGATTGCCAAAGACCCAAGCTGGCCACGATGCGGTATGGGTAATCGTGGATCGACTGACTAAGTCGGCTCACTTTCTACCTATTCGAGTCACGTACTCATTAGATAAGTTGGCCCAGCTTTACATCCAAGAAATAGTAAGGTTGCATGGAGTACCATCGACGATAATCTCGGATCGAGATCCGCGGTTTACGTCACGTTTTTGGGGAGCCTTCCAAAAGGCGTTTGGTTCCAAGTTATGCCTAAGCACTGCTTACCACCCACAAACGGATGGTCAGTCCGAGAGGATAATCCAAACCCTGGAAGATATGCTGAGAGCCTGTGTCTTAGACCAAAAAGGAAGTTGGGATAAGTACATGCCTTTGATCGAGTTTGCGTATAACAACAGTTATCACGCAAGCATCGGTATGGCAATCGTCACGAGGCATTATACGGAAGGAAGTGCCAATCACCCTTGTGTTGGTACGAGCCCGGAGAGCAAAGTGTCTTAGGACCTGAGGTAGTGAGGGAAACGACGGAGCAAATCAAGAAGATCAAGGATAGAATCTTAACCGCTCAAAGTCGACAGAAAAGTTACGCGGACAAAAGGCGCAAGCCCTTGGAGTTCCAAGAAGGAGAACATGTATTTCTAAGAATCACCCCCACTACAGGAATAGGGAGAGCCATGAAAGTTAAAAAGTTGAGTCCCCGATTTCTCGGTCCTTTTGAAATTCTTCAAAGAGTCGGATCCGTAGCTTACAAAATAGCCTTACCACCCAATCTGTCAAACCTTCATGATGTCTTTCACGTCTCCCAGTTACGTAAATATGAGTCCGACCCTAGCCATGTCCTAGAACCAGAGCATGTACAGTTAAGGGAGGACCTCACTTTCAATGTACCGCCTACGGGAATAGTGGATCACGGAGTCAAGCAGTTAAGGAACAAGTCTGTTCCTTTGGTAAAAGTGGCATAGGGACAAGGCAAGTCGGAAGAATACATGTGGGAACTAGAGTCAGAGATGAAGTCCAAATATCTAGAGCTTTTCTAAGGTACGAATTTCGAGGGCGAAATTCTTTTTAAGGAGGGGAGTAATGTAACGCCCCGATTTTCTGTTGGAGTGAAAATGACCAAAATGCCCCTGAGGTCATTTTCAGCCCGGAATTCGAGGAAAGCCAGTGCGGCAGTACTCGAAGGGCAAACTCAATGTTGGAAGGGGATTAGAAAACTTATGTACCTTCCCGGGATCGAAAATCTCGTTTTTCGAGTTTTCGGGTCAAAATGACCAAAATGCCTCTGTGGTGTTTTACCCGTTTGCAAGTGCCGGATGAACCCGAAACTTCTCCAGATGGTTTTAAAAGGCGTTTTTATGTATTCTATGACCTCAGTTTTAATTTTTGAAGTCCTGGGCAAAATTAGTGCAAAATTACGGTTTTGCCCCTAGTTTCGTATTTTTACGCTTAATCATGCAATTAAGCAAACCTAAGCAATATTAGGCTCTAATCGAAGGTTAATTAATTTCCTTAATTAATCTAGAGTCAAAATAATTTATTAAAGTTGATTAGAACCAAAAAGCACTTAATTACAACCTAAAATCATATTTTAATTTTATGACACCTAGTCATAGAATCTTGAATAGTGTTTTCTCTTTCCAATTCCTTAAATCATGGAATTGTGTTACACATTGTTTATTCATAAATTAGTTTTAAATTCTTTAATGATGTATGAGCACTCCTAAACTTGTCATAAACTCTCTAAAATCACATTCTTAGTTACCTAAACTTAAGCTTAATCATTCCTAACCTTGTACCTAAGCTAATACACATCTAAACCTACTATTAACACACAATTAAATGGTCAAATCATCCTCCCATTCTGCTGTCCCAAGCTGGCCGAAGCCTCACCTCCTCCATATGCATCACATGTTCAATTTTTCAACACTCCAAGGCCATACCTCAAGTCACATACACTATACCTTGTCATAACTTTCAATCAAGCTTGAATTTCCACATGAATAAATAATTAAAACAACCCATTTCTCCCATTTAATTGTGGCTGGAAAAGTTCCAGCCATGCATTATTTCTAGAAGCCTAATTTCATAAAAATTTGATAGGAAATTAACTCACATCAAGCCATACTTTGTAGCATAGCTTCCATACTTCAAACCATGCTTGAATGACCTTGTGTAAGAGATATTTTCTCTTCCTTTTCCCTCCAAACCACACGGCCACTCCCTCCATTTGCAAGCTCCATGGTTTTGTTTTTCTATAAATAGGATGCTTGTGTTAGACTTGTTGCACTTTGAAGCATTTGCAAAGTTTAGAGTTTTAGAGTTGTCTTGCTAGTCTTTCCTTTTTCTCTCAAAGTTCCAAGAGTGTTCTTCCTTTCTTTTCATCTTTATCTTCTTCATCTCTCCATCTCATCATCACCTCTCAACCATCAAACACCACCCCAAAACCTTGAACCATCATCAAACCTCTCAAACACCACACCTCAAACACAACTCCACTTGAAACACATTTTCTTTCTTTTTCTCTCATCAAGGCCGAATCATCATCACCACCCTAGGAGGTGTTGCTCATCTCATTTCCATCTTCAAGATCAAGCTTTTATCTTCATCAAAAGGTAGGGATTTGTTTTCAAACTCTATTTTGCTCAAGAAAGTGTGTTTCTCTAGTTTTCTCTTGGATTCTTTTTGAACTTTCCTTTGTCTTTCCTTTCCTTTCATTTTCGGCCATGAGGCCTTGATTTGAGCATGATAGCTTGATGATGAGAGTTTCTAGATGATGACATGGTGTTCATCTCAAAGAAACCTCTAAAGCTTGAATTTTCCTTTTCTTACAACTTCATCTATATGTTATCTAGCTCACATGGTTTTCCAACTTAAGAAAATTAATCTAAGGATTTCTAAAAGCCCAAGCCTACCCTTGTCAACCTTAAAGTTGGCCGGCACGTTCTAGAGATTTGTCTCTAGATAAGGGTTTTGGGTACTTAATAAAGAACTTGATGTAGCTTCACTTTCTTTCTCTTTTACATGATTTTCGATTCTTGTGTTGTGATCTTTGAGATGTTGTATGGGGTTATTATCTTGTTAAAGCCTTAAATGAGCTCTAGTTAAACATAAAAATGAAACTTGCATCATGTTTACTTTAAGCTTTCCATATCATGTTTATTTCCTTGCTATCACTAAATCCCAAGATAATGAATGAACTTGCATTATCATGTTTATGTTTCAAGCTTTGCATTATCATATTTATATTTCAAGTCCTCACCTAAATATCAAAGATAATAATATATTGCACCACATATTTATTTTATGTTCTCACTTTACTTTCTAGCAATAACTAAAATAAGTGCATGAGCATGTTTATTTTTATGTCATCACTTTAATGATTCTAGAGCTCAAAGACTTGCCCAAGGATATCTCAAACAAAGGTCTAAAACATTTATTTCCTATGGTTCATATTTCGGCCCTATGAGGCCTTAATGTTTTCAAGTATTGAAAACTATGTTTTATAATTTTTCTAAACTTATATGAGTATAAGGAATGTGTAGAACTAAGTGTTATGAATTTAGGACCTCTTGAGATGAAAATAATATAGCCACTGCCCTATTAAGTATTTTCATGAGTTTAGATGATAAAAGTGTTCATAAAAGAGTTTTGAAGGTTTTAATAAGGTTCCAAGAGAAACTAGTATTTTATGTGCTTTAGAAACTATGATTCAATGCCTTTAAATGGAGTTTCTGTTTCGGTTCTGCCTTGCTATGTTTGGCTACTGTATGAGTTATGTTAATGATGTTAATATGCTTATGTTTGGGTAATAATTATGTTAAGACTCATATGTGAAAGATAGGATAAGTTAGGAACTAGAAAAGAATTAATTTGAGAGTTCTAGATCCCTTAAAGATTCATTTTTCTGGATTCTGTCCAGCAAGGTTTAGATTCAATAATCATGGTTTTAAATTAGTTTATATGTGTAGGAATGACTCATAATTGGTTTAGGACTTAATCTTGAAACCTTAGGAGCAAACCGAACTTAGAAAGGGTCATTATTGTGACTTCTAGGTACCCGTAAAGTTAGTATTTTGATTTCTGCACTCTTGAGGTTTAGAGATGTTCTTGACCATAGGGTGAGGTGAGAAATACTTAGTTATAACCTTGTAGGTTCCCAAGAGACTAGGTGTTGATGATCAATAACTTAGAATGTGAGATAAAGATCTAAACCGTAATTTCTAGAACTCCGTAATCACATAAACATAAAGTTGTCCAAATTCTGCTTAGTGCTATTTGGATTAATCCTTGAGCATAAAATTTGTATAACTCATTAATTGTCAAACTATAGGCGTATAAAGAAGTTAAGGATAATGTTAGAACAATTAATTTGTAAGTTTAAGACTTATAAGAATCGAAGTTTAAAACACTATGAGTTATAACATATCATGTCTATGAGCTTATGGGGATGATTGTTAGATATGACTATGTGATGATGTTTGTGTGAAAGTTTTATGCGACGAATGTTATGAGAAAGTTTCATGTGATGATATATATGTTATGAAAAAGCCATATGAGAATGCATGATAAAAATGAATATGAAAAATGATGAGGTAATTGTGATTTAATACTTATGAGAATATAAATGTGACACAACACTGAGACGCGCTTCTCCTGGGTGACACCGGTTCGGCCGAGCACCCCCAGGAGGAGACAAATCCGTGAGGGTATGTGTAGATGCAGCCTGCCAAAGCGGACAAATTGCGAGGCCCACGTGGCTAGCAAAGCGTTTCAAAGAGGAAATGATCCTAGAAAGGAGATCCTTAATTTGCCCCCTAGCCCGTACTTTAAGTCGGGATTATGTTACGCTTATCGTAGGATAAGTAAGAACTAGTGACGACCAGTTAAGGTATGAGCTCATAACCTAGAGAAGTTTTACGGCAGCCCCAAGAGATGAAAGTTAAAGTTAACAATGTCACATAAACTATACTTATGCCAATGTTATAATGTTTCCTAGTTATTCTATTGTTTGGTTTACCTTATGATGCATTCATATCATTAGTATATTTCTGCTTAAGTTATAAAGACGCATTATAAAATATGACGGACCTTGGATAAAATACCTCTTTGGAAAACCAACTTAAAAGGAATTTATATGTATGCACACCTTTTAGAAATAAACCCAAGGTTCCTGAGGATGTGACGATGTCACCTAGGTAGGGATAACCGTACTGAGAATTCTTTTAGAAAGATTCTCATTCCCTCTCTCTTTTCTTCCGTCATATCTTCAGATGGCGACATTCGTACTCTTCATCGACACCCCGGTATGGGAGCTGCACCATGACCCGGCACTCGGGTCATACCATTTTGAGGGTCGCTGCACTGTCAGAGTATTCATGTTCATGGGACGACCCTTCAAGACTTCGTCCCGAGCTACCGCTTCACCCCGACTGCTCCTTACCGTCATAACGGGATTTTTGAGCGAGCGAGACCACGCGATGAGCAGATCCTTCGCATGGAGCCCGAGACATCAGCGGTACGCGAGTACCCCGAGTATGTGCCGCGTCCCCAGTACTCGGAGACGAACCCATTCGAGGACCCGCCATCCCACATGTATAGTTGGAGCTCCAGTCCCGCTCCTCCACCAATGAGGGCTGGGAGTGAGGAGACGGTGGTCCAGCCGAGGTTGGCTCGACGGCCATCTATGCGCCCTCGCCGCGGTGGACATGCCCCGATGATGCACTCGACCACTCCCGCCGAGATTCGTCAGTGGATCGACTCGACCCCACAGTTTTCGGACCAGCAGGAGTAGTCATAGGAGGGGTAGTAGTTAGTGCACACACACGCCACATAGTAGAGGGCAAACCTTCTTTTGTATATGAGGTTGTCTCCTTTAGGTGCACATGGGTATGGATGTAGTTTCTCTTGTATTTGCTTTTTATGATTTCCTTGTATTGCATTTCAGTTGTATTTTGTTTCATGATGTATCAAATAGTCCCGCCTTTTTGGGTAGGCACGTTATATATATATATCTATGATTCAGTTGATGTTCCCATGACATGATGTGTTTCTTATGCTTTGCTTATATGTTTCTCTATGCTTTTCTTATGGATTCGTGCGTGGCTCTCACTTTGATTTTAAATTCCAAAAAGAAAAATTTTACCCATATTTCCGCTAAGTATTTTCTAAGTAAAAGATGAGACCAAGAGGTAATATTCTAAAGATTAACCTAAGTACATACTAGTAGTCTTGGGTTAAGATTTAGGGTGTTACAACTTTCACCAAAGGTACAGACTTGTTCCTTAACTGCTTGACTCCGTGATCCACTATTCTCGTAGGCGGTACATTGAAAGTGAGGTCCTCCCTCAACTGTACATGCTCTGGTTCTAGGACATGACTAGGGTCGGACTCATATTTACGTAACTGGGAGACGTGAAAGACATCATGAAGGTTTGACAGATTGGGTAGTAAGGCTATTTTGTAAGCTACGGATTCGATTCTCTGAAGAATTTCAAAAGGACCGAGAAATCGGGGACTCAACTTTTTAACTTTCATGGCTCTCCCTATTCCTGTAGTGGGGGTGATTATCAGAAATACATGTTCTCCTTCTTGGAACTCCAAGGGCTTGCGCCTTTTGTCCGCGTAGCTTTTCTGTCGACTCTGAGCAGTTAAGATTCTATCCTTGATCTTCTTGATTTGCTCCGTCGTTTCCCTCACTACCTCAGGTCCTAAGACACTTTGCTCTCCAGGCTCGTACCAACACAAGGGTGATTGGCACTTCCTTCCGTATAACGCCTCATACGGTGCCATACCGATGCTCGCGTGATAACTGTTGTTATACGCAAACTCGATCAAAGGCATGTACTTATCCCAACTTCCTTTTTGGTCTAAGACACAAGCCCTCAGCATATCTTCCAGGGTTTGGATTGTCCTTTCGGACTGACCATCCGTTTGTGGGTGGTAAGCAGTGCTTAGGCACAACTTGGAACGAAACGCCTTTTGAAAGGCTCCCCAAAAACGTGACGTAAACCGCGGATCTCGATCCGAGATTATCGTCGATGGTACTCCATGCAATCTTACTATTTCTTGGATGTAAAGCTGGGCCAACTTATCCAACGAGTACGTGACTCGAATAGGTAGAAAGTGAGCCGACTTAGTTAGTCGATCCACGATTACCCATATGGCATCGTGGCCAGCTTGGGTCTTTGGCAATCCTGTCACGAAGTCCATTGATATACTCTTCCACTTCCACTTGGGGATTGACAGGGGTTGCAACATGCCAGAAGGTTTTTGGTGTTCGATCTTGACTTTTTGGCAGACCAAACACTTACTCACCCAGGCAACCACATCCTTCTTTAATCCGGGCCACCAAAACATCCTCTTCAAGTCCTGATACATCTTAGTAGTACCAGGATGGATGGCAAAATGGCTCTTGTGAGCCTCATCCAAGATATTCTCTTGGAGGTCGCCATATTGTGGCACACAGATTCGCCCCTCGAACCTCCACAACCAGTCGGGGCCTCGTACAAAACCTTTCAACTTTCCGGCCTTAACTGCCTCGATTGTCTCCATAAAGTCCTCATTTTCCCTTTGGGCAAGCATAATCCTTTGCTTAAACCCATTGGTCACCGTGAGATGACTCATCACGATGCCATTCTCCGTCACAGACATCCCAAGGTTCATATCCCTAAACTTCTCTATTAACCTAACTTCATTAACCATCATACTTGACAGACGTAACGAGTTTCGGCTCAAGGCATCGGCTACTACATTAGCTTTGCCGGGGTGGTAGCTTAAGCCAAAATCATAGTCCTTGAGGAATTCCATCCATCTCCTTTGCCTCATATTTAACTCCTTTTGATCAAAGAGATGCTTGAGACTCTTATGATCGGAGAAAACTTCAAACCTTACACCATACAAATGGTGTCTCCACATCTTTAGAGCGAACACGATGGCTGCTAGTTCTAGGTCATGGGTGGGGTAGGTTACCTCGTGAGGCTTGAGTTGTCTGGATGCATAGGCTACCACTTTCCTGTTTTGCATCAACACACAACCTAAACCCTTGCCAGAAGCATCGCAATATACCTCGAAGGGTACATTGGGGTCAGGTAAAACTAAAACTGGGGTTGAGGTGAGCTTTTCCTTGAGCTCTAGGAAACTCTTTTCACACTCGGGGCTCCACTCAAACGGGGCATTCTTCCTAGTGAGCTTAGTTAAGGGTAGGGCTAACTGGGAAAATCCTTTGATAAACCTACGGTAATATCCAGCTAAACCCAAAAAGCTTCTAATCTCGATTCTGAGAGGTTGGTCTATCCCAATTCATCACAGCTTCTATCTTACTTGGGTCGACAGCTATGCCACCTTTTGACACAACATGTCCTAAGAACTTTACCTCCTCTAACCAAAATTCACACTTAGACAACTTAGCGTATAACTTTTTCTCCTTTAATACCTCTAAAACCAACCTTAAATGACGTTCGTGCTCCTCGTGGGTTTTCGAATAGGTGAGAATATCATCTATGAACACAACCACGAATTGATCTAAATAGGGTCTAAAGATCCTATTCATGTAATCCATAAAAACTGCGGGAGCATTCGTCAAACCAAACGACATCACATTGAACTCAAAATGTCCATACCGAGTTCGAAAGGCGGTTTTAGGAATATCTGAATCTCTCACTCTAATCTGATGGTAACCGGACCTTAAATCAATCTTAGAAAACACTACTACTCCCTTCAATTGGTCCATAAGATCGTCAATCCTAGGCAATGGGTATTTATTCTTTATGGTTACTTGGTTCAACTGCCTATAGTCTATACACATCCTCATACTTCCGTCTTTTTTCTTCACAAATAAGACCGGAGCGCCCCAAGGCGAAGCACTAGGCCTTATAAAACTCTTTTCTAACAGCTCTTCTAACTGGGTTTTCAACTCTACCAGCTCCGAGGGTGACATCCTATACGGGGCTATAGAGATTGGTCCTGTCCCATGAACCAACTCTATGGAGAATTCAACTTCTCTTTCGGGAGGGAACTCGGGTATTTCATCTGGAAATACCTCGGGATAGTCTCTTACCATAGGTATCTCACCTAGGTTTTGCTCAAAGTCTACATCGCAGGCGGCTAGGAGAACATATCCCTTAGCTTTCTCCCCACTACAGAAGACCTCTATGGAATTTAGGTACAGCCTAATGGGTTGAGTGATGTTTTTGGGAGGAGAAGGGAAAACTATGGTTTGGGTTCCACAATCTAACAACACACGGTTGGCGTGAAGCCAATTCATGCCTAAGATAATGCCTATGTCTTTCAAGGGTAAACAAATTAAATCTATGATAAAAGACCTATTTTCTACAACAAGATGACAGTTTAAACAACAACGGTAGGTATTAACAGGGCGATTTGTAGGAGTAGAAACAATGAGATCAAAGGGAAGTTTAGAGACTCTTAGATTTAAGGACTCGACACTAGCGAGTGAGATGAAAGAATGAGTAGCACCAGAGTCATGTAGTACAGTTAAGGGTTTACCGTTTACTTCGCACATACCTTCAATGAGATCTTTGGACTTCTTGGCGTCTTCCGCATTAAGGATAAAGACCCTTCCTCGGTATTGTGGTCGGGGGTTCTGGTTCGATGTCCCTTGTCCAGTGTAGTCCTTTGCATAGTGGCCGGGCTTGCCACACTTGAAGCACAAGTTCTGGCTGGCTAAGCATGGGCGATTCTTGTGATTCTTTCCGCATTGTGGACAGACGTCAGCAGATGTTGCTCCGGGGTAAGTAGCAGGGGTTTGTGGTGCCTTGTTCTTGGCTCCACTTGGTCCTCCATTGTGGTTCCGAGGTCCACCCGGTCCATAGGGTTGATTATTGAAATTCCTCGGGCCTTGATGTTGAAATGGTGGCCTTTGGTGTTGCTTGGATTGTTGATGAGCAGGAGCTCTTTGTTGTTGTTGTTGTCGGAATTGGTTGGTCAGGTAGGGGTTGTAGTGATTCCTTGAAGGGTACTGTGGTTTGAACTTCGGGGCTTGAGGTCCGAGCCCCTTAGCTCGCTCCGCCCTTGTGATTTGAATCTTTCTCTATCCTTCTTCAAGGATCCGGCACTTGTTGACCAGAGTCGGGAAGTCTCTGATCTCCATATGGGCCACGGCGTAGTTCATCTCCGCCTTCAGACCGGCCTCATACTTCACACATTTCCAAACCTCATCTGGGTTCCCTTGGAACACCCGAGAGAACTTGATCAGCTCCTCGAACTTTGCAGTGTATTGGGCTACTGTAGACCCTCCCTGGGTCAACTGCATGAACTCAATGTCCTTTGCGTTCCTTACGGACTCGGGGAAGTACTTCTCATAGAAGTAAATCTTGAATAACTCCCAGTCAATGGGGGTTCTGGAGGCTTCTAACAGATGCCTCGTGCCGTTCCACCAGAACTCGGCGTCGGACTTCAGCATGAAAGCAGCAAATGTGACCTTCTGCTCCTCCGACCAGGTAACGACAGAGTAGATCTTCTCCATATCTTTGATCCACTCATCAGCCTTATCGGGGTCCATTACCCCTCGGAACACTAGCGGGTTCGCCTTGCGGAACTCGCCAAAGCGGGCTTGTTCCACCGTCTCGGCAGCAGGGGAGGAGGGGGAACAGGAGCAGCATTTGCTTGTTGATCCATCCGGTCGAACATCCGTTCCATGGCTTGTGCCATACGACGGACAGCAGCAGCAGTTGCATTATCTTGGTCAACATCAGGCGTAGTCCTAGGCCGTCGTCGCGGTGCCATTGGTCCCTAAACACATGAAACAATGAACATCAAGTTGATCAGGCTCAATATCCATGCAAAATGAGCTAGTTACCATGGCACTTGCAAGCAACAGAAGTCATGCATCTCTAGTTGTAACACCCTAATTTTTAACCCAACTTTCTAGAACACATTAGGTTAAACATTAGGCTATTACTTCATAGTCTCATCCTTTTCTTAAATACTAAAGGAAAATTACGAGTAAAATTTTTTTTTTTTTTTTAAAACACACAACAAAGTGAGAGCCACGTTCTTAGTCTAATCGAATAATAGGAATATAAAGCACGCTTAACACTCATAGAGAAACACAGAAATGGAAACATATAACAGCTGAGCGTAAATCATCACAACAAGAGAAACGTTTCATTAATAACATAACTTAGAATACATAAGTAGTCATACCCTCATTGGGACGGGCAAAGCTTGTAATACAGCAGAAAGGAAGTACAATAGAAACAGAGAAACGTAAAGTAACATAAAGTAAACTATCACTACCCGAGTGCACCTATAGTGAATAACCTCAAAACAAAAGCAGGTTTATCCAGTCTACATGTGAGTGTGTGCACTAAGCCTCCCCTAAAACATCTGCTACTAGAACTCGGGGAAATGGAGTGTAACTGATTCAAGAACGCAAGGCGGCAGGAGTGGGCATACGTGTAGACTGAGCGTGAGCTCCTCGTTAGGGGCGCCTCTCGGACGGATGTGTCAATGAAGACCACGAATGTCGCCATCAGTCTCTGAAGATGTGACGGAAGCGAGAAAAAGAAGAGAAAAGAGTGAGAATCTTACTAAAGAATCTCAGTAGGAATCTCCTATTCTAGGGTTACATCGTTCACATCCTCAGGAACCTTGGGTTTATTTATAAAAGGTGTTCATGCATATGAGATTCATTATTAGGGTTTATGAAACTATTTATCCAAGGTCCATTTCTTTTAGTATGCATCTTGATGTCATGAATGCAACATGTTTAAGCATGAATGTATGGCAATACTTGAGCACATAAATCAACAAATCACAACAATCTAGATTCATGCAAGTGGCATAAGGGCATATTACAACTCTTACTTTTCTCATACTTATGTGACTTAAAATCATCATATCTCTTTTGTTCTTTTTCTCAAAAACCACCCTCTTAAAACATATCCACCTATTTCCAACCGATACACACTTGGCGATTTTTATCATAACCTCCTATCTCCGTCTCACCTAATCGCCTAGGAATGAGCTCAATCCTAACTAGTCATCACTAGATTTAATATGGGGTAAAATGAGGGGTAACATAAACATATTTCATTCTTTGAAACGTTCTACTGGCCTCGAGTGCACAGCGAATTGTCCGCTTTGGTAAGGTTGCATCTGCACATACCCTCACGGATTTGCCTCCTCCTCACCGTAGCAGGAGAAATGCGTCTCAATGCTTGTCACATTAAAATATCCTTGGGGTGCTCGGCCGAACCAGTGTCACCCAGGGTTTTCAACTCATATGGTACTTTAAAACATTTTTCAACTCTTTTAGGTTTGATAGAAATTCGGCAGCATAACGGCTGTTAAACTGAATTTCCTTCAAACCAAAATTCATGCCACAAGCTAATCACACAACTTAACATCTCAATAATCATTTCCTCACGTATCATCAATAAAACATTTTAGGGTTCATGCATCATCAAGCATATTCTTCTAATACATCATTCTCACATAGATAAACATCATAACATATATTTCAAACTCATCATTCTTACATAGATTATAGCATATATTCCAAACTCATCATAGCATATATTTTAAACACATCATACTCACATAGATAAAGCTCATGTATCATATATCATACTTGCATAAAATTAAGCATCATAAAAACTCAAGACTTCTTAATATCTTATGCATCGACCCTTAAGGTCCTTAACTCACAATCTAAGTTATAAATCATCAAAACCTAGTCTCTTGGGAACCTATGAGGTTATAACTAAGTATTTCTCACCTCACACTATGGTCAAGAACATCTATAGACCTCAAGGATGCAGAATTTAAAATCCCAACTTTACGGGTACCTAGGAGTCACAACAATGACTCTTTCTAAGTCCAGTTTGTTCCTAAAGCATCAAGATTAAGCCCTAAACCAATTATGAGTCATTCCTACACATTTAAACTAATTTAGAACCATGATTATCATTTCTAAACCTTGCTGGACAGAATCCAGAAAATTCCATCATTACGGGATCTAAAACTCTCAAATTAATTCTTTTCTAGTTCCTAACTTATCCTATCTTTCACATATGAGTCTTAACATTATTTTTACTCAAACATAAGCATCTTATCATTATTAACACAGCTCATACAGTGGCCAAACATAGCAAGGCAGAACCGAAACAAACATCTCCATAAAAGACATGAAACACAATTTCTAAAGCACATACAATACTAGTTTCTCTTGGAACCTTTTTCAACTTTCAAAACTCATTTATGGACACTTTTATCACCTAAAATCATAAAAATACTTAAGAGGGTAATAGCTAAATCATTTTTATCTCAAGAGGTCCTAAATTCATAAAACTTAGTTCTACATATTTCTTATACTTACATAAGCTTAGAAAAATTATAAAACATAGTTTTCAATACTTGGAAACACCAAAGCCTCTTAGGGCCGAAATAGGGACCAAAAGCAATAAATATTTTTAGACCTTTGTTGAGACAACAATGGGCAAGTCTTTGAGCTCTAGGTTCATTAAAGTGATGACATAAAAATAAACATGCTCATGCACTTGTTTTAGTTTTTGCTAGAAAGTAAAGTGAGAGCATAAAATAAATATGTGATGCATTATATTATTATCTTTGATATTTAGGTGAGAACTTAAAACATAAACATGATAATGCATAGCTTGAAATATAAACATGATAATGCAAGCTCCTTTATTACCTTGGTACTTAGTGATAACAAAGAAAGTAAACATGATGTGCAAAGCATAAAATAAATATGGTATGCATTATATTATTATCTTTGATATTTAGGTGAGAACTTGAAATATAAACATGATAATGCAAGTTCCTTTATTACCTTGGTACTTAGTGATAGCAAAGAAAGTAAACATGATGTGCAAAGCATAAAATAAACATGATGCAAGGTTCATTTTAAGGTGATCTAAAGCTCATCCAAGACTTTAACAACATAATAACCCAACACATATCTCATTACAAAGAGAGCTTTAGAGTTCTTGAACCAAGTTCTCAAAGGAATTATGAGGTTCTGGAACATCATCATCAAGCTCAAAGAAAGCAAAACTTTTTGAACAAATAAAACTTCAAAGATCAAAAAGGAAAATGGTAACCGAAATGTTAAAGAAAGGAACAAAGAAACCGAAATCATAATAGCAAGAAAAGTAAAGGTATTCTTGAGTAAAAATCATTTTTGAGTTAGAAAATAAAGTTGGAACTCAAAGACAATAAAACCTCAAGCTCTAGAGTTTCCTTTGAGATGAACACATAGTCATTATCTAGGAGTCCTCATCATTGAGCTATCATGTACTCATCAAGGCCAAGAGGCCGAAAATACAAGAAAGGGAAACCAAAGAAAGTTTCAAAAAGAAAACCCAAGAGAAAGCTAGAAAGAACTCATTTTCAAGAAGACAAAGTTTAGAAAACACTCCTACCTAGAGTGAAGACAAAAAACTTGGACTTGAAGATGAAAATGATACGAGCAACACCTCCTAGGATGGTGATGATGATTCGGCCTTGATGAAAGAAAAAGGAAGGAAATGTGTTCTTGGTGAGCTTGTGTTTGAGAATGGAAGTTTAGGTGTTTGTATGATGATCCAAGGTGGTGGGGTGGTGTTTCAAGGTTGTGTGATGATGTTTCAAAAGGAAAAAGAAGAAGATGAAGAAGAAGAATGCTCTTGAGATTTGAGAGAAAAAGGAAGAACTTAGAGAAAAACTAAAAACAACTAAACTTAGCAAATGAACAAAGTGTAGCAAAGGTTCATCTAGGCATGGTATTTATAGAGAAGAATAAGAGTGAATGAGTGGAGGAGAATGAATCCTCATGGAACATGAGGTGAGAGAATTGCACTTTGATGACATGGCTTCAACCATAGTCTTTGGAGTGTGAAATAAAATTAAATTGTGATAAAATGGATGATGAATTTCGTGCAGGTCTGATGCAGCAAGGGAGGAGGGAGTTTTGGTCATGTAATAGTGTGTTAGTGATGTGTTTAGGGGTGTATTAGCTTAGGTGTAAGGTTAGGAGTCATTAAGCATAAGTTTAGGTGACTAAGAATGTGATTAGGAACCTTTATGACATGATTAAGGAGTACTCATACATATTTAGGAGATTTTAAATTCATTTTATGAATAAAACAATGTAGACAAAATTCCATAATTTAAGGAATTGGAGAGAGAAAACACTATTCAAGATTCCATGACTAGAAATCTTGAATTTAAAATAAGATTTTAAGTTGTAATTAAGCACTTTTAGGTTCTAATCAACTTTAATAAATTATTTTGACTCAAGATTAATTATGGAAATTAATTAATCTTCGATTAGAGCCTAATATTGCTTAGGTTTGCTTAATCACGCGATTAAGCGTAAAAACACAAAACTAGGGGTAAAATCGTAATTTTGCACTAATTTTGCCCAGGACCTCCATAATTAAAACTGAGGTCGTAGAATACATAAAAATGCCTTTTAAAACCATCTAGAGAAGTTTCGGGTTCATTTGGCACTTGCAAATAGGTAAAACACTGCAGGGGCATTTTGGTCATTTTGACCCGGAAAGGTACACAGGTCATCTAATCCCCTTCCAACATTGAGTTTGCCCTTCGAGTACTGCCAGATCGGCTTTCCTCGAATTTTGGGCCGAAAATGACCTCAGGGGCATTTCGGTCATTTTCACTCTAGCAGAAAATCGGGGCGTTACACTAGTCCTACAGCTTATCTCTATCAAGCACTACACATGACATAACTATCGTATTATGCTTATAAAGCATAGTCAGTCCAATCCTCAGGCTCCATGAGAATCGAACTGCTCTGATACCATAATGTAACATCCTAAATCTTAACCCAAGACTACTAGTATGTACTTAGGTTAATCTTTAGAATATTACCTCTTGGTCTCATCTTTTACTTAGAAAATACTTAGCGGAAATATGGGTAAAATTTTTCTTTTTGGGATTTAAAATCGAAGTAAGAGCCACGCACGAATCTTTAAGAGGAAGCATAGCGAAACATATAAGCAAAGCATAAGAAACACATCATATCATGGGAACATCAACTGAATCATAGATATATATGTATATATAACGTGCCTACCCAAAGGGGTAGGACTATTTGATACATCACGAAACAGAATACAACTGAAATGCAATACAAGGAAATCATAAAAAGCAAATACAAGGGAAACTACACCCATACCCATGTGCACCTAAAGTAGACAACCTCATAAACAAAAGAAGGTTTGTCCTCAACTATGTGGCGTGTGTGCACTAGCTACTACCCCTCCTATGACTACTCCTGCTGGTCCGAGTACTGTGGGGTTGAATCGATCCACTGACGAATCTCGGCAGGAGTGGTCAAGCGCATCATCGGGGCATGTCCACCGCGGCGAGGACGCCTAGATGGCCGACGAGCCAACCTCGGCTGGACTACCGTCTCCTCACTCCCAGCCCTCATCGGTGGGGGAGCAGGACTAGAGCTCCAACTGTACATGTGGGATGGCGGGTCCTCGGATGGGTCCGTCTCCGAGTGCTGGGGACGTGGCACATACTCGGGGTACTCGCGTACTGCTGATGTCTCGGGCTCCATGCGGAGGATCTGCTCATCGCGTGGTCTCGCTCGCTTAAAAATCCCGTTATGACGGTAAGGAGCAGTCGGGGTGAAGCGGTAGCTCGGGACGGGGTGCGCGAAGGGTCGTCCCATGAACATGAATACTCTGACAGTGCAGCGACCCTCAAAATGGTATGACCCGAGGGCCGGGTCATGGTGCAGCTCCCATACTGGGGTGTCGATGAAGAGTACAAATGTCGCCATCTGAAGATATGACGGAAGAAAAGAGAGAGGGAATGAGAATCTTTCTAAAAGAATTCTCAGTAGGGTTATCCCTACCTAGGTGACATCGTCACATCCTCAGGAACCTTGGGTTTATTTCTAAAAAGGTGTGCATGCAAGTAAATTCCTTTTAAGTTAGTTTTCTAAAGAGGTATTTTATCCAAGGTCCGTCATATTTTATAATGCGTCTTATAACTTAAGCAGAAATATACTAATGATATGAATACATCATAAAGGTAAACCTAACAATAGAAAATCTAAGAAACATTATAACATTGGCATAAGTATAGTATATGTGACATTGTTAACTTTAACTTTCATCTCATGGGGCCACCCTAAAACATCTCTAGGTTATGAGCTCATACCTTAACTAGTCATCACTAGTTCTTACTTATCCTATGATAAGCGAAACATAAACATAATCCCGACTTTAAAGTACGGGCTAGGGGGCAAACTAAGGATCTCCTCTCTAGGATCATTTCCTCTTTGAAACGCTTTGCTAGCCACGCGGGCCTCGCAATTTGTCCGCTTTGGCAGGCTGCATCTACACATACCCTCACGGATTTGTCTCCTCCTGGGGGTGCCCGG
Source organism: Dalbergia cultrata (assembly GCA_031216105.1). Classification (NCBI taxonomy): domain Eukaryota; kingdom Viridiplantae; phylum Streptophyta; class Magnoliopsida; order Fabales; family Fabaceae; genus Dalbergia; species Dalbergia cultrata. The sequence continues at coordinate 36,224,329 of CM062344.1, read as the reverse complement.
CCGAACCGGTGTCACCCAGGAGAAGCGCGTCTCAGTGTTGTGTCACATTTAAGTTCTCATAAGTATTAAATCATATATACCTCATCATTTATCATATTCATTTTTATCATGCATCCTCATATAGCTTTTTCATAACATATATATTATCACATGAAACTTTCTCATAACATATGCATCGTCACATAAAACTTCCACATAACATAAACACCATCACATAGTCATATCTAACAATTATCCCCATAAGCTCATAGACTTGATATGTTATAACCCATAGTGTTTTAAACATCGATTCTTATGAGTCTTAAACTTGCAAATTAATTGTTCTAACATTGTCCTTAACTTCTTATACACCTATAGTTTCACAACTAATGTGTTATACAAATTTTTATGCTCAAGAACTAATCCAAACAGCACTAAGCAGAATTTGGACAGCTTTATGTTTATGTGATTACGGAGTTCTAGAAATTACGGTTTAGATCTTTATCTCACATTCTAAGTTATTGATCGTCAACACCTAGTCTCTTGGGAACCTATAAGGTTATAACTAAGTATTTCTCACCTCACACTATGGTCAAGAACATCTCTAAACCTCAAGAGTGTAGAAATCAAAATCCTAACTTTACGGGTACCTAGAAGTCACAATAATGACCCTTTCTAAGTTCGGTTTGCTCCTAAGGTTTCAAGATTAAGTCCTAAACCAATTATGAGTCATTTCTACACATATAAACTAATTTAAAACCATGATTATTGAATCTAAACCTTACTGGACAGAATCCAGAAAAATAAATCTTTAAGGGATCTAGAACTCTCAAATTAATTCTTTTCTAGTTCCTAACTTATCCTATCTTTCACATGAGTCTTCACATAATTATTACTCAAACATAAGCATATTAACATCATTAACACAGCTTATACAGTGGCCAAACATAGCAAGGCAGAACCGAAATAGAAACTCCATTTAAAGGCATTGAACATAGTTTCTAAAGCACATAAAATACTAGTTTCTCTTGGAACTCTTTTTAAACTTTTCAAACTCATTTATAAACATTTTTAACATCTAAAAATCATCAAATATTTATGAGGGCAGTAGCTAGTTCAAACTTGTCTCAAGAGATTCTAAATTTATAAAACTTAGTTCTATGCATTCCTTGAACTCACTTAAGCTTGGAAAAATTATAAGACATAGTCTCAAATACTTGGAAACCTCAAGACCTCTTAGGGCCGAAATGTGAGCTAAAGAAAACACATAATGTTAGACCTTTGTGGAGACAGCATGGGCAAGTCTTTGAGCTCTAGATTTACTTAGGTTATGACATAAAAATAAATATGCTCGTGCACTTATTTTAGGTTCCATTAGAAAGTAAAGTGATGGCACAAAGTAAACATGAATGCAACTTATTATTATCTTGGTATTAAGTGAGAACTTGAAATATAAACATGATAATGCATAGCTTGAAACATAAACATGATAATGCAAGTTCATTCATTATCTTGGGATTTAGTGATAGCAAGGAAATAAACATGATATGCAAAGCATAAAGTAAACATGATGCAAGTTTCATTTTATGTTTAACTAGAGCTCATTCAAGACTTTAACAAGATAACAACCCAATACAATATCTCAAAGATCACAACACAAGAATCGAAAATCATATAAAAGAGAAAGAAAGTGAAACTACATCAAGTTCTTTATTAAGTACCCAGAACCCCTATCTAGAGACAAATCTCTAGAACGTGCCGGCCAACTTCAAGGTTGACAAGGGTAGGCTTGGGCTTTTAGAAATCCTTAGATTAATTTTCTTAAGTTGGAAAACCATGTGAGCTAGATAACATATAGATGAAGTTATAAGAAAAGGAAAACTCAAGCTTTAGAGGTTTCTTTGAGATGAACACAATGTCATCATCTAGAAACTCTCATCATCAAGCTATCATGCTCATAACAAGGCCTAGAGGCCGAAATGAAAAGGAAAGGAAAAACAAAGGAAGGTTCAAAAAGAATCCAAGAGGAAACTAGAGAAAAACACTTTCTTGAGCAAAACAAAGTTTGAAAACAAATCCCTACCTATTGATGAAGATAAAAGCTTGGTCTTGAAGATGAAGATGAGATGAGCAACACCTCCTAGGATGGTGGTGTAACATCCCCAAATTTATAACTAAGATAAATATTAATTAGCGATAGCAAAACCAAGAGAATCGGGACAAATGTTATGAAACACAACAAATAGTCTACTTAAGTATGTCTAGAGAAAAATGCAAAGAATTACGAAAATGCCATCACTTAGTGGAAATTACGAAAATGCCCTTGCTATGTAAAGGAAATTACCAAACTACCCTTGCCTTATTAAATGACAAAGATACCCTTACTCTATGAACGGAATTACAAGAATACCACTATCATTGTCTAATTACAAAAATATCCACTAACATGTTTGCACAAAACATGGAAACATGTTTGCACAAAACATGGAAACATGTTTGCATAAAACATGGAGCATTTTCATCCAACATGTTTGCACAAAACATGGAAACGTGTTTGCACAAAACATGGAAACGTGTTTGCACAAAACATGGAAACATGTTTGCACAAAACAAGGAGCATTTTTATCCCAAAATTCAGCCAACACGTTTCCATAAATCATGCTCCAAGTGCTTTCCTTCTTCTGTTTTTTCTCTAATCTTTCCACTATAAATACTCCTCAAACTCTCTTCAATTCAAAAACTCCCTAAGTGTTCTTTCTTTCTTATTCTATCATTCTTCTTATGTTCTTCAAAGACTTCTCTTGATCCTCTAAACTTCATCCAAACACTTAAATCCTAAGTCCAAACTTTCACTAGCCCTCACAAGAGTTACAATCTTTAACTTTAGTGAGAAATATTTTCTTAAGCATTCAAGTTCTAGAGCCAAGATTCAAGGAGGGTCATCCACTCCAAAGACTCTTGTTCAAAGCTTAAGGAAGAAGAGAATGACCCTTTTTAGACCCTACACAAGAGGTAGGAGCTTCATCTTTAATTGTTCAAGCATTGTTGGCTTCTAACCTTGATAGAATGCCTCAAGTTTGAGTTATTGTCAAAAGTTTTAAATGATTATTTGAAAAATATATTTTTAGAAATATGACATGTTCTATTCTGTTATGAGTACCCTTATGATGTTATTAAACTCAAATATAACTTGAAAAGATTGTATGTGAAACCTGATTTAATAAAGGTAACTTAAGACATGAAAATGGTAGGTGCTGGAATTTCTAGTTGTTTCTGGTAGCAGGTACTTCAAAAGCTACTGTTCATAAAATATCAAGTATCTCGACATTAAACTAATTTTACTATAAACTAGACTCATTATAGAACATTCTCCAAAAAGAATCACCCAAAACGGAGTTTTCTAGCTCAAGATATAAATTTTTAAAGTAGAGCCTAAGACTGAAACTTTAAATCTGACCTTGTAGTAGTAAAATAGGTGTAACTCACTCTAGAAAAATGCAAATGGACTGATTTCAACTTTGTTGGAGAGCTAACACATATAGGAATACACCCATGTATGTTATGTATAAAGCTTTGTACCACATAAATACAGAATGAGAAATAAATTTCGGGATAGTGTACTGTGAAAGTGCAGTTTGGAAAGGTTCTGGCTAAGGAAAGACTTGGTATTTAAGCATGTCCATTGTGACCCACCTCTCTTTCCTGGGAACCCTCCTATGCATGGTTTACAATGGATTTACACTATTCCAAAGATGTAAATGCTAAAATTTGATGAGTTAGGAATTTGGAACTACCTTTACTAAGCTGAGATAACAAGTATACAGAGAATTATAAACTTTCTTCTAAAAGATGTCAAAACTATAAATAAAAGAATCAAGTCTTGTAAAGAGAGAATTTTAAGAATTTAAGTAGAATAATAATCTTCAAGAGTTATATGAAAGTCATAATAAAAATATATAAAGAACCTATAATAATATTTTGAAGTGCATTAATGTATTAATGGAATGCTAAGAGTACAAAGAACACTAAGAGAAAAAGATAATACTAAGACATCCATTACCTCTTACGAACACTAGGAACTCAACTTGATAACTTTAGTTAGTTAATATGAATCATCTATGAAAGTGTTTACTATGAGATTTACATGATATTGTCCATGTTTTATGAAGTGATTTATAGTAATGTGAATGTATGGTGATGAATTATGAAATGATGAGGATGAATGATTGATTGCCTAGGATTTATTGTGATTACATGATAATATGCATACATTCATTTTCAAAAGAAATAATAAAAGTAAAGTTTGAAAAAGTAGCAATGAAAGTCTGGAAAAGTGGACTTGAGCTAAACTCACGGCTTAACCCCCTAAACCGTTGAGATCACGACAACGGAATGTAAACCAAAAAGGTTATGGCGACGGCCATGGTATGAGCTCATTACCCTTTTAGGGTGGTCTAAGGCATTGATGCATTCATCCTGTGAGTAATTAAGAAATATGTTGATGAAATAAATGAAAGATGATGATCACTAAACAAGTGAATGTTGAGGATGAGTAATCATGAAATGCATGCAGCTCCTAAATGATTACTGCTTATTAGTGGTTTTACATGATATGCTTATATGTATGCTTGATGAAATACTGAATGAATATTTCTTCTAATGTTCAAGATTAGTTTAAAAGTAACTGCACTTCGGCTAATCACGTTTGTGAAAGTTTGATAATTGAATCCTTACCTGTTCACCTTTTTATAATAAACCCGAAGTGACTGGGACGACAACGATGACACTTTTAGTACAAGTAGGAACTCCTACTGAGAAATCATGTATTTCTCACTCCTATGTTTATTTTCCATTGTCGTTACCAGAGACAGACGTGTCCACCTAAAGCAACGAGGCCATAGCTGAGGAAGGAGGTAGCACGTGAAGATTTCAAACCGTTCAAGTAGGAGCATTCCAAGCTTTAGTTACATTATAGTTTGTGAGAAACAATTAGTAATAGTAGAACTTATATTGTTATTTGTAATAACTTATCAGTATGATATATGCCCTGTTGTGACTTATGTATTAAGTGATTATATTCCAGTTTATGTGATAATTGTTCTACACTTAGTCTTTTATTCCGCTTATTTAATTAAGTGCGCAATGTAACTTGATTATTATCTATAAAAGTGCTATGTATTTCACTTCTCGTTACAGGCTTAAGTTTTCAAAAAAATTAATTTATTTAAAGAAAAAAAAAACTTCCATTATTTTTCTAAGTTAATTTCAAAAGAAAATTAATACAAGGCATAAGTGACAACTAATAGAATCCAAATGTGAACTTAAGCACAGTGGGGTTCTATTAGGGTGTTACAGGTGGTGATGATTTCGGCCAAGGTAAAGAAAAGGAAAGGAGATGTGTTTTGAGTGAAGTTGTGTTTGAGGTTGAGTGTTTGAAAGCTTTGAGAATGGTTTAAGGTTATGAGGTGATGGATTGAGGTTATGAGGTGATTATGTGAGGGAAGAATGAAGAGGATGAAGATGAAGAGAAAGAGCTCGTAGAACTTTGAGAGAAGGGAAAAAAGCTTAGCAAGACAACTCTAAAACTCTAAACTTTGCAAATGCTTCAAGGTGCAACAAGGCTATCACAAGCATCCTATTTATAGAAAAACAAAACCATGGAGGAGTGAATGGGGAGGGCTTGGCCGTAGCTTTTGAGGGGGCAAGGGAGAGAAAAATATCTCTTTGATTGTGTCATAGAAGCATGGTTTGAAGTATGGAGTGTATGATACAAAGTATGGGTTTAGGCATGGGTTTTTGAGTGAGCTTTTATTTCAATTTTGTAATAAATCACCCTTCTAGAAACTTAACATGGCTGGAACATTTCCAGCCACAAATAAATGGAGGAAACAATTTATTTTGCTTGGTTATTTCATTGGAAAATCAAGTGTGATGGAAAATATGACAAGGTATGGTGTATGTGACTTGAGGTATGGCTTTGGAGTATTAGAAAATTGAACATGTGATGCATATGGAGAGGGAGGGGTTTCGGCCAGCTTGGGACAACAGAGTGGGAGGATGATTTGATCATGTAATTGGGTGTTAATGGTGGGTTTAAGTGTAGGTTAGCTTAGGTATAAGGTTAGGAGTGATTAATCTTAAGTTTAGGTAACTAAGCATGTGTATTAGGAATTTTATGACAAGGTTAGGAGTGCTCATACATCATTAAAGAATTTTAAACTCATTTATGAATAAACAATGTGTAACACAATTCCATGATTTAAGGAATTGGAAAGAGAAAACACTATTCAAGATTCTATGACTAGGTGTCTTAAAATTAAAATATGATTTTAGGTTGTAATTAAGTACTTTTTGGTTCTAATCATCTTTAATAAATTATTTTGACTCAAGATTAATTAAGGAAATTAATTAACCTTCGATTAGAGCCTAATATTGCTTAGGTTTGCTTAATCACGCGATTAAGCGTAAAAATACGAAACTAGGGGCAAAACCGTAATTTTGCACTAATTTTGCCCGGGACTTCTAAAATTAAAACTGAGGTCATAGAACACATAAAAACGCCTTTTAAAACCATCTGGAGAAGTTTCGGGTTCATCCGGCACTTGCAAACGGGTAAAACACCGCAGGGGCGTTTTGGTCATTTTGACCCGAAAACTCGAAAAACGAGATTTTCGATCCCGGGAAGGTACATAAGTTTTCTAATCCCCTTCCAACATTGAGTTTGCCCTTCGAGTACTGCCGCACTGGCTTTCCTCGAATTCCGGGCTGAAAATGACCTCAGGGGCATTTTGGTCATTTTCACTCTAACAGAAAAATCAGGGCGTTACAAGATGAAAAGTTAAAGTTTACAATGTCACATATAGTATACCTATACCAATGTTATAATGTTTCTCAGTTATTCTATTGTTTGGTTTATCTTTATGATGCATGCATATCATTAGTATATTTCATGATTAGTTATAAGACGCATTGTAAAATAAGACGGACCTTGGATAAATAACACTTTGGAAATAAACTTAAAAGGAATTTATATGCATGCACACCTTTTTAGAAATAAACCCAAGGTTCCTGAGGATGTGACGATGTCACCTAGGTAGGGATAACCCTACTGAGAATTCTTTTAGAAAGATTCTCATTCCCTCTCTCTTTTCTTCCGTCATATCTTCAGATGGCGACATTCGTACTCTTCATCGACACCCCAGTATGGGAGCTGCACCATGACCCAGCACTCGTGTCATACCATTTTGAGGGTCGCTGCACGGTTAGAGTATTCATGTTTATGGGATGACCCTTCGCGCACCCAGTCCCGAGTTACCATTTTACCCCGACTGCTCCTTACTGTCATAATGGGATTTTCGAGCAAGCTAGACCACGCGATGAGCAGATTCTCCGCATGGAGCCCGAGACATCAGCGGCACGCGACTATCCAGAGTATGTGCCCTGCACTCCAAGATCAAGACGGACCCATCCGAGGACCCGCCATCACACATGTACTGTTGGAGCTCCAGTCCCGCTCCCCCACCGACGAGGGCTGGGAGTGAGGAGACGGTGGTCCAGCCGAGGTTGGCTCATCGGCCATCTATGCACCCTCGCCGCGGTGGACATGCCCCGATGATGCGCTCGACCACTCCCACCGAGATTCGTCAGTGGATCGACTTGACCCCACAGTACTCGGACCAGCAGGAGTAGACATAGGAGGGGTAGCAGTTAGTGCACACATGCCACATAGTTGAGGACAAACCTTCTTTTGTATATGAGGTTGTCTACTCTAGGTGCACATGGGTATGGGTGTTGCTTTTCTTGTATTTGCTTTTTATGATTTCCTTGTATTGCATTTTCATTTGTATTCGATGTATTGAATAGTCCTCGCCTTTGGGTAGGCACAAGATATATATATATATATATATATATATATATATATATATATATATATATATATATTCAGTTGATGTCTCCATGATATGATGTGTTTCTTTATGCTTTGCCTATATGTTTCACTATGCTTCCTCTTAAAGATTCGTGCGTGGCTCTCACTTTGATTTTAAATTCCAAAAAGAAAAATTTTACCCATATTTCCGCTAAGTATTTTCTAAGTAAAAGATGAGACCAAGAGGTAATATTCTAAAGATTAACCTAAGTACATACTAGTAGTCTTGGGTTAAGATTTAGGGTGTTACAGTTCATATTTCGGCCCTAAGAGGCTTTGATGTTTCTAAATATTGAAAACTATGTTTCATACTTTTTCTAAGCTTTTATGAGTACAAGGAATATGTAAAACTAAGTTTTATGAATTTAGGACCTCTTGAGACAAAGATGAATTGGTCACTGGCCTCTTAAATATTCTTATGATTTTAGATGTTAAAAATGTGTATAAATGAGTTTTGAAAGTTTTAAAAAGGTTCCAAGAGAAACTAGTATATTATGTGCTTTAGAAATTGTGTTTTATGTCTTTATAGAGAGTGTTTGTTTTGGTTCTACCTTGCCATTATTTTGCCACTGTATGAGCTGTGTTAATGATGATAATATGCTTGAGTTTGAGTATAATTAATGGTAAAGCTCATATGTGAAAGATAAGAGAAGTTAGAAACTAGAAAAGAATTAATTTGAGAGTTCTAGATCCTTTAATGTTTGAATTTTCTGGATTCTGTCCAGCAAGGTCTAGTAATGCTAATCATGGATTTAAATTAGTTCAGATGTGTAGGAATGCCTCATAAATGGTTTAGGACTTGATCTCGAAGCCTTAGGAACAAACCGGACTTAGAAAGGGTCACTGTTGTGACTCCTAGGTACCCGTAAAGTTAGGATTATAAATTCTGCATCCTTGAGGTTTAGAGATGTTCTTGATCATAGTATGAGATGAGAAATACTTAGTTATAACCTCATAGGTACCCAAGAGATTAGGTTTGATAATTAATAACTTAGATCGTGAGTTAAGGACCTTAAGGGTCAATGCATAAGACATTAAGAAGTCTTGAGTTTTTATGATGCTTAAATTATGTAAATATGATATGTGATACATGAGCTTTATCTATGAAGAGTTTGATGTATATGCTATGAAGAAGTTTTATATGATAAGATGTTAGAAATGTTTGTATGTCCTATATGTTTTCATGGCATAAGCAAATTTGAGGAAATTCGGTCAACAGCAGTCATGCTGCCGAATTTCCATCAAATTTGAGAAACTTATAACTTATAAAAAGATCTTTTTGAAAATCATGAGAACTTAAATGTGACACAACATTGAGACGTCTTCTTGGGTGACACCAGTTTAGCCGAGCACCCCCAAGAAAACAAATCCGTGAGGGTATTGACACAGAGCTTGCCAAAGCGAACAATACTACTATGCACTAGTTGCTAGTAAAGCATTTCAAAGAGGAAATGACCCTAAGAGGTGATCCTTAATTTGCCCCCTAGCCCGTACTTTAAGTAAGAACTAGTGACGACTAGTTAAGGTATGAGCTCATAACCTAGAGATGTTTTAGGGTGGCCCCATGAGATAAAGTTAAAGTTGAAATGTCACATATGCTATGAAAAACTTAGAAAGTTATTATGAGATTTATACTTGTCAACTTATACCACTATTATAATGTTTTTGTGATTTTGTTGATTAGTTTATCCTTATGACGCATTCATGTCTTAGTATATTCCATGCTTAGTCATAAGACGCATTGTAAAATATGACGGACCTTGGATAACCAATGCTTTAGAAAACTAACTTAAAAGGAGTTTATATGCATACACACCTTTTTAGAAATAAACCCAAGGTTCCTGAGGATGTGATGACGTCACTTAGTTAAGGATTGCCCTACTGAGAATTCTTTTAGAAGATTCTTATTCCCTCTCTCTTTTCTTCCGTCATATCTTCAGATGGCGACTTTCGTACTCTTCATCGACACCCCGATGTGGGAGCTGCACCATGACCCAGCACTCGGGTCATACCATTTTGAGGGTCGCTGCACAGTCAGAGTATTCATGTTTATGGGACGACCTTTCGCACACCCAGTATGGAGCTACCGCTTCACCCCGACTGCCCCCTACCATCATAACACGATTTTTGAGTGAGCTAGACCATGCGACGAGCAGATCCTCAACATGCAGCCCGAGGCGTCAGCCGTACGTGACTACCCGGAGTACATGTCCTGAACTCAGTATTCAGAGATGGATCCATCAGAGGACCCGCCCTCGCACATTTACAGTTGGAGCTCCAGCCCCGCTCTGTAACACCCTAATAGAACCCCACTGTGCTTAAGTTCACATTTGGATTCTATTAGTTGTCACTTATGCCTTGTATTAATTTTCTTTTGAAATTAACTTAGAAAAATAATGGAAGTTTTTTTTTTCTTTAAATAAATTAATTTTTTTGAAAACTTAAGCCTGTAACGAGAAGTGAAATACATAGCGCTTTTATAGATAATAATCAAGTTACATTGTGCACTTAATTAAATAAGCGGAATAAAAGACTAAGTGTAGAACAATTATCACATAAACTGGAATATAATCACTTAATACATAAGTCACAACAGGGCATATACCATACTGATAAGTTATTACAAATAACAATATAAGTTCTACTATTACTAATTGTTTCTCACAAACTATAATGTAACTAAAGCTCGGAATGCTCCTACTTCAAATGTTTGAAATCTTCACGTGCTACCTCCTTCCTCAGTTACAGCTTCGTTGCTTTAGGTGGACACGTCTATCTCTGGTAACGACAACGGAAAATAAACATAGGAGTGAGAAATACATGATTTCTCAATAGGAGTTCCTACTTGTACTAAAAGTGTCATCGTTGTCGTCCCAATCACTTTGGGTTTATTATAAAAAGGTGAACAGGTAAGGATTCAATTATCAAACTTTCACAAACGTGATTAGCCGAAGTGCAGTTACTTTTAAACTAATCTTGAACATTAGCAGAAATATCCATTCAGTATTTCATCAAGCATACATATAAGCATATCATGTAAAACCACTAATAAGCAATAATCATATAGGAGCTGCATGCATTTCATGATTACTCATCCTTAACATTCACTTGTTTAGTGATCAACATATTTCTTAATTACTCATGGGATGAATGCATCAATTTCTTAGACCACCCTAAAAGGGTAATGAGCTCATACCATGGTCGTCGTCATAACCTTTTTGGTTTTCATTCCGTTGCCGTGATCTCAACGGCTTAGGGGGTTAAGCCGTGAGTTTAGCTCAAGTCCACTTTTCCAGACTTTCATTGCTACTTTTTCAAACTTTACTTTTATTATTTCTTTTGAAAATGAATGTATGCATATTATCATGTAATCACAATAAATCCTAGGCAATCAATCATTCATCCTCATCATTTCATAATTCATCACCATACATTCACATTACTATAAATCACTTCATAAAACATGGACAATATCATGTAAATCTCATAGTAAACACTTCCGTAGATGATTCATATTAACCAACCAAAGTTATCAAGTTGAGTTCCTAGTGTTCGTAAGAGGTAATGGATGTCTTAGTATTATCTTTTTCTCTTAGTGTTCTTTGTACTCTTAGCATTCCATTAATACATTAATGCACTTCAAAATATTATTATAGGTTCTTCATATATTTTTATTATGACTTTCATATAACTCTTGAAGATTATTATTCTACTTAAATTCTTAAAATTCTCTCTTTACAAGACTTGATTCTTTTATTTATAGTTTTGACATCTTTTAGAAGAAAGTTTATAATTATCTGTATACTTGTTATCTCAGCTTAGTAAAGATAGTTCCAAATTCCTAACTCATCAAATTTTAGCATTTACATCTTTGGAATAGTGTAAATCAACTGTAAACCATGCATAGGAGGGTTCCCAGGAAAGAGAGGTGGGTCACAATGGACACTGTAACATCCCCTGCTGCTTTATGGATTGATGACTGTCCCCACAAACCAACACGGCTCTTTTCAGCATGCTTTGTCCTCACTCGCACACTTCCTAGGAAAACTTCCCAGGAGGTCACCCATCCCAAAATTACCCCAGGTCAAGCACGCTTAACTGTGGAGTTCTTTCAGTTTAGGCTACCGAAAAGAAGATGCATCTTGTTGGTATAGGTAGTACAAATCAATTCATATAAGCCCTCCTCAACTGTATAGTCCCATACCTATACAGTCTCAGGATCCCTCTCATTCGGGTGTGTAATCGGTTCATTCATGTACCCCTCCGCTTAGAGGACCTTGCGAATAGCCGCTCCTTGTCCGTGCCCTCTTTTGCACCGACGATCACTCCTCATCCTCGTCCCCGGGCGTTACATGCCCACCAGCTTCCGCCTGGTTCGTCCCCGAACCACACCGTACTGGGAGAGGTGCAGCCTCTGATACCATTTGTAACATCCCCTGCTGCTTTATGGATTGACGATTGTCCCCACAAACCAACACAGACCTTTTCATCATGTAACGCCCGGGGACGAGGATGAGGAGTGATCGCTGGTGCAAAAGAGGGCACGGACAAGGAGCGGCTCCTCGCAAGGTCCTCTAAGCGGAGGGGTACATGAATGAACCGATTACACACCCGAATGAGAGGGATCCTGAGACTGTATAGGTATGGGACTATACAGTTGAGGAGGGCTTATATGAATTGATTTGTACTACCTATACCAACAAGATGCATCTTCTTTTCGGTAGCCTAAACTGAAAGAACTCCACAGTTAAGCGTGCTTGACCTGGGGTAATTTTGGGATGGGTGACCTCCTGGGAAGTTTTCCTAGGAAGTGTGCGAGTGAGGACAAAGCATGCTGAAAAGAGCCGTGTTGGTTTGTGGGGACAGTCATCAATCCATAAAGCAGCAGGGGATGTTACAAATGGTATTAGAGCTGCACCTCTCCCAGTACGGTGTGGTTCGGGGACGAACCAGGCGGAAGCTGGTGGGCATGTAACGCCCGGGGACGAGGATGAGGAGTGATCGCGGTGCAAAAAGAGGGCACGGACAAGGCGGCTCCTCGCAAGGTCCTCTAAGCGGAGGGGTACATGAATGAACCGATTACACACCCGAATGAGAGGGATCCTGAGACTGTATAGGTATGGGACTATACAGTTGAGGAGGGCTTATATGAATTGATTTGTACTACCTATATCAACAAGATGCATCTTCTTTTCGGTAGCCCAAACTGAAAGAACTCCACAGTTAAGTGTGCTTGACCTGGGGTAATTTTGGGATGGGTGACCTCCTGGGAAGCTTTCCTAGGAAGCGTGTGAGTGAGGACAAAGCATGCTGAAAGGACCCGTGTTGGTTTGTGGGGGCAGTCGTCAATCCATAAAGCAGCAAGGGATGTTACAGACACGCTTAAATACCAAGTCTTTCCTTAGCCAGAACCTTTCCAAACTGCACTTTCACAGCACACTATCCTGAAATTTATTTCTCATTCTGTATTTACGTGGTACAAAACTTTATACATAACATACATGGGTGTATTTTTATATGTGTTAGCTCTCCAACAAAGTTCAAATCAATTCATTTGCATTTTTCTAAAGTGAGTTACACCTATTTTACTACTACAAGGTCAGATTTAAAGTTTCAGTCTTAGGCTCTACTTTAAAAATTTATATCTTGAGCTAGAAAACTCCGTTTTGAGTGATTCTTTTTGGAGAGTGTTCTATAATGAGTCTTGTTTATATTAAAATTATTTTAATTTCGAGATGCTTCATATTTTATGAACAGTATCTTTCGGAGTACCTGCTGCCAGAAACAACTAGAAATTCCAGCACCTACCATTTTCATGTCTTAAGTTATCTTTATTAAATCAAGTTTCACATACAATCTTTTCAAGTTATATTTGAGTTTGATAACATCATAAGAGTACTCATAACAGAATCGAACATGTCATATTTCTAAAAATATATTTTTCAAATAATCATTCAAAACCTTTGACAATAACTCAAACTTGAGGCATTCTATCAAGGTTAGAAGCCAACAATGCTTGAACAATTAAAGATAAAGCTCCTACCTCTTGTGTAGGGTCTAAAAAGGGTCCTTCTCTTCTTCCTTAAGCTTTGAACAAGAGTATTTGGAGTGGATGACCCTCCTTGAATCTTGGCTCTAGAACTTGAATGCTTAAGAAAATATTTCTCACTAGAGTTAAAGATTGTAACTCTTGTGAGGGTTAGTGAAAGTTTGGACTTAGGATTTAAGTGTTTGGATGAAGTTAAGAGGATCAAGAGAAGTCTTTGAAGAACATAAGAAGAATGATAGAATAAGAAAGAAAGAACACTTAGGGAGTTTCTGAATTGAAGAGAGTTTGAGGAGTATTTATAGTGGAAAGATTAGAGAAAAAACAAAAGAAGGAAAGCACTTGGAGCATGATTTATGGAAACATGTTGGCTGAATTTTGGGATGAAAATGCTCCTTGTTTTGTGCAAACATGTTTCCATGTTTTATGCAAACACGTTTCCATGTTTTATGCAAACATGTTGGATGAAAATGCTCCATGTTTTATGCAAACATGTTTCCATGTTTTGTGCAAAGATGTTAGTGGAGATTTTCTAACCTTTAGTGCATGTATGTGATTCAGAAATGTGTATGATGTATGTGGTTAAATTATTGTGTTATCATCTTAATCCAATGGCTTAGATTCATTCTTGTCTAAAGACAAGTCTAGGGATTTGTGTAAATGGCGTTGTAGTAATTTCTTTAACTAAGACAAGGATATTTTTGTAATTAGACAATGATAGTGGTATTCTTGTAATTCCATTCATAGAGTAAGGGTATCTTTGTCATTTAATAAGGCAAGGGTAGTTTGGTAATTTCCTTTACATAGCAAGGGCATTTTCGTAATTTCCACTAAGTGATGGCATTTTCGTAATTCTTTGCATTTTTCTCTAGACATACTTAAGTAGACTATTTGTTGTGTTTCATAACATTTGTCCAGATTCTCTTGGTTTTGCTATCGCTAATTAATATTTATCTTAGTTATAAATTTGGGGATGTTACACGCTCCCCCATAGATGAGAGTCGGGAGTGAGGAGACGGTGGTTCAGCCAAGGTTGGCTCGTAGGCCATCCATGCGCCCTCGCCGAGGTGGACACGCTCCGATAATCCGCACAACCACTCCCGCCGAGATCCGCTAGTGGATCGATTCCACCCCTCAGTACTCGGACCAACAGGAGTAGGTGCATAGGATGGGTATTAGCTAGTGCACGCACGCCACACAGTTGAGGACAAACCTTCTTTTGTATATGAGGTTGTCTACTCTAGGTGCGCATGGGTATGGGTGTTGCTTTTATGATTTCCTTGTATTTGCTTTTCAGTTGTATTTCGTTCTTCTATGTATCGAATAGTCCTGCCTTTTGGTAGGCACATTATCTATATATAATCAGTTGATGTATCCATGTCATTTATGTGTTTTTATGATTTGCTCATATGACTTGTATGAATTCCCTTTCAAAGAATCATGCGTGGCTCTCACTTTGGTTTTAATTCCAAAAAGAAAAATTTTACCCATATTTCCGCTAAGTATTTTCAAAGTAAAGAATGAGATCAAGAGGTAATATTCTAAGGATTAACCTAAATACATACTAGTAGTATTAGGTTAAGATTTAGGGTGTTACATCCCTAAGCTTCTCTATTAGCTCAACTTCTTTAACCATCATGTGAGACAAGTGTAATGATTTTCGACTCAAGGCATCGACGACTATGTTAGCCTTGCCGGGGTGGTAGCTTAAGCCCGAATCATAGTCCTTCAAAAACTCCATCCACTTTCTCTGCCTCATGTTCAACTCCTTTTGATTAAAAAGATACTTAAGACTCTTATGATCGGAGAAAACCTCAAACTTTACACCATACAAATGGTGCCTCCACATCTTCAAAGCAAACACTATGGCTGCTAGCTCTAGGTCGTAGGTAGGGTAGTTCACCTCATGAGGCTTGAGTTGTCTAGACGCATAGGCTATCACTTGCCTATTTTGCATCAACACACAACCTAAACCTTTGCCCGAAGCGTCACAATATACCTCAAAAGGTACATTGGAGTCAGGTAAAACCAAAATTGGGGTCGAGGTTAGCTTTTCTTTCAGCTCTTGGAAGCTTTTCTCACACTCAGGGTTCCACACAAAAGGGGCATTTTTCCTAGTGGGTTTGGTTAGGAGAAGGGTAATATGGGAAAATCCTTTTATAAACCTATGGTAGTAGCCTGCTAAACCCAAGAAGCTCCATATTTCTGTTACAGTGGTTGGTCTTTCCCAATTCATAACGGCCTCAATCTTACTAAGGTCAACGATTATGCTTCCTTTTGACACTACATGCCCTAAAAACTTCACCTCTTCTAGCCAAAATTCACACTTAGATAGCTTGGCATAGAACCTCTTCTCTTTCAAAATCTCTAAAACCATCATTAGATGACATTCATGTTCTTCGTGGGTCTTCAAATAGATGAGTATATCATCTATGAAAACAACCACAAACTGATCTAAATAGGGTCTAAAGATCCTATTCATATAATCCATAAACACCACAAGAGCATTCATTAATCCAAATGACATTACAGTGAACTCAAAGTGTCCATACTGAGTTCTAAAGGTGGTTTTAGGTATGTCCTGATCTCCTACCCTAGTCTGGTGGTATCTCGACCTTAAATCAATCTTGGAGAATACCACGGTTTCTTTTAACTAGTCCATCAGATCATCAATCCTAGGCAAAGGGTACCTGTTTTTCACTATTACTCGATTCAATTGCCTATAATCTATGCATAATCTCATGCTCCCATCTTTCTTTTTAACAAATAAGACTGGGGCTTTCCAAGGTGAAGCACTAGGTCTTATGAAACTTTTCTCTAAAAGCTTTTTCAACTGGGTTTTCAACTCGGCCAACTCTAAGGGAAACATCTGATAAGGGGCTATGGAGATAGGTCCTGTTCCTAGAACCAACTTGATGGAAAACTGCACTTCTCTCTTTGGAGGGAACTCAGGTATCTCATTCGAAAAGACCCCGGGATAGCCTCTTACTACCAGTATATCATCTAGGTTTTGCTCAAAGTCTACCTCACTAGCAGCTAGGAGGACATATCCCTTAGTCTCCTTCCCACTATAGTTGACCTCTATAGAATTGAGGTAAAGTTTAAAGGTTTCACTAGTTTTGCTAGGGGAGAGGGAAAAATAATAGTTTTGGTATGACAATCTAACAATACATGGTTGGCGTAGAGCCAATCCATGCCAAGGATTATACCTATACCTTTCATGGGCAAACAAATTAAATCTATGACAAAGGATCTATTTTCAATAGTAAGGTGACAATTCAAATAGCAGTTGTAGGTATTTATAGAGCGATTAGTGAGGGTAGTGACAATAAGATCAAAAGGGAGTTTAGAAACTTTTAGATTCAAAGACTCGACACTAGCATGTGAAATGAACGAATGGGTTGCACTAGAGTCATATAGTATAGTTAAAGTTCTACCATTTAATTCACACTTACATTCAATGAGGTCGTTGGACATCTTCACGTCCTCCACACTGAGGGTGAAAACCCTCCCTTGGTGTTGTGGCCTAGGGTTCCGGTTTGATGGCCTCCTATTTGTACAGTCCTTGGCATAGTGGCCAGGTTTGCCATACTTGAAACAGACTCCTTGCCTAGCCAGGCAAGGGCGATTACCATGATTATTCCCGCATTGAGGGCATTCTGTAACACCCTAATAGAACCCCACTGTGCTTAAGTTCACATTTGGATTCTATTAGTTGTCACTTATGCCTTGTATTTATTTTCTTTTGAAATTAACTTAGAAAAATAGTGGAAGTTTTTTTTTTCTTTAAATAAATTAATTTTTTGAAAACTTAAGCCTGTAACGAGAAGTGAAATACATAGCGCTTTTATAGATAATAATCAAGTTACATTGCGCACTTAATTAAATAAGCGGAATAAGAGACTAAGTGTAGAACTATTATCACATAAACTGGAATAAAATCACTTAATACATAAGTCACAACAGGGCATATATCATACTGATAAGTTATTACAAATAACAATATAAGTTCTACTATTACTAATTGTTTCTCACAAACTATAATGTAACTAAAGCTCGGAATGCTCCTACTTGAAAGATTTGAAATCTTCACGCGCTACCTCCTTCCTCATTTCTGACTTCATTGCTTTAGGTGGACATGTCTGTCTGCAGTAGCGACAATGGAAAATAAACATAGGAGTGAGAAATACATGATTCTCAATAGGAGTTTCTACTTGTACTAAAAGTGTCATCGTTGTCGTCCCAGTCACTTCGGTTTATTATAAAAAGGTGAACAGGTAAGGATTCAATTATCAAACTTTCACAAACGTGATTAGCCGAAGTGCAGTTACTTTTAAACTAATCTTGAACATTAGCAGAAATATCCATTCAATATTTCATCAAGCATACATATAAGCATATCATGAAAAACCACTAATAAGCAATAATCATTTAGGAGCTGCATGCATTTCATGATTACTCATCCTCAACATTCACTTGTTTAGTGATCATTATCTTTCATTTATTTCATCAACATATTTCTTAATTACTCACGGGATGAATGCATCAATGCCTTAGACCTCCCTAAAGGGTAATGAGCCCATACCGTGGCCGTCACCACAACCTTTTTGGTTTCCTTTCCGTTGCCGTGATCTCAACGGTTTAGGGGGTTAAGCCGTGAGTTTAGCTCAAGTCCACTTTTCCAGACTTTGATTGCTACTTTTTCAAACTTTACTTTTATTTTCTTTTTGTTACCGTAATCTCAACGGTTAAGCGTGAGCTTAGCTTGAGTCCACTTTTCCAGACTTTCATTGCTAATTTCACAGGCTTTTACTTTTATTATTTCCTTTGAAAATGAATGTATGCACATCATCATGTAATCACAATAAATCATGGGCAATCAATCATTCATCCTCATCATTTCATAACTCATCACCATACATTCACTTTACTATAATTCACTTCATGAAACATGGATAACATCATGTAAATCTCATAGTAAACATTTTCATAAATGATTCATTTTAAGCAACCAAAGTTATCATGTAGAGTTACTAGTGTTCCTAAGAGGTAATGGATGTCTTAGTATTATCTTTTTCTCTTAGTGTTCTTTGTACTCTTAGAATTCCATTAATACATTAATGCACTTCAAAATATTATTATAGGTTCTTTATATATTTTTATTATGGTTTTCATATAACTCTTGAAGATTATTATTCTACTTAAATTCTTAAAATTCTCTCTTTACTAGACTTGATTCTTTTATTTATAGTTTTGACATCTTTTAGAAGAAAGTTTATAATTCTCTGTATACTTGTTATCTCAGCTTAGTAAAGGTAGATCCAAATTCCTAACTCATCAAATTTTAGCATTTACATCTTTGGAATAGTGTAAATCAATTTTAAACCATGCATAGGAGGGTTCACAGGAAAGAGAGGTGGGTCACAATGGACACGCTTAAATACCAAGTCTTTCCTTAGCCAAAACCTTTCCAAACTGCACTTTCATAGTACACTATCCCGAAATTTATTTCTCATTTTGTATTTACGAGGTACAAAGCTTTATACATAACATACATGGGTGTAATACTATATATGTTAGCTCTCCAAAAAAGTTGAAATCAGTCCATTTGCATTTTTCTAGAGTGAGTTACACCTATTTTACTACTACAAGGTCAAATTTAAAGTTTCACTCTTAGGCTCTACTTTAAAAAATTATATCTTGAGCTAAAAAACTCCGTTTTAGGTGATTATTTTTGGAGAATGTTCTATAATGTGTCTAGTTTATAGTAAAATTATTTTAACTTCGGGATGCTTGATATTTGATGATCGGTAGTTTTCGAAGTACCTGCTGCCAGAAACAACTAGAAATTCCAGCACCTGCCATTTTCATGTCTCAAGTTACCTTTATTAAATCAGGTTTCACATACAATCTTTTCAAGTTATATTTGAGTTTGATAACATCATAAGAGTACTCATAATAGAATAGAACATGTCATATTTCTAAAAATATATTTTTCAAATCATTCAAAACTTTTGACAATAACTCAAACTTGAGGCATTCTATCAAGGTTAGATGCCAACAATGCTTGAACAATTAAAGATGAAGCTCTTACGTCTTGTGTAGGGTCTAAAAAGGGTCCTTCTCTTCTTCCTTAAGCTTTGAACAAGAGTCTTTGGAGTGGATGACCCTCCTTGAATCTTGGCTCTAGAACTTGAGTGCTTAAGAAAATATTTCTCACTAGAGTTAAAGATTGTAACTCTTGTGAGGGCTAGTGAAAGTTTGAACTTAGGATTTAAGTGTTTGGATGAAGTTTAGAGGATCAAGAGAAGTCTTTGAAGACCATAAGAAGAATGATAGAATAAGAAAGAAAGAACACTTAGGGAGTTTCTGAATTGAAGAGAGTTTGAGGAGTATTTATAGTGGAAAGATTAGAGAGAAAAACAGAAGAAGGAAAGCACTTGGAGCATGATTTATGGAAACATGTTGGCTGAATTTTAGGATGAAAATGCTCCTTGTTTTGTGCAAACATGTTTCCATGTTTTGTGCAAACATGTTGGATGAAAATGCTCCATGTTTTGTGCAAACATGTTGGATGAAAATGCTCCATGTTTTATGCAAACATGTTGGATGAAAATGCTGCATGTTTTGTGCAAAGATGTTAGTGGAGATTTTCTAACCTTTAGTGCATGTATGTGAATGTGTATGATGTATGTGGTTAAATTATTGTATTATCATCTTAATCCAATGGCTTATATTCATTTTTGTCTAAAGACAAGTCTAGGGATTTGTGCAAATGGCATTGTAGTAATTTCTTTAACTAAGACAAGGATATTTTTGTAATTAGACAATGATAGTGGTATTCTTGTAATTCCATTCATAGAGTAAGGGTATCTTTGTCATTTAATTAGGCAAGGGTAGTTTGGTAATTTCCTTTACATAGCAAGGGCATTTTCGTAATTTTCACTAAGTGATGACATTTTCCTAATTCTTTGCATTTTTCTCTAGACATACTTATGTAGTCTATTTGCTGTGTTTCATAACATTTGTCCAGATTCTCTTGGTTTTTGCTATCGCTAATTAATATTTATCTTAGTTATAAATTTTGGGATGTTACATTTCTCCCCTTCTTATTAAAAATTTTGCCCTCAAAATTTGATAGCTGTGAATAGGTTCGGAAATTCTTTTCGCATATCTTCCTCAAGCTCCCATGTGTGCTCTTCCATTCCATCTTGTCCCCAGGCTACTCGGACTAGAGATACAGATTTGTTTCTCAGCTGCTTGATGCCATGATCCACGATCCTCATCGGTGGTAATTCAAAAGTTAAGTCATCTTTTAATTGTATAGTTTAAAGCTCAAACACATGGTAGGTCTGACTGATACTTTCTCAATTGGGACACATGAAAAACATTGTGTAGGTTAGACAAATTTGGAGGTAATGCAATTTGGTAGGCGGAGGGACCTACCTTTTTGAGATTTGGAAGGGTCCTAAGAATCTAGGGCTTAGCTTTTTTACTTTCATTGCACGACCTATACCTGTGGTAGGAGTAATTCGCAAGAATATGTGTTCTCCTTCTCGAAATTCGAGAGGTTTCCTTCTCTTGTCAGCATAGCTCTTCTGCCTACTCTGAGCAGTGAGGATTCTTTCCCTAATTCTCCTTATTTGTTTGGTTGTCTCTTCTACCAAATCAGGGCCCAAAATACTTTGCTCTCCCGGGTCACACCAACAAAGTGGTGATTGACACTTTCTACCATACAAAGCCTTATAGGGTACCATCCCAATGCTAGTGTGGTAACTATTATTATATGCAAACTCAATCAATGGAAGTTATTTGTCCCAACTTTTTGCTGGTCTAAGACACATGCTCTTAGCATATCTTCAAGGGTTTGAATTGTTCTTTCTGATTGTCCATCAGTTTGAGGGTGATAGGCAGTGCTTATACACAACCTTGAACCAAACGCCTTTTGCAAAGCTCCCCAAAATCTTGAGGTGAACCTTGGATCCCTATCTGAGACAATGGTTTTGGGTACTCCATGGAGCCTTATTATCTCTTGGATGTATTGTTGAGCTAACTTTTCCAAAGGGTAGTTTGCTCGAATTGGTAAAACGTGAGCAGATTTGGTCAATCTATCCACAATTACCCATATGGAGTCATGTCCGGTAGGCGTTCTTGGCAATCCCATCACGAAATCCATGGATATTCCTTCCCACTTCCATTTGGGGATTTCGAGAGGTTGCAGCACTCCGGAGGGTTTTTGATGCTCTATCTTCACTTTTTGGCATACCAAACATTTTTTTTTACTATATTTGCTATATCTGCTTTCATCTTTGGCCACCAGAACATCTTTTTTAGGTCATGGTACATCGTGGTTATACCGAGGTGTACACTAAATTGACTCTTGTGGGCTTCTTCCAAAATGCTAGCTCTCAATCCTTCTTTTACAGGTACACAGATTCTCCCTTGGTATCTCCACACTCCTTCCTTATCCTGGACAAACTCTTTCAACTTTCCTGCTTCGACAAGGGTTAAGGTTCTAAGGAAATCCTCATCTTCCCTTTGGGCTTGAATTATTTGATCCTTAAAGCTACTGGTTACACTTAATTGGCTAAACCGAATTTGTTCTGAAGTCCCCCTATATCCTAAGTTGAGGTTCCTAAAATATTCTATCAGCTCATTTTCTTTCACCATGAGCCAAGTGGCATGCAAGGACTTACGACTCAAAGCGTTTGCTACCACATTTGCCTTTCCTGGGTGGTAGTTCAACCCAAAGTCATAGTCCTTGAGAAACTCCATCCAATGCCTTTGACTCATATTGAGTTCCTTTTGGTTGAAGAGGTATTTCAGATTTTTGTGGTCAGAAAAGACTTCAAACCATACACCATAAAGATGATGTCTCCAGATTTTTAAGGCAAAGACAATAGCCGCTAGCTCTAAGTCATGGGTTGGGTAATTAACTTCATGGGGTTTGAGCTGTCTAGAGGCATAGGCTACTACATTCCTATTTTGCATCAAAACACATCCTAGTCCTCTTCCCGAGGCATCACAATACACCTCAAATTTTTCTTTTAGGTCAGGTAGGATTAGGACAAGGGTAGTGGTCAACTTCTTCTTTAGTTCTTGGAAACTCTCTTCACATTCTGGGCTCCATATAAAAGCTGAATTCTTCCTTGTTAGCTTGGTGAGGGGTAAGGTAATTTGGGAAAAACCTCTAAGGAACCTTCGGTAGTAACCGGCTAGCCCTAGAAAACTCCTAATCTCCTTCACAGTGGTAGGGGTTTCCCATTGTTGCACCGCTTCTATCTTACTTGGGTCTACTGCTATTCCCTCATGTGACACTACATGACCTAAGAACTTAACTTCCTTCATCCAAAATTCACACTTGGACAACTTTGAATAACGTTTCTTGTTCCTCAACACCTCCAACACCACTCGTAAGTGTTCTTCGTGCTCTTCTTCAGTTCTAGAGTAAACTAGAATGTCATCGATGAACACTATTACAAACTTGTCCAAGTATGGTCTAAATACCCTATTCATGTAGTCCATAAACACTGCCGGTGCATTGGTTAACCCAAACGACATCACATTAAACTCATAATGTCCATATCTAGTCCTAAAGGCAGTCTTTGGTATGTCCTCCTCCTTCACTCGAATTTGGTGGTATCCTGATCACAGATCTATCTTGGAAAACACTTGGGCTCCTCTTAATTGGTCCATGAGGTCATCTATTCTAGGCAAAGGGTATTTATTTTTTATAGTCACTTTGTTTAGCTGCCTATAATCTACACATAATCGCATACTCCCATCCTTCTTCTTGACAAGCAAAGACTGGGCTCCCCATGGTGAAGCACTGGTCCTAATGAATTTCTTCTGTAGTAGTTCCTCTAATTGCTTCTTCAACTCTATTAACTCGGCCAATGGCATCCTATAAGGAGCTATAGGTATGGGTCCTGTTCCTGGTACCAAATCTATAGAAAACTCAATCTCCCTTTTTGGAGGAAATTCAGGTATGTCATCAGGAAAAACATCTGAGAATTCCTTTACTACAAGGATCTTTTCTAGAGCTTGCTCCACTTCTTTCTCACTTGTCATTAGGAAGACAATCCATGCCGAAGATTACATCAAAACCAGACAAGGGTAGACAAACTAAATCATGATGAAAAATCCTATCAGCTACCTCAAATTCACAATTTAGGCAGGCTTGATCAGTTCTAACAGTATTTATAGTGGGTGTAGAGACAACTAAGATGATTTTTAAGTCAAATATATACAACCTCAACTTATTAGCACAATCATATGAAATGAATGAATGTGTTGCGCTAGAATCAAACAATACAATTCAGGGTTTTCCATTAATTATGCACTTACCTTGAATCAGATCATCGGATTCTGAGGGCATCTCGTGATGATAGCAAACACGCGTCCCTGTGCCTTAGGCTTAAGTGTAGAGGACTGATTGAACTTTAGGCACTCTCTAGAATAGTGTCCTGCCTGTCCACACCGATAACAAACATTCTTATTAAATCTGCATTCCCCTCCATGTATCTTTCCACAAGTGGCATGAGGGGGTCTAGTCATAGGTTCAGGGATAGCAGCCATCCTAGGTCGATTAACAGCTTGTGTCCTAGGTTGATTCATCATAGGGTGTTGGGGTTGTTTCCCTTTAAATCCACCTCCTTGGTAGGGTTTCTTGTGAGGGGGTGGGAACCCTCGGTGACCTTGTTGAGCAGACATCCTCCTATTCTCTTCAACTCGGTGGGCAACTAGCTGGCGATTGCAACTCTCAGCCACTTGGCTTTTGCTGACTAAAGATGCATAGTCAGTGACCTCCAGTGGAGCCACAGATGCCAAAATGTCTGGCCTCAAACCACTCTCATATTTCATGTATTTCCAAGCCTCGTTGGGATCCCTTTGGTAGCTAGTTGAGTGTTTGATCAGTTCTTCAAACTTAGCTGTGTACTCAGCCACACTTCGATTTCCCTGTGTCAGCAATAGAAATTCTACTTCCTTTGCCTTCTTAACCGGATCTGGAAAATATTTCTTATGGAACGTGGCATAGAAGACCTCCCATATAATCTGTATGTCAGCACTTTCGAGCAAGCCTTTTGCACCCTTCCACCACGCGGCAGCCTCTCCTTTCAGCATATAAGTAGAGAATGCCACCTTTTGTTCATCAGAGCATTCTACCACTGAGAAAACCTTCTCCATCTCTTGAATCCATCCGTCAGCTATTTCGGGGTTAGTTGTCCCTTTGAATTCTGGAGGTCCAGCCCTCTTCAATTCTGAGAATTTTCCATGTTCTTGGTTCCCAACTGATTCCTCTGACCTCCTATTCATCTGCTCCATCATCACTGTTGCTTGTGCTTGCATAGCCCTAGCCATCTCCTGGAGTGCATTTGCCAGTTCATCATGATTACCTCCACCGCATGCCCCATACGTACGTCTGTTTGCTGCCATTAGTTCCTAGACACACCAAACAACAGTCATCGAGTTGATCAGGCTCAATACTATAGCTAAGCATGGTAGCAACTATGGCAGTATCACAAGACGATCATGCATTTCTAAATCCTATATCCCATCATACAGATAAGATTAATAGCATGATGTCATAGACAGAAGCATAGTCAGTCCATTCCTCAGGCTTAAATAGGATGAACTGCTCCGATACCATAATGTAACACCCTAACAGAACCCCACTGTGCTTAAGTTCACATTTGGATTCTATTAGTTGTCACTTATGCCTTGTATTTATTTTCTTTTGAAATTAACTTAGAAAAATAGTGGAAGTTTTTTTTCTTTAAATAAATTAATTTTTGAAAACTTAAGCTCAGAACGAGAAGTGAAATACATAGCGCTTTTACAGATAATAATCAAGTTACATTGCGCACTTAATTAAATAAGCGGAATAAGAGACTAAGTGTAGAACTATTATCACATAAACTGGAATAAAATCACTTAATACATAAGTCACAACAGGGCATATATCATACTGATAAGTTATTACAAATAACAATATAAGTTCTACTATTACTAATTGTTTCTCACAAACTATAATGTAACTAAAGCTCAGAATGCTCCTACTTGAAAGATTTCAAATCTTCACGCGCTACCTCCTTCCTCATTTCTGACTTCATTGCTTTAGGTGGACATGTCTGTCTCCTGGTATCGACAACGGAAAATATACATAGGAGTGAGAAATACATGATTTCTCAGTAGGAGTTCCTACTTGTACTAAAAGTGTCATCGTTGTCGTCCCAGTCACTTCGGGTTTATTATAAAAAGGTGAACAGGTAAGAATTCAATTATCAAACTTTCACAAACGTGATTAGCCGAAGTGCAGTTACTTTTAAACTAATCTTGAACATTAGCAGAAATATCCATTCAATATTTCATCAAGCATACATATAAGCATATCATGAAAAACCACTAATAAGCAATAATCATTTAGGAACTGCATGCATTTCATGATTACTCATCCTCAACATTCACTTGTTTAGTGATCATCATTTTTCATTTATTTCATCAACATATTTCTTAATTACTCACGGGATGAATGCATCAATGCCTTAGACCTCCCTAAAGGGTAATGAGCTCATACCGTGGCCGTCGCCACAACCTTTTTGGTTTCTTTTTCGTTACCGTGATCTCAATGGTTTAGGGGGTTAAGCCGTGAGTTTAGCTCAAGTCCACTTTTCCAGACTTTGATTGCTACTTTTTCAAACTTTACTTTTATTTTCTTTTTGTTACCATAATCTCAACGGTTAAGCGTGAGCTTAGCTCGAGTCCACTTTTCCAGACTTTCATTGCTAATTTCACAGGCTCTTACTTTTATTATTTCCTTTGAAAACGAATGTATGCATATCATCATGTAATCACAATAAATCATGGGCAATCAATCATTCATCCTCATCATTTCATAACTCATCACCATACATTCACTTTACTATAATTCACTTCATGAAACATGGATAATATCATGTAAATCTCATAGTAAACATTTTCATAAATGATTCATTTTAAGCAACCAAAGTTATCAAGTTGAGTTCCTAGTGTTCCTAAGAGGTAATGGATGTCTTAGTATTATTATCTTTTCTCTTAGTGTTCTTTGTACTCTTAGAATTCCATTAATACATTAATGCACTTCAAAATATTATTATAGGTTCTTTATATATTTTTATTATGGTTTTCATATAACTCTTGAAGATTATTATTCTACTTAAATTCTTAAAATTCTCTCTTTACTAGACTTGATTCTTTTATTTATAGTTTTGACATCTTTTAGAAGAAAGTTTATAATTCTCTGTATACTTGTTATCTCAGCTTAGTAAAGGTAGTTCCAAATTCCTAACTCATCAAATTTTAGCATTTACATGTCTCAAGTTACCTTTATTAAATCAGGTTTCACATACAATTAAAGATGCCAACTAGAAATTCTATCAAGGTTAGATGCCAACAATGATTGAACAATTAAAGATGAAGCTCCTACCTCTTGTGTAGGGTCTAAAAAGGGTCCTTCTCTTCTTCCTTAAGCTTTGAACAAGAGTCTTTAGAGTGAATGACCCTCCTTGAATCTTGGCTCTAGAACTTGAGTGCTTAAGAAAATATTTCTTACTAGAGTTAAAGATTGTAACTCTTGTGAGGGCCAGTGAAAGTTTGAACTTAGGATTTAAGTGTTTGGATGAAGTTTAGAGGATCAAGAGATGTCTTTGAAGAACATAAGAAGAATGATAGAATAAGAAAGAAAGAACACTTAGGGAGTTTCTGAATTGAAGAGAGTTTGAGGAGTATTTATAGTGGAAAGATTAGAGAAAAAAATAGAAGAAGGAAAGCACTTGGAGCATGATTTATGGAAACATGTTGGCTGAATTTTGGGATGAAAATGCTCCTTGTTTTGTGCAAACATGTTTCCATGTTTTATGCAAACTTGTTTCCACGTTTTGTGCATGTATGAAAATGCTCCATGTTGGATGAAAATGCTCCATGTTTTGTGCAAACTTGTTTCCACGTTTTATGCAAACATGTTGGATGAAAATGCTCCATTTTTTGTGCAAAGATGTTAGTGGAGATTTTCTAACCTTTAGTGCATGTATGTGATTCAGAAATGTGTATGATGTATGTGGTTAAATTATTGTGTTATCATCTTAATCCAATGGCTTAGATTCATTCGTGTCTAAAGACAAGTCTAGGGATTTGTGCAAATGGTATTGTAGTAATTTCTTTAACTAGGACAAGGATATTTTTGTAATTAGACAATGATAGTGGTATTCTTGTAATTCCATTCATAGAGTAAGGGTATCTTTGTCATTTAATAAGGCAAGGGTAGTTTGGTAATTTCCTTTACATATCAAGAGCATTTTCGTAATTTTCACTAAGTGATGGCATTTTCGTAATTCTTTGCATTTTTCTCTAGACATACTTAAGTAGTCTATTTGCTGTATTTCATAACATTTGTCCAGATTCTCTTGGTTTTTGCTATCGCTAATTAATATTTATCTTAGTTATAAATTTGAGGATGTTACATTTCTCCCCTTCTTATTAAAAATTTTGCCCTCAAAATTTGATAGCTGTGAATAGGTTTGGAAATTCTTTTCGCATATCTTCCTCGAGCTCCCATGTGTGCTCTTCCATTCCATCTTGTCCCTAGGCTACTCGGACCAGAGATACAGATTTGTTTCTCAGCTGCTTGATGCCATGATCCACGATCCTCAACGGTGGTAATTCAAAAGTTAAGTCATCTTTTAATTGTATAGTTTCTGGCTCAAACACATGACTGGGGTCTGACTGATACTTTCTCAATTGGGACACATGAAAAACATTGTGTAGGTTAGACAAATTTGGTGGTAATGCAATTTGGTAGGCGGAGGGACCTACCTTTTTGAGGATTTGGAAGGGTCCTAAGAATCTAGGGCGTAGCTTTTTGACTTTCATTGCACGACCTATACTTGTGGTAGGAGTAATTCGCAAGAATATGTGTTCTCCTTCTTGAAATTCGAGAGGTTTCCTTCTCTTGTCAGCATAGCTCTTACGCCTACTACGAGCGGTGAGGATTCTTTCCCTAATTCTCCTTATTTGTTTGGTTGTCTCTTCTACCAAATCAGGGCCCAAAATACTTTGCTCTCCCGGGTCACACCAACAAAGTGGTGATTGACACTTTCTACCATACAAAGCCTCATAGGGTGCCATCCCAATGCTAGTGTGGTAACTATTATTATATGCAAACTCAATCAATGGAAGTTGTTTGTCCCAACTTTTTGGCTGGTCTAAGACACATGCTCTTAGCATATCCTCAAGGGTTTGAATTGTTCTTTCTGATTGTCCATCAGTTTGAGGGTGATAGGCAGTGCTTAGACACAACCTTGAACCAAACGCCTTTTGCAAAGCTCCCCAAAATCTTGAGGTGAACCTTGGATCCCTATCTGAGACAATGGTTTTGGGTACTCCATGGAGCCTTATCATCTCTTGGATGTATTGCTGAGCTAACTTTTCCAAAGGGTAGTTTGCTCGAATGGGTAAAAGGTGAGCAGATTTGGTTAATCTATCCACAATTACCCATATGGAGTCATGTCCGGTAGGCGTTCTTGGCAATCCCATCACGAAATCCATGGATATTCCTTCCCACTTCCATTCGGGGATTTCGAGAGGTTGCAGCACTCCGGAGGGTTTTTGATGCTCTATCTTCACTTTTTGGCATACCAAACATTTTGTTTTACTATATTTGCTATATCTGCTTTCATCTTTGGCCACCAGAACATCTTTTTTAGGTCATGGTACATCTTGGTTATACCGGGGTGTACACTAAATTGACTCTTGTGGGCTTCTTCCAAAATGCTAGCTCTCAATCCTTCTTTTGCAGGTACACAGATTCTCCCTTGGTATCTCCACACTCCTTCCTTATCCTGGACAAACTCTTTCAACTTTCCCGCTTCGACAAGGGTTAAAGTTCTAAGGAAATCCTCATCTTCCCTTTGGGCTTGAATTATTTGATCCTTAAAGCTACTGGTTACACTTAGTTGGCTTAACCGAATTTGTTCTGAAGTCCCCCTATATCCTAAGTTGAGGTTCCTAAAATCTTCTATCAGCTCATTTTCTTTCACCATGAGCCAAGTGGCATGCAAGGACTTACGACTCAAAGCGTCCGCTACCACATTTGCCTTTCCTGGGTGGTAGTTCAACCCAAAGTCATAGTCCTTGAGAAACTCCATCCAATGCCTTTGTCTCATATTGAGTTCCTTTTGGTTGAAGAGGTATTTCAGACTTTTGTGGTCAGAAAAGACTTCAAACTTTACACCATAAAGATGATGTCTCTAGATTTTTAAGGCAAAGACAATAGCCGCTAGCTCTAAGTCATGGGTTGGGTAATTAACTTCATGGGGTTTGAGCTATCTAGAGGCATAGGCTACTACATTCCTATTTTGCATCAAAACACATCCTAGTCCTCTTCCCGAGGCATCACAATACACCTCAAATTTTTCTTTTGGGTTAGGTAGGATTAGGACAGGGGTAGTGGTCAACTTCTTCTTTAGTTCTTGGAAACTCTCTTCACATTCTGGGTTCCATATAAAAGCTGAATTCTTCCTTGTTAGCTTGGTGAGGGGTAAGGTAATTTGGGAAAAACCTCTAATGAACCTTCGGTTGTAACCGGCTAGCCCTAGAAAACTCCTAATCTCCTTCACAGTGGTAGGGGTTTCCCATTGTTGCACTGCTTCTATCTTACTTGGGCCTACTGCTATTCCCTCATGTGACACTACATGACCTAAGAACTTAACTTCCTTCATCCAAAATTCACACTTGGACAACTTTGCATAAAGTTTCTTGTTCCTCAACACCTCCAACACCACTCGTAAGTGTTTTTCGTGCTCTTCTTCAGTTCTAGAGTAAACTAGAATGTCATCGATGCATACTATTACAAACTTGTCCAAGTATGGTCTAAATATCCTATTCATGTAGTCCATAAACACTGTCAGTGCATTGGTTAACCCAAACGACATCACATCAAACTCATAATGTCCATATCTAGTCCTAAAGGCTATCTTTGGTATGTCCTCCTCCTTCACTCGAATCTGGTGGTATCCTGATCGCAGATCTATCTTGGAAAACACTTGGGCTCCTCTTAATTGGTCCATGAGGTCATCTATTCTAGGCAAAGGGTATTTATTTTTTATAGTCACTTTGTTTAACTGCCTATAATCTACACATAATCGCATACTCCCATCCTTCTTCTTGACAAACAGCACTGGGGCTCCCCATGGTGAAGCGCTGGGCCTAATGAATTTCTTCTGTAGTAGTTCCTCTAATTGCTTCTTCAACTCTGTTAACTCAGCCAATGGCATCCTATAAGGAGCTATAGATATGGGTCCTGTTCCTGGTACCAAATCTATAGAAAACTCAATCTCCCTTTCTGGAGGAAATTCAGGTATGTCATCAGGAAAAACATCTGAGAATTCCTTTACTACAAGGATCTTTTCTAGAGCTTGCTCTACTTCTTTCTCACTTGTCATTAGGAAGACATATCCTCGCTTTTCATTCCTACTATCCCCCATGATAATGGAGTTTAGGTATAGTCGTACCTTTCTATCAAGTTTAGAGGGATTGGGTAAAGATGGTTTGGGAAGAAATACTAGTGACTTATTTGCACAATGTAGTAACACACGGTTAGCCGAAAGCCAATCCATGCCCAAGATTACATCAAAACCAGACAAGGGTAGACAAACTAAATCATGATGAAAAATCCTATCAGCTACCTCAAATTCACAATTTAGGCAGG
The DNA here is from genome assembly GCA_031216105.1 of Dalbergia cultrata. Classification (NCBI taxonomy): domain Eukaryota; kingdom Viridiplantae; phylum Streptophyta; class Magnoliopsida; order Fabales; family Fabaceae; genus Dalbergia; species Dalbergia cultrata. The sequence continues at coordinate 36,192,634 of CM062344.1, read as the reverse complement.
CTTGATTAGTTCTAACAGTATTTATAGTGGGTGTAGAGACAACTAAGATGATTTTTAAGTCAAATATATACAACCTCAACTTATTAGCACAATCATATGAAATGAATGAATGTGTTGCGCCAGAATCAAATAATACAATTAAGGGTTTTCCATTAATTATACACTTACCTTGAATCAGATCATCGGATTACGAGGGCATCTCGATGATAGCAAACACGCGTCCCTGTGCCTTAGGCTTAAGTGTAGAGGACTGATTGAACTTTAGGCACTCTCTAGAATAGTGTCCTGCCTGTCCACACCGATAACAAACATTCTTATTAAATCTGCATTCCCCTCCATGTATCCTTCCACAAGTGGCACAAGGGGGTCTAGTCATAGGTTCAGGGGAGACCATCCTAGGTCGATTAACAGCTTGTGTCCTAGGTTGATTCATCATAGGGTGTTGGGGTTGTTTCCCTTTAAATCCACCTCCTTGGTAGGGTTTCTTGTGAGGGGGTGGGAACCCTCGGTGACCTTGTTGAGCAGACCTCTTCCTCTTCACTTCAACTCGGTGGGCAACTAGCTGGCGATTGCAACTCCCAGCCACTTGGCTTTTGCTGACTAAAGATGCATAGTCAGTGACCTCCAGTGGAGCCACAGATGCCAAAATGTCTGGCCTCAAACCACTCTCATATTTCATGTATTTCCAAGCCTCGTTGGGATCCCTTTGGTAGCTAGTTGAGTGTTTGATCAGTTCTTCAAACTTAGCTGTGTACTCAGCCACACTTCGATTTCCCTGTGTCAGCAATAGAAATTCTACTTCCTTTACCTTCTTAATCGGATCTGGAAAATATTTCTTATGGAACGTGGCATAGAAGACCTCCCATATAATCTGTATGTCAGCACTTTCGAGCAAGCCCTTTGCACCCTTCCACCACGCAGCAGCCTCTCCTTTCAGCATATAAGTAGAGAATGCCACCTTTTGTTCATCAGAGCATTCTACCACTGAGAAAACCTTCTCCATCTCTTGAATCCATCCGTCAGCTATTTCGGGGTTAGTTGTCCCTTTGAATTCTGGAGGTCCAGCCCTCTTCAATTCTGAGAATTTTCCATGTTCTTGGTTTCCAACTGATTCCTCTGACCTCCTATTCATCTGCTCTATCATCACTGTTGCTTGTGCTTGCATAGCCCTAGCCATCTCCTGGAGTGCATTTGCCAGTTCATCACGATTACCTCCACCGCGTGCCCCATGCGTTCATTTCTTGCTGCCATTAGTTCCTAGACACACCAAACAACAGTCATCGAGTTGATCAGGCTCAATACTATAGCTAAGCATGGTAGCAACTATGGTAGTATCACAAGACGATCATGCATTTCTAAATCCTATATCCCATCATACAGATAAGATTAATAGCATGATATCATAGACAGAAGCATAGTCAGTCCATTCCTCAGGCTTAAATAGGATGAACTGCTCTGATACCATAATGTAACACCCTAACAGAACCCCACTGTGCTTAAGTTCACATTTGGATTCTATTAGTTGTCACTTATGCCTTGTATTTATTTTCTTTTGAAATTAACTTAGAAAAATAGTGGAAGTTATATTTTCTTTAAATAAATTAATTTTTGAAAACTTAAGCCTCAGAACGAGAAGTGAAATACATAGCGCTTTTATAGATAATAATCAAGTTACATTGCGCACTTAAGTAAATAAGCGGAATAAGAGACTAAGTGTAGAACTATTATCACATAAACTGGAATAAAATCACTTAATACATAAGTCACAACAGGGCATATATCATACTGATAAGTTATTACAAATAACAATATAAGTTCTACTATTACTAATTGTTTCTCACAAACTATAATGTAACTAAAGCTCGGAATGCTCCAACTTGAAAGGTTTGAAATCTTCACACGCTACCTCCTTCCTCATTTCTGACTTCGTTGTTTTAGGTGGACATGTGCATCTGGTAACGACAACGGAAAATAAACATAGGAGTGAGAAATACATGATTTCTCAGTAGGAGTTCCTACTTGTACTAAAAGTGTCATCGTTGTCGTCCCAGTCACTTCGGGTTTATTATAAAAAGGTGAACAGGTAAGAATTCAATTATCAAACTTTCACAAACGTGATTAGCCAAAGTGCAGTTACTTTTAAACTAATCTTGAACATTAGCAGAAATATCCATTCAATATTTCATCAAGCATACATATAAGCATATCATGAAAAACCACTAATAAGCAATAATCATTTAGGAGCTGCATGCATTTCATGATTACTCATCCTCAACATTCACTTGTTTAGTGATCATCATCTTTCATTTATTTCATCAACATATTTCTTAATTACTCACGGGATGAATGCATCAATGCCTTAGACCTCCCTAAAGGGTAATGAGCTCATACCGTGGCCGTCGCCACAACCTTTTTGGTTTCCTTTCCGTTGCCGTGATCTCAACGGTTTAGGGGGTTAAGCCGTGAGTTTAGCTCAAGTCCATTTTTCCAGACTTTGATTGCTACTTTTTCAAACTTTACTTTTATTTTATTTTTGTTACCGTAATCTGAACGGTTAAGCATGAGCTTAGCTCGAGTCCACTTTTCCAGACTTTCATTGCTAATTTCACAGGCTTTTAGTTTTATTATTTCCTTTGAAAATGAATGTATGCATATCATCATGTAATCACAATAAATCATGGGCAATCAATCATTCATCCTCATCATTTCATAACTCATCACCTACATTCACTTTACTATAATTCACTTCATGAAACATGGATAACATCATGTAAATCTCATAGTAAACATTTTCATAAATGATTCATTTTAAGCAACCAAAGTTATCAAGTTGAGTTCCTAGTGTTCCTAAGAGGTAATGGATGTCTTAGTATTATCTTTTTCTCTTAGTGTTCTTTGTACTCTTAGAATTCCATTAATACATTAATGCACTTCAAAATATTATTATAGGTTCTTTATATATTTTTATTATGGTTTTCATAGAACTCTTGAAGATTATTATTCTACTTAAATTCTTAAAATTCTCTCTTTACTAGACTTCATTCTTTTATTTATAGTTTTGACATCTTTTAGAAGAAAGTTTATAATTCTCTGTATACTTGTTATCTCAGCTTAGTAAAGGTAGATCCAAATTCCTAACTCATCAAATTTTAGCATTTACATCTTTGGAATAGTGTAAATCAATTGTAAACCATGCATAGGAGGGTTCCCAGGAAAGAGAGGTGGGTCACAATGGACACGCTTAAATACCAAGTCTTTCCTTAGCCAGAACCTTTCCAAACTTCACTTTCACAGTACACTATCCCGAAATTTATTTCTCATTCTGTATTTACGAGGTACAAAGCTTTATACATAACATACATGGGTGTATTCCTATATATGTTAGCTCTCCAACAAAGTTCAAATCAGTCCATTTGCATTTTTCTAGAGTGAGTTACACCTATTTTACTACTATAAGGTCAACTTTAAAGTTTCAGTCTTAGGCTCTACTTTAAAAAATTATTTCTTGAGCTAGAAAACTCCGTTTTGGGTTATTCTTTTTGGAGAATGTTCTATAATGTGTCTAGTTTATAGTGAAATTATTTTAACTTGAGATGCTTGATATTTTATGAACGGTAGTTTTCGAAGTACCTGCTGCCAGAAACAACTAGAATTTCCAGCACCTACCATTTTCATGTCTCAAGTTACCTTTATTAAATCAGGTTTCACATACAATTAAAGATGCCAACTAGAAATTCTATCAAGGTTAGATGCCCACAATGCTTGAACAATTAAAGATGAAGCTCCTACCTCTTGTGTAGGGTCTAAAAAGGGTCCTTCTCTTCTTCCTTAAGCTTTGAACAAGAGTCTTTAGAGTGGATGACCCTCCTTGAATCTTGGCTCTAGAACTTGAGTGCTTAAGAAAATATTTCTCACTAGAGTTAAAGATTGTAACTCTTGTGAGGGCCAGTGAAAGTTTGAACTTAGGATTTAAGTGTTTGGATGAAGTTTAGAGGATCAAGAGAAGTCTTTGAAGAACATAAGAAGAATGATAGAATAAGAAAGAAAGAACACTTAGGGAGTTTCTGAATTGAAGAAAGTTTGAGGAGTATTTATAGTGGAAAGATTAGAGAAAAAAATAGAAGAAGGAAAGCACTTGGTGCATGATTTATGGAAACATGTTGGCTGAATTTTGGGATGAAAATGCTCCTTGTTTTGTGCAAACATGTTTCCATGTTTTATGCAAACATGTTGGATGAAAATGCTCCATGTTTTGTGCAAAGATGTTAGTGGAGATTTTCTAACCTTTAGTGCATGTATGTGATTCAGAAATGTGTATGATGTATGTGGTTAAATTATTGTGTTATCATCTTAATCCAATGGCTTAGATTCATTCTTGTCTAAAGACAAGTCTAGGGATTTGTGCAAATGGCATTGTAGTAATTTCTTTAACTAAGACAAGGATATTTTTATAATTCAACAATGATAGTGGTATTCTTGTAATTCCATTCATAGAGTAAGGGTATCTTTGTCATTTAATAAGGCAAGGGTAGTTTGGTAATTTCCTTTACATAGCAAGAGCATTTTCGTAATTTTCACTAAGTGATGGCATTTTCGTAATTCTTTGCATTTTTCTCTAGACATACTTAAGTAGTCTATTTGCTGTATTTCATAACATTTGTCCAGATTCTCTTAGTTTTTGCTGTCGCTAATTAATATTTATCTTAGTTATAAATTTGGGGATGTTACATTTCTCCCCTTCTTATTAAAAATTTTGCCCTCAAAATTTGATAGCTGTGAATAGGTTCGGAAATTCTTTTCGCATATCTTCCTCGAGCTCCCATGTGTGCTCTTCCATTCCATCTTGTCCCCAGGCTACTCGGACCAGAGATACAGATTTGTTTCTCAGCTGCTTGATGCCATGATCCACGATCCTCATCGGTGGTAATTCAAAAGTTAAGTCATCTTTTAATTGTATAGTTTCTGGCTCAAACACATGACTGGGGTCTGACTGATACTTTCTCAATTGGGACACATGAAAAACATTGTGTAGGTTAGACAAATTTGGAGGTAATGCAATTTGGTAGGCGGAGGGACCTACCATTTTGAGGATTTGGAAAGGTCCTAAGAATCTAGGGCTTAGCTTTTTGACTTTCATTGCACGACCTATACCTGTGGTAGGAGTTGTAACACCCTAATTTTTAACCCAACTTTCTAGAACACATTAGGTTAAACATTAGGCTATTACTTCATAGTCTCATCCTTTTTCTTAAAATACTAAAGGAAAATTACGAGTAAATTTTTTTTTTTTTTTAAAACACACAACAAAGTGAGAGCCACGTTCTTAGTCTAATCGAATAATAGGAATATAAAGCACGCTTAACACTCATAGAGAAACACAGAAATGGAAACATATAACAGCTGAGCATAAATCATCACAACAAGAGAAACGTTTCATTAATAACATAACTTAGAATACATTAGTAGTCATACCCTCATTGGGACGGGCAGAGCTTGTAATATAGCAGAAAGGAAGTACAATAGAAACAGAGAAACGTAAAGTAACATAAAGTAAACCATCACTACCCGAGTGCACCTATAGTGAATAACCTCAAAACAAAAGTAGGTTTATCCAGTCTACATGTGAGTGTGTGCACTAAGCCTCCCCTAAAACATCTGCTACTAGAACCCGGGGAAATGGAGTGTAATCGATCCAAGAACGCATGGCGGCAGGAGTGGGCATACGTGTAGACTGAGCGTGAGCTCCTTGTTAGGGGCGCCTCTCGGACGGATGTGTCAATGAAGACCACGAATGTCGCCATCAGTCTCTAAAGATGTGACGGAAGCGAGAAAAAGAAGAGAAAAGAGTGAGAATCTTACTAAAGAATCTCAGTAGGAATCTCCTATTCTAGGGTTACATCGTTCACATCCTCAGGAACCTTGGGTTTATTTATAAAAGGTGTTCATGCATATGAGATTCATTATTAGGGTTTATGAAACTATTTATCCAAGGTCCATTTCTTTTAGTATGCATCTTGATGTCATGAATGCAACATGTTTAAGCATGAATGTATGGCAATACTTGAGCACATAAATCAACGAATCACAACAATCTAGATTCATGCAAGTGGCATAAGGGCATATTACAACTCTTACTTTTCTCATACTTATGTGACTTAAAAGCATCATATCTCTTTTGTTCTTTTTCTCAAAAACCACCCTCTTAAAACATATCCACCTATTTCCAACCGATATTTTTATCATAACCTCCTATCTCCGTCTCACCTAATCGCCTAGGAATGAGCTCAATCCTAACTAGTCGTCACTAGATTTAATATGGGGTAAAATGAGGGGTTAACATAAACATATTTCATTCTTTGAAACGTTCTACTGGCCTCGAGTGCACAGCGAATTGTCCGCTTTGGTAAGGCTGCATCTGCACATACCCTCACGGATTTGCCTCCTCCTCACCGTAGCAGAAGAAATGCGTCTCAATGCTTGTCACATAAAAATATCCTGGGGGTGCTCGGCCGAACCAGTGTCACCCAGGGTTTTCAACTCATATGGTACTTTAAAACATTTTTCAACTCTTTTAGGTTTGATAGAAATTGGCATAGCATAATCATTAAACTGAATTTCCTTCAAACCAAAATTCATGCCACAAGCTAATCACACAACTTAACATCTCAATAATCATTTCCTCACGTATCATCAATAAAACATTTTAGGGTTCATGCATCATCAAGCATATTCTTCTAATACATCATTCTCACATAGATAAACATCATAACATATATTTCAAACTCATCATTCTTACATAGATTATAGCATATATTCCAAACTCATCATAGCATATATTTTAAACACATCATACTCACATAGATAAAGCTCATGTATCATATATCATACTTGCATAAAATTAAGCATCATAAAAACTCAAGACTTCTTAATATCTTATGCATCGACCCTTAAGGTCCTTAACTCACAATCTAAGTTATAAATCATCAAAACCTAGTCTCTTGGGAACCTATGAGGTTATAACTAAGTATTTCTCACCTCACACTATGGTCAAGAACATCTCTAGACCTCAAGGATGCAGAATTTAAAATCCCAACTTTACGGGTACCTAGGAGTCACAACAATGACTCTTTCTAAGTCCAGTTTGTTCCTAAAGCATCAAGATTAAGCCCTAAACCAATTATGAGTCATTCCTACACATTTAACTAATTTAGAACCATGATTATCATTTCTAAACCTTGCTGGACAGAATCCATAAAATTCCATCATTAAGGGATCTAAAACTCTCAAATTAATTCTTTTCTAGTTCCTAACTTATCCTATCTTTCACATATGAGTCTTAACATTATTTTTACTCAAACATAAGCATCTTATCATTATTAACACAGCTCATACAGTGGCCAAACATAGCAAGGCAGAACCGAAACAAACATCTCCATAAAAGACATGAAACACAATTTCTAAAGCACATACAATACTAGTTTCTCTTGGAACCTTTTTCAACTTTCAAAACTCATTTATGGACACTTTTATCACCTAAAATCATAAAAATACTTAAGAGGGTAATAGCTAAATCATTTTTATCTCAAGAGGTCCTAAATTCATAAAACTTAGTTCTACATATTTCTTATACTTACATAAGCTTAGAAAAATTATAAAACATAGTTTTCAATACTTGGAAACACCAAAGCCTCTTAGGGCCGAAATAGGGACCAAAAGCAATAAATATTTTTAGACCTTTGTTGAGACAACAATGGGCAAGTCTTTGAGCTCTAGGTTCATTAAAGTGATGACATAAAAATAAACATGCTCATGCACTTGTTTTAGTTTTTGCTAGAAAGTAAAGTGAGAGCATAAAATAAATATGTGATGCATTATATTATTATCTTTGATATTTAGGTGAGAACTTGAAACATAAACATGATAATGCATAGCTTGAAATATAAATATGATAATGCAAGCTCCTTTATTACCTTGGTACTTAGTGATAACAAAGAAAGTAAACATGATGTGCAAAGCATAAAATAAATATGGTATGCATTATATTATTATCTTTGATATTTAGGTGAGAACTTGAAATATAAACATGATAATGCAAGTTCCTTTATTACCTTGGTACTTAGTGATAGCAAAGAAAGTAAACATGATGTGTAAAGCATAAAATAAACATGATGCAAGGTTCATTTTAAGGTGATCTAAAGCTCATCCAAGACTTTAACAACATAATAACCCAACACATATCTCATTACAAAGAGAGCTTTAGAGTTCTTGAACCAAGTTCTCAAAGGAATTATAAGGTTCTTGAACATCATCATCAAGCTCAAAGAAAGCAAAACTTTTGAACAAATAAAACTTCAAAGATCAAAAAGGAAAATGGTAACCGAAATGTTAAAGAAAGGAACAAAGAAACCGAAATCATAATAGCAAGAAAAGTAAAGGTATTCTTGAGTAAAAATCATTTTTGAGTTAGAAAATAAAGTTGGAACTCAAAGAAAATAAAACCTCAAGCTCTAGAGTTTCCTTTGAGATGAACACATAGTCATTATCTAGGAGTCCTCATCATTGAGCTATCATGTACTCATCAAGGCCAAGAGGCCGAAAATACAAGAAAGGGAAACCAAAGAAAGTTTCAAGGAAAACCCAAGAGAAAGCTAGAAAGAACTCATTTTCAAGAAGACAAAGTTTAGAAAACACTCCTACCTAGAGTGAAGACAAAAAGCTTGGACTTGAAGATGAAAATGATGCGAGCAACACCTCCTAGGATGGTGATGATGATTCGGCCTTGATGAAAGAAAAAGGAAGGAAATGTGTTCTTGGTGAGCTTGTGTTTGAGAATGGAAGTTTAGGTGTTTGTATGATGATCCAAGGTGGTGGGGTGGTGTTTCAAGGTTGTGTGATGATGTTTCAAAAGGAAAAAGAAGAAGATGAAGAAGAAGAATGCTCTTGAGATTTGAGAGAAAAAGGAAGAACTTAGAGAAAAACTAAAAAAACTAAACTTAGCAAATGAACAAAGTGTAGCAAAGGTTCATCTAGGCATGGTATTTATAGAGAAGAATAAGAGTGAATGAGTGGAGGAGAATGAATCCTCATGGAACATGAGGTGAGAGAATTGCACTTTGATGACATGGCTTCAACCATAGTCTTTGGAGTGTGAAATAAAATTAAATTGTGATAAAATGGATGATGAATTTCGTGCAGGTCTGATGCAGCAAGGGAGGAGGGAGTTTTGGTCATGTAATAGTGTGTTAGTGATGTGTTTAGGGGTGTATTAGCTTAGGTGTAAGGTTATGAGTCATTAAGCATAAGTTTAGGTGACTAAGAATGTGATTAGGAACCTTTATGACATGATTAAGGAGTACTCATACATATTTAGGAGATTTTAAATTCATTTTATGAATAAAACAATGTAGACAAAATTCCATAATTTAAGGAATTGGAGAGAAAACACTATTCAAGATTCCATGACTAGAAATCTTGAATTTAAAATAAGATTTTAAGTTGTAATTAAGCACTTTTAGGTTCTAATCAACTTTAATAAATTATTTTGACTCAAGATTAATTATGGAAATTAATTAATCTTCGATTAGAGCCTAATATTGCTTAGGTTTGCTTAATCATGATTAGCGTAAAAACACGAAACTAGGGGTAAAATCGTAATTTTGCACTAATTTTGCCCGGGACCTCCATAATTAAAACTGAGGTCGTAGAATACATAAAAATGCCTTTTAAAACCATCTAGAGAAGTTTCGGGTTCATCCGGCACTTGCAAATAGGTAAAACACCTTGAGGCGTTTTGGTCATTTTGACCCGAAAACTCGAAAAACTAGATTTTCGATTCCGGAAAGGTACACAGGTCATCTAATCCCCTTCCAACATTGAGTTTGCCCTTCGAGTACTGCCAGATCGGCTTTCCTCGACTGCAGGCAGAAAATGACCTCAGGGGCATTTCGGTCATTTTCACTCTAGTAGAAAATCGGGGCGTTACATTACTCCCCTCCTTAAAAAGAATTTCGTTCTCGAAATTCATTACCTTAGAAAAGCTCTGGATACTTCGTCCTCATTTCTTACTCCAGCTCCCATGTATACTCTTCTGTCTTGTCTCGTCCCCACGCCACTTTCACCAAAGGAACAGACTTGTTCCTTAACTGCTTGACCCCGTGATCCACAATCCTCGTAGGAGGTACATTGAAAGTGAGGTCCTCTCTTAACTGTACATGCTCTGGTTCTAGTACATGACTAGGGTTGGACTCATATTTACGCAACTGAGAGACGTGAAAGACATCATGAAGATTTGACAGATTGGGTGGCAGGGCTATTTTGTAGGCTACAGATCCGATTCTCTGAAGAATTTCAAAAGGGCTGAGAAATCGGGGACTCAACTTTTTGACTTTCATGGCTCTTCCTATTCCTGTAGTGGGAGTGATTCTTAGAAATACATGTTCTTCTTCTTGGAACTCCAAGGGCTTACGCCTTTTGTCCGCATAGCTCTTTTGCCGACTTTGAGCGGTTAGGATTCTATCCTTAATCCTTTTGATTTGCTCCGTCGTTTCCCTCACTATATCAGGTCCTAAGACACTTTGTTCTCCGGGTTCATACCAACACAAGGGTGATTGGCACTTTCTTCCGTACAATGCTTGCGTGATAACATGTTGTTATACGCAAATTCGATTAATGGCATGTACTTATCCCAACTTCCTTTCTGGTCTAAGACATAGGCTCTCAGCATATCCTCCAGGGTTTGGATGGTTCTTTCCGATTGGTCATCCGTCTGAGGGTGGTAAGCAGTGCTCAAGCACAGCTTTGAACCAAATGCCTTTTGAAAGGCTCCCCAAAAACGTGACATAAACCGCGGATCTCTATCCGAGATTATCATCAACGGCACTCCATGCAACCTTACTATCTCTTGGATGTAAAGCTGAGCCAATTTATCCAATGAGTACGTGACTCGAATAGGTAGAAAGTGAGCCGACTTGGTCAGTCGATCCACTATCACCCATACAGCATCATGGCTAGCTTGGGTCTTTGGCAATCCTGTCACGAAGTCCATCGATATACTCTCCCACTTCCACTCAGGGATTGACAGGGGTTGCAACATGCCAGAAGGTTTTTGGTGTTCGATCTTAACCTTTTGGCAGACCAAACACTTACTTACCCAGCGACCACATCCTTCTTTAGTCCTGCCACCAAAACATCCTCTTTAAGTCCTGATACATCTTGGTAGCACCAGGATGAATGGCAAAGTGACTCTTATGAGCCTCCTCCAAGATTTTCTCTAGGAGGTCGCCATCTTGGGGCACCTTGATTCGCCCCTCAAACCTCCACAACCAGTCGGGGCCTTGCTCAAAACCCTTCAATTTACCGGCCTTAACTGCCTCTATTGTCTCCATAAAGTCCTCATTTTCTCTTTGAGCAAGCATGATCCTTTGCTTAAACCCACTGGTCACCGTGAGATGACTCATCACGATGCCATTCTCAGTCACATGCATCCCCAGATTCATATTCCTAAACTGTTCTATTAACCCAACTTCATTAACCATCATACTTGACAAACATAACGATTTTCGACTTAAGGCGTCGGCGACTACATTAGCCTTGCCGGGGTGGTAACTTAAGCCGAAATCATAGTCCTTGAGGAATTCCATCCATCTCCTCTGCCTCATGTTTAACTCCTTTTGATCAAAGAGATGCTTGAGACTCTTATGATCGGAGAACACTTCAAACCTTACACCATACAAATGGTGTCTCCACATCTTGAGGGCAAACACGATGGTTGCTAACTCTAGGTCATGGGTGGGGTAGGTTACCTCGTGGGGCTTGAGTTGTCCTGGATGCATAGGCTACCACTTGCCTATTCTCGCATCAACACACAACCTAAACCCTTGCCAGAAGCATCACAATATACCTCAAAGGGTACATTGGGGTCGGGTAAAACCAAAATCGGGGTTGAGGTGAGCTTTTCCTTAAGCTCTAGGAAACTCTTTTCACATTCGGTGTTCCACTCAAACGGGGTATTCTTCCTAGTGAGCTTGGTTAAGGGTAGGGCTAACTGGGAAAATCCTTTGATAAACCTACGGTAATAACCAGCTAAACCCAAAAAGCTTCTAATCTCGATTCTGAGAGGTTGGTCTATCCCAATTCATCACAGCTTCTATCTTACTTGGGTCAACAGCTATGCCACCTTTTGACACAACATGTCCTAAGAACTTTACTTCCTCTAACCAAAATCCACACTTAGAAAGCTTTGCGTACAACTTCTTCACTTTTAGTACCTATTAAACCAGCCTCAAGTGACGCTCATGCTCCTCGTGGGTTTTCGAATAGATGAGAATATCATCTATGAACACAACCACGAATTGATCTAAATAGGGTCCAAAGATCCTATTCATGTAATCCATAAAAATTGCGGGAGCATTCGTCAAACGGAAAGACATCACATTGAACTCAAAGTGTCCATACCGAGTTCGAAAGGCGGTTTTAGGAATGTCCGAATCTCTAACCCTAATTTGATGGTAACCAGACCTCAAATCGATCTTAGAAAACACTACTGCTCCTTTCAACTGGTCCATAAGATGTGTTCTCCTTCTTGAAATTCGAGAGGTTTCCTTCTCTTGTCAGCATAGCTCTTCTGCCTACTCTGAGCAGTGAGGATTCTTTCCCTAATTCTCCTTATTTGTTTGGTTGTCTCTTCTACCAAATCAGGGCCCAAAATACTTTGCTCTCCTAGGTCACACCAACAAAGTGGTGATTGACACTTTCTACCATACAAAGCCTCATAGGGTGCCATCCTAATGCTAGTGTGGTAACTATTATTATATGCAAACTCAATCAATGGAAGTTGTTTGTCCCAACTTTTTGGCTGGTCTAAGACACATGCTCTTAGCATATCCTCAAGGGTTTGAATTGTTCTTTCTGATTGTCCATCAGTTTGAGGGTGATAGGCAGTGCTTAGACACAACCTTGAACCAAACGCCTTTTGCAAAGCTCCCCAAAATCTTGAGGTGAACCTTGGATCCCTATCTGAGACAATGGTTTTGGGTACTCCATGGAGCCTTATTATCTCTTGGATGTATTGCTGAGCTAACTTTTCCAAAGGGTAGTTTGCTCGAATGGGTAAAAAGTGAGCAGATTTGGTCAATCTATCCATAATTACCAATATGGAGTCATGTCCGGTAGGCGTTCTTGGCAATCCCATCACGAAATCCATGGATATTCCTTCCCACTTCCATTCGGGGATTTCGAGAGGTTGCAGCACTCCGGAGGGTTTTTTATGCTCTATCTTCACTTTTTGGCATACCAAACATTTTTTTTTACTATATTTGCTATATCTGCTTTCATCTTTGGCCACCAGAACATCTTTTTTAGGTCATGGTACATCTTGGTTATACCGGGGTGTACACTAAATTAACTCTTGTGGGCTTCTTCCAAAATGCTAGCTCTCAATCCTTCATTTGCAGGTACACAGATTCTCCCTTGGTATCTCCACACTCCTTCCTTATCCTGGACAAACTCTTTCAACTTTCCTGCTTCGACAAGGGTTAAGGTTCTAAGGAAATCCTCATCTTCCCTTTGGGCTTGAATTATTTGATCCTTAAAGCTACTGGTTACACTTAGTTGGCTTAACCGAATTTGTTCTGAAGTCCCCCTATATCCTAAGTTGAGGTTCTTAAAATCTTCTATCAGCTCATTTTCTTTCACCATGAGCCAAGTGGCATGCAAGGACTTACGACTCAAAGCGTCTGCTACCACATTTGCCTTTCCTGGGTGGTTGTTCAACCCAAAGTCATAGTCCTTGAGAAACTCCATCCAATGCCTTTGTCTCATATTGAGTTCCTTTTGGTTGAAGAGGTATTTCAGACTTTTGTGGTCAGAAAAGACTTCAAACCTTACACCATAAAGATGATGTCTCCAGATTTTTAAGGCAAAGACAATAGCCGCTAGCTCTAAGTCATGGGTTGGGTAATTAACTTCATGGGGTTTGAGCTGTCTAGAGGCATAGGCTACTATATTCCTATTTTGCATCAAAACACATCCTAGTCCTCTTCCCGAGGCATCACAATACACCTCAAATTTTTCTTTTGGGTTAGGTAGGATTAGGACAGGGGTAGTGGTCAACTTCTTCTTTAGTTCTTGGAAACTCTCTTCACATTCTGGGCTCCATATAAAAGCTGAATTCTTCCTTGTTAGCTTGGTGAGGGGTAAGGTAATTTGGGAAAATCCTCTAATGAACTTTCGGTTGTAACCGGCTAGCCCTAGAAAACTCCTAATCTCCTTCATAGTGGTAGGGGTTTCCCATTGTTGCACTGCTTCTATCTTACTTGGGCCTACTGCTATTCCCTCATGTGACACTACATGACCTAAGAACTTAACTTCCTTCATCCAAAATTCACACTTGGACAACTTTGCATAAAGTTTCTTGTTCCTCAACACCTCCAACACCACTCATAAGTGTTCTTCGTGCCCTTCTTCAGTTCTAGAGTAAACTAGAATGTCATCGATGAACACTATTACAAACTTGTCCAAGTATGGTCTAAATATCCTATTCATGTAGTCCATAAACACTGCCGGTGCATTGGTTAACCCAAACGACATCACATTAAACTCATAATGTCCATATCTAGTCCTAAAGGCAGTCTTTGGTATGTCCTCCTCCTTCACTCGAATCTGGTGGTATCCTGATCGCAGATCTATCTTGGAAAACACTTGGGCTCCTCTTAATTGGTCCATGAGGTCATCTATTCTAGGCAAAGGGTATTTATTTTTTATAGTCACTTTGTTTAGCTGCCTATAATCTACACATAATCGCATACTCCCATCCTTCTTCTTGACAAACAGCACTGGGGCTCCCCATGGTGAAGCGCTGGGCCTAATGAATTTCTTCTGTAGTAGTTCCTCTAATTGCTTCTTCAACTCTGTTAACTCGGCCAATGGCATCCTATAAGGAGCTATAGATATGGGTCCTGTTCCCGGTACCAAATCTATAGAAAACTCAATCTCCCTTTTTGGAGGAAATTCAGGTATGTCATCAGGAAAAACATCTGAGAATTCCTTTACTACAAGGATCTTTTCTAGAGCTTGCTCCACTTCTTTCTCACTTGTCATTAGGAAGACATATCCTCGCTTTTCATTCCTACTATCCCCCATGATAATGGAGTTTAGGTATAGTCATACCTTTCTATCAAGTTTAGAGGGATTGGGTAAAGATGGTTTGGGAAGAAATACTAGTGACTTATTTGCACAATGTAGTAACACACGGTTAGCCAAAAGCCAATCCATGCCCAAGATTACATCAAAACCAGACAAGGGTAGACAAACTAAATCATGATGAAAAATCCTATCAGCTACCTCAAATTCACAATTTAGGCAGGCTTGATCAGTTCTAACAGTATTTATAGTGGGTGTAGAGACAACTAAGATGATTTTTAAGGCAAATGTATACAACCTCAACTTATTAGCACAATCATATGAAATGAATGAATGTGTTGCGCCAGAATCAAACAATACAATTCAGGGTTTTCCATTAATTATGCACTTACCTTGAATCAGATCATCGGATTCTGAGGGCATCTCAGCAGTGATAGCAAACACGCGTCCCTGTGCCTTAGGCTTAAGTGTAGAGGACTGATTGAACTTTAGGCACTCTCTAGAATAGTGTCCTGCCTGTCCACACCGATAACAAACATTCTTATTAAATCTGCATTCCCCTCCATGTATCCTTCCACAAGTGGCACAAGGGGGTCTAGTCATAGGTTTAGGGATAGCAGCCATCCTAGGTCGATTAACAGCTTGTGTCCTAGGTTGATTCATCATAGGGTGTTGGGGTTGTTTCCCTTTAAATCCACCTCCTTGGTAGGGTTTCTTGTGAGGGGGTGGGAACCCTCGGTGACCTTGTTGAGCAGACCTCTTCCTATTCTCTTCAACTCCGTGGGCAACTAGCTGGCGATTGCAACTCTCAGCCACTTGGCTTTTGCTGACTAAAGATGCATAGTCAGTGACCTCTAGTGGAGCCACAGATGCCAAAATGTCTGGCCTCAAACCAGTCTCATATTTCATGCATTTCCAAGCCTCGTTGGGATCCCTTTGGTAGCTAGTTGAGTGTTTGATCAGTTCTTCAAACTTAGCTGTGTACTCAGCCACACTTCGATTTCCCTCTGTCAGCAATAGAAATTCTACTTCCTTTGCCTTCTTAACCGGATCTGGAAAATATTTCTTATGGAACGTGGCATAGAAGACCTCCCATATAATCTGTATGTCAGCACTTTTCGAGCAAGCCCTTTGCACCCTTCCACCACGCGGCAGCCTCTCCTTTCAGCATATAAGTAGAGAATGCTACCTTTTGTTCATCAGAGCATTCTACCACTGAGAAAACCTTCTCCATCTCTTGAATCCATCCGTCAGCTATTTTGGGGTTAGTTGTCCCTTTGAATTCTGGAGGTCCAGCCCTCTTGAATTCTGAGAATTTTCCATGTTCTTGGTTCCCAACTGATTCCTCTGACCTCCTATTCATCTGCTCCATCATCACTGTTGCTTGTGCTTGCATAGCCCTATCCATCTCCTGGAATGCATTTGCCAGTTCATCACGATTACCTCCACCGCGTGCCCCATGCGTACGTCTGTTTGCTGCCATTAGTTCCTAGACACACCAAACAATAGTCATCGAGTTGATCAGGCTCAATACTATAGCTAAGCATGGTAGCAACTATGGCAGTATCACAAGACGATCATGCATTTCTAAATCCTATATCCCATCATACAGATAAGATTAATAGCATGATATCATAGACAGAAGCATAGTCAGTCCATTCCTTAGGCTTAAATAGGATGAACTGCTCTGATACCATAACGTAACACCCTAACAGAACCCCACTGTGCTTAAGTTCACATTTGGATTCTATTAGTTATCACTTATGCCTTGTATTTATTTTCTTTTGAAATTAACTTAGAAAAATAGTGGAAGTTTTTTTTTTCTTTAAATAAATTAATTTTTTGAAAACTTAAGCCTGTAACGAGAAGTGAAATACATAGCGCTTTTATAGATAATAATCAAGTTACATTGCGCACTTAATTAAATAAGTGGAATAAGAGACTAAGTGTAGAACTATTATCACATAAACTGGAATAAAATCACTTAATACATAAGTCACAACAGGGCATATATCATACTGATAAGTTATTACAAATAACAATATAAGTTCTACTATTACTAATTGTTTCTCACAAACTATAATGTAACTAAAGCTCGGAATGCTCCTACTTGAAAGGTTTGAAATCTTCACGCGCTACCTCCTTCCTCATTTCTGACTTTGTTGCTCGAGGTGGACACGTCTGTCTCTGGTAACGACAACGGAAAATAAACATAGGAGTAAGAAATACATGATTTCTCAGTACGAGTTCCTACTTGTACTAAAAGTGTCATCGTTGTCGTCCCAGTCACTTCAGGTTTATTATAAAAAGGTGAACAGATAAGAATTCAATTATCAAACTTTCACAAACGTGATTAGCCGAAGTGCAATTACTTTTAAACTAATCTTGAACATTAGCAGAAATATCCATTCAGTATTTCATCAAGCATACATATAAGCATATCATGAAAAACCACTAATAAGCAATAATCATTTAGGAGCTGCATGCATTTCATGATTACTCATCCTCAACATTCACTTGTTTAGTGATCATCATTTTTCATTTATTTCATCAACATATTTCTTAATTACTCACGGGATGAATGCATCAATGCCTTAGACCTCCCTAAAGGGTAATGAGCTCATACCGTGGCCGTCGCCACAACCTTTTTGGTTTCCTTTCCGTTACCGTGATCTCAACGGTTTAGGGGGTTAAGCCGTGAGTTTAGCTCAAGTTCATTTTTCCAGACTTTGATTGCTACTTTTTCAAACTTTACTTTTATTTTCTTTTTGTTACCGTAATCTCATGGGCAATCAATCATTCATCCTTATCATTTCATAACTCATCACCATACATTCACTTTACTATAATTCACTTCATGAAACATGGATAATATCATGTAAATCTCATAGTAAACATTTTCATAAATGATTCATTTTAAGCAACCAAAGTTATCAAGTTGAGTTCCTAGTGTTCCTAAGAGGTAATGGATGTCTTAGTATTATCTTTTTCTCTTAGTGTTCTTTGTACTCTTAGAATTCCATTAATACATTAATGCACTTCAAAATATTATTATAGGTTCTTTATATATTTTTATTATGGTTTTCATATAACTCTTGAAGATTATTATTCTACTTAAATTCTTAAAATTCTCTCTTTACTAGACTTGATTCTTTTATTTATAGTTTTGACATCTTTTAGAAGAAAGTTTATAATTCTCTGTATACTTGTTATCTCAGCTTAGTAAAGGTAGTTCCAAATTCCTAACTCATCAAATTTTAGCATTTACATCTTTGGAATAGTGTAAATCAATTGTAAACCATGCATAGGAGGGTTCCCAGGAAAGAGAGGTGGGTCACAATGGACATGCTTAAATACCAAGTCTTTCCTTAGCGTAACCTTTCCAAACTGCACTTTCACAGTACACTATCCCGAAATTTATTTCTCATTCTGTATTTACGAGGTACAAAGCTTTATACATAACATACATGGGTGTATTCCTATATATGTTAGCTCTCTAACAAAGTTGAAATCAGTCCATTTGCATTTTTCTAGAGTGAGTTACACCTATTTTACTACTACAAGGTCAACTTTAAAGTTTCAGTCTTAGGCTCTACTTTAAAAAATTATTTCTTGAGCTAGAAAACTCCGTTTTGGGTGATTCTTTTTGGAGAATGTTCTATAATGTGTCTAGTTTATAGTAAAATTATTTTAACTTCGAGATGCTTGATATTTTATGAACGGTAGTTTTCGAAGTACCTGCTGCCAGAAACAACTAGAAATTCCAGCACCTACCATTTTCATATCTCAAGTTACCTTTATTAAATCAGGTTTCACATACAATCTTTTCAAGTTATATTTGAGCTTGATAACATCATAAGAGTACTCATAACAGATAGAACATGTCATATTTCTAAAAATATACTTTTCAAATCATTCAAAACTTTTGACAATAACTCAAACTTGAGGCATTCTATCAAGGTTAGATGCCAACAATGCTTGAACAATTAAAGATGAAGCTCCTACCTCTTGTGTAGGGTCTAAAAAGGGTCCTTCTCTTCTTCCTTAAGGTTTGAACAAGAGTCTTTAGAGTGGATGACCCTCCTTGAATCTTGGCTCTAGAACTTGAGTGCTTAAGAAAATATTTCTCACTAGAGTTAAAGATTGTAACTCTTGTGAGGGCTAGTGAAAGTTTGAACTTAGGATTTAAGTGTTTGGATGAAGTTTAGAGGATCAAGAGAAGTCTTTAAGAAGAATGATAGAATAAGAAAGAAAGAAAACTTAGGGAGTTTCTGAATTGAAGAGAGTTTGAGAAGTATTTATAGTGGAAAGATTAGAGAAAAAAACAGAAGAAGGAAAGCACTTGGAGCATGATTTATGGAAACATGTTGGCTGAATTTTGGGATGAAAATGCTCCTTGTTTTGTGCAAACATGTTTCCATCTTTTGTGCAAACATGTTTTTGTGCAAACATGTTTCCATGTTTTGTGCAAACATGTTAGATGAAAATGCTCCAAGTTTTGTGCAAACATGTTTCCATGTTTTATGCAAACATGTTGCATGAAAATGCTCCATGTTTTGTGCAAAGATGTTAGTGGAGATTTTCTAACCTTTAGTGCATGTATGTGATTCAGAAATGTGTATGATGTATGTGGTTAAATTATTGTGTTATCATCTTAATCCAATGGCTTAGATTCATTCTTGTCTAAAGACAAGTCTAGGGATTTGTGCAAATGGCATTATAGTAATTTCTTTAACTAAAACAAGGATATTTTTGTAATTAGACAATGATAGTGGTATTCTTGTAATTCCATTCATAGAGTAAGGGTATCTTTGTCATTTAATAAGGCAAGGGTAGTTTGGTAATTTCCTTTACATAGCAAGGGCATTTTCGTAATTTCCACTAAGTGATGGCATTTTCATAATTCTTTGCATTTTTCTCTAGACATACTTAAGTAGTCTATTTGTTGTGTTTCATAACATTTGTCCAGATTCTCTTGGTTTTTGCTATCGCTAATTAATATTTATCTTAGTTATAAATTTGGGGATGTTACACATTCCACAACCAATGTGGGTCTGGAGAAGGCAGCAGGGGCTCCTTGAGGTTCCTTGTTCTTGGCCTCGCTGGACCCTCCTTGGTTGTTGTTCCGAGGACCGCCCGATCCTCCTTGTTGGTTGTTGTGGTTTCTGTGGCCATTATGCTTGAAAGGTGGTCTTTGGTATTGCTTGGATGGTTGATTTGAGGGTGTCCTCTGTTGTTGTTCTTGTTCGACCTGGTGGTTATGGTATGGGTTGAAGTGATTCCTTAACTGGTTTTGATGTTGTAGCTTGAACCTTGGGCCTTGAGGTCCTAGCCCTTGGAGGCGCTCTGCTCTTTTGGCACTCAGCTTCTTGTGTCCCTCTTCAATGATGCGACACTTGTTAACTAAGTTAGGGAAGTCGTTGATCTCCATGTGTGCAACTGCTACGTTAAGCTCGGCCCTAAGTCTGGCCTCGTACTTAACGTACTTCCATACTTTATCAGGATTCCCTTAGAAAACCCATGAAAACTTGATCAATTCTTCAAATTTCATCGTGTACTGGGCTACAGTGGACCCTCCTTGGATCAGTTGAATAAACTCTATGTCCTTTGCATTTCTCACAGACTTGGGGAAATACTTCTTGTAGAAGTAAGTCTTGAATAGCTCCTAATTGATGGGGGTACCAGTGGACTCTAGCAGTTCTCGGGTGCCGGTCCACTATAAATCAGCGTCAGACTCCATCATATATGCAGCAAAAGTGACGTTCTGTTCCTTAGAATAGGCGACCACAAAATAGATCTTCTCCAAGTTCTTGATCCATTCGTCAACTTTGTTTTGGTTCATGGCTCCTCTAAAGGTTGATGGATTCACCTTGTGAAACTCTCTGAATCGGGCTTGTTCCAACACTTCGGCAGTAGGGGGACCATGTACAACATTTCCTTGTTGATTTATGCAGTCGAACATGCATTCCATGGCTCTCACCATCTCCCGAACAGCTATCGCGGTCTCGTTGTCTTGATTCCCATCATTGGTAGCCCTATTCTGTCATCTGGGTGCCATTGGTTCCTAAACACACAAGTCAATAAACACTGAGGTGATCAAGCTTAATATTTCATGCTAGATGAGCTAGTTACCATGGCACACGCAAATAGACAGGGGTCATGCATATCTATCCTATAGCTTATCTCTATTAGCTAAGTACTACACATGACATAACTATTACATCATGCTTAAAAAGCATGGTCAGTCCAATCGTCAGGCTCCATGAGAATCGAACTGCTCTTATACCAAAATGTAACGCCTAATATTTAACTTAACATGCCGAGGACGTATTACAGTTAATTATTAGTTATTACTCTTTTGTCTCATCTTTTAATCAAAATACTTAGCAGAAAATAGGGTAAATTTTTTTTTAAACATAACACAAAAACATAAGCCGCGCTCGCTAACATAAATTGAGCATTTGAACACAATTAGCGTAAAAGAATAAGCAAGTCATACACATGTCTAGTAGCACACCATTCTTTGAACGTGAAACACAACTTCATTAGATAACATAGTTAAAATACAACAGGAACAAAGTTGCACCCTAATATAATGGGTTGAGCTTTCAATACATGGAAATAAAAGAAAGTACAGGAAAGCATTAAAATACATGTAAAGCAGGAAAGTACATGAAATGTGGAAATCAAAGCCAGCTACATCTCCCTCACACTACCCCATGAATGCCCATAGTAAAAGATACTATATGAAAAGGGATCCTCATGACTGCCTGGGCACTCAAATGGGCTACTCCATTAAGATCTACTGGCGACGTTGATCCTCAGGTGACAGGGGTATATACCTAATGAACTGCGTGAGCTCCTTCGGTGTGTGTAGACAAAACGGGGATGGACATGACCTCCGTGCCCTGATTGCATCTCCGGTCACCAAGCTAGCTGGGGCTGAGTCACTGTGTCTTCGCTACCTCTGCCAATATCCATGGGTACCGTTGGGGTAGAACCATTTGAGTAGATGTGAGTAGGGGAGTCCTCGAACGAATTGGTCTCCGATCGCCTCGAGCAGGGAACATACTCAGGGTAGTCACGTATGGCCGAGGCAAACAGGTGAGCATGATGAGTCTGCTCATCCCGGGGGCAGGTGTGCTCAAAGATCAGATCATCGCTGTAGGGAAAAGTTAGAGTGAATCTAAAGCTGGACACTGGGTATACAAAAGGACATCCCATGTACCCAAAAATACGCACGGTGCATCGATCCTCAAAGTGATAGGAACGGTGGTCCGGGTCGTAATGCACCTCCCAAACTAGCGTGTCAACAAAAATCACGAACGACGCCATCAGCCTCTGAAAACGTAATGGAAAGAAAGAGAGAGAGGGAGTGAGAATCTTTATTAAAGAATCTCAGTAGGGTAACCTCTTATCTAAGTGACATCGTCAACATCCTCAGGAACCTTGGGTTTTATTTTAAAAAGGTGAACATGCATAAAGTTCATTATTTGGTTTTAAACATAATCATCCAAGGTTTGTTCATTTTAGATCGAATCTTAATGTCATGTATGCAACATAGTAAAGCATGAATTCAGAGTAATACATTATGCAAGTAATCAATAGAACACAACATCAAGAAACATTAACATATAAGTGGCATAAAGTGGCATATAACTTCTCATGTAAAACGTTTTCTCTTCTCTTAACTGTGTGACATTAAAACATCATACTTTGCATCATAGGGCCACCCTAAAACATCTCTAGGTTATGAGCTCATACCTAATTACTCATCACTAGTTCTTACTTATCCTATGATAAGCGTAAACACAATAATCCCGACTTCTAGAGCACAGGCTAGGGCGCATAAGGATCACCTATCATAACCTTTAATTCGGGGAGTCCATATGATTATTTCCTTCTTTGAAATGCTCTACTGGCATCTAGTACATAGTGAATTATCCGCTTTGGCAAGCTCAATGTCAATACCCTCACGAATTTGCCTTCTCCCCACCGAGTGGGAGAAATGCGTCTCAGTACTATGTCACATTTAAAATCTCATGAAGTTTAAAAAACTTTCTTAAGTATTCAAATTTGATGGAAACTCAACAGCATATTGGCTGTATACCGAATTTACTCAAATTTGCTTTATGCCACATAAACTTATAGAGCATGTACTTTCTCTTTTAATTCCATAATCAAAGTAAATCACTAAAGTCATATAAACATATCCACCATAGCACATGCATCAACACACCATAACTTGAATTAATACAATCACTATGTCATTTATTCTATGGCATCTCACACCTTTAATCCTTACTGGTCTTAAGCTTATAATTTGATTAATCTAATATTTGTTTTTAACCTTCTATGCACCTATAGGCTCTCAACTAACAATTCTCACTAATTCTTGGGCTTAGTAACAAATCCAAACATAATTAGGCAGTTTTGATTTCATAAGATCACGGGGTTTGAGAAACTATGTCTTTGACCCTTTTTAGGTTCTGTCTTTACCTAAGGTGCTATAGTCAATTCCTAAACCAATTATGAGGAATTCCTACACATATATACTAATTATAAACCATTTTTACTATGTTTAATCACGCTGGAATAGAATATAAAATTTTAGTTTCTAAGTGCTCTAGAAATCTCTTTTCTAATCCTTTCTAGTTACTTGTTTTCCTAGCATTCACAAATTAATTCTAACATCAAGTAATCATGATCTTCACACATTTAAACATGTTAAAACAACATCAAACAGCAGCCAAATCACCAAGGCAGAACAGAATCCATACATCACAATATAATCCATAAAATCACATTTTTATCACACATGAATCACTAGTTTCACTTGAAATCATTTTAGGACTTCTAAAACTCTTTGGAAACCAATTTATTTCTTTGAAATCATCAAAATATAAGTAAGGGTAGTAGCTGTATTAATTTGTTCATGGTTGAGATTTAAAACATAAAAACATGTTTATAACATTCTTTAAGTTCACCTATGATTAAGAAAATCCTAAGACATAGGTTATTGGCACTTGTGGCTAGATGAAATTTATACTAAGTCCATCACCATCACATGGCTAAATTGTACATCCAACATATCCTCTTTTTTCTTGAGATAAAGGGGCAAGTCTTTGAGCTCTAGAATCCTTAAGTGATGGCAAAATATAAATGTGCTATGCACTTCATTTTATTCTTCATTAGGAAAGTAAAGTGAGGGTTTAAAATAAATGAGATGCAATTTCATCTTATCTTTAAAATTTAGGTGATGTCTTGAAAAATAAACATGACAATGCAAGTTCATTTCTTTATTCTTGGGAGTTTAGTGTTGACATGAAAATAAACATGAGTGCAAGTTCATTTTAGTTTTACTAGAGCTCATACAAGACCTTAAAAGACCAATAATATCCTCGACCCAACACTTATCTAGCAAGACAAAGTGAGCTTTAGAGTTCTTTGCACCAAGGTTTTCAAGAAAACCTCATGGTTTGAGCATCATCATCAAGCTCAAGGAAATGGACTAAGAGATCAAAATAGATAACAACATTTCTTGAAACAAAGTATAAAGAGAATCACACCATATTCTTTATTTTATGCCCAAGAGCTCCTATCTAGAGTAAACTCTAGAACATGCCGGCCAACTTGAAGGTTGATAAGGGTAAGTTTTGGGCTCTTTGAAAACCAAGTGATATATTTTCCTTAAGTAAACCTTTAGTGAGCTACGTTGCATTTTCATCAAACTTTGTAAAAAGAAAAGGAAGGGAAACCGAAACCATAAAAGAAAGAAAAAGAAAGGAAAAACCAAAATGCTTCAAGATCAAGAACAAGTTTCAAGCTTTAGAGGTTCCTCAAATGACAATCACAAGCCCATTATTTTGAAACCTTATCATCAAGCTAAAAAAAATTTTTCAAACCAAGCCTCATAGCAAAAATCAAAAAGAGAGGACAAAGAGTTTGAACCAAAATAAACTAGAACTTTTCATACCAAAACATGAATATAAAAAGGACAAAAAAAAAAACTTTTGAAAACAAAACCCCTACCAAGTGGTATTTTTATGTTGGAAGGAAAAAAGAGCTTGCTCTTGAAAAGAAAATGAGAAGAAAATTCCTCTCCAAGTGATGATAATGATTTGGCCAAGGAGAAGGAAAAGGAAAGGAAATGTGTTTTGTGTGAGCTTGTGTTTGAGAAAGGAAGCTTTGGTGTTTGGGTGATGATTTATGGTGGTGGTATGGTGGTTTGAGGTTGTAACGTGTAACATCCCCAAATTTATAACTAAGATAAATATTAATCTTAATTATCGATAGCAAAACCAAGAGAATCTGGACAAATGTTATGAAACACAGCAAATAGACTACTTAAGTATGTCTAGAGAAAAATGCAAAGAATTATGAAAATGCCATCACTTAGTGGAAATTACGAAAATGCCCTTGCTATGTAAAGGAAATTACCAAACTACCCTTGCCTTATTAAATGACGAAGATACCCTTACTCTATGAATGGAATTACAAGAATACCACTATCATTGTCTAATTACAAAAATATCCTTGTCTTAGTTAAAGAAATTACTACAATGCCATTTGCACAAATCCCTACACTTGTCTTTAGACAAGAATGAATATAAGCTATTGGATTAAGATGATAACACAATAATTTAACCATATAAATCATACACATTTCTGAATCACATACATGCACTAAAGGTTAGAAAATCTCCACTAACATCTTTGCACAAAACATGGAGCATTTTCATCCAACATAACATGGAAACATGTTTGCACAAAACATGGAGCATTTTCATCCAACATGTTTGCATAAAACATGGAAATATGTTTGCACAAAACAAGGAGCATTTTCATCCCAAAATTCAGCCAACATGTTTCCATAAATCTTGCTCCAAGTGCTTTCCTTCTTCTGTTTTTTCTCTAATCTTTCCACTATAAATACTCCTCAAACTCTTCAATTCAGAAACTCCCTAAGTATTCTTTCTTTCTTATTATATCATTCTTCTTATGTTCTTCAAAGACTTCTCTTGATCCTCTAAACTTCATCCAAACACTTAAATCCTAAGTCCAAACTTTCACTAGCCCTCACAAGAGTTACAATCTTTAACTCTAGTGAGAAATATTTTCTTAAGCACTCAAGTTCTAGAGCCAAGATTTAAGGAGGGTCATCCATTCCAAAGACTCTTGTTCAAAGCTTAAGGAAGAAGAGAAGGACCCTTTTTAGACCCTATACAAGAGGTAGGAGTTTCTTCTTTATTTGTTCAAGTATTGTTGGCTTCTAACTTTGCTCATGGATAGAATGCCTCAAACTTGAGTTATTGTCAAAATTTTTGAGTAATTATATTTTTAGAAAATACAACATGTTCTATTCTGCTATGAGTACTAACTCAAATATAACTTAAAAGATTGTATGTGAAACTTGAGTTAATAAAGATAACTTAAGACATGAAGATGGCAGGTGCTGGAATTTCTAGTTATTTCTGGCAGTAGTTACTTCGAAAATTAGTGTTCATAAAATATGAAGGATCTCGAAATGAAAATATTTTTATTATAAACTAGACTCATTGTAGAACACTCTCCAAAAAGAATCACCTAAAACGGAGTTTCCTAGCCCAAGATATAAATTTTTAAAATAGAGCATAAGGCTGAAACTCTTAATCTGACCTTGTAGTAGTAAAATAGGTGTAACTCACTCTAGAAAAATGCAAATGGACTGATTTCAACTTTGTGGAAAAGCTAACACATCTAAAAACACACTTATGTATGCTATGCATAAATTTGTACACTACGAAAATATAGAATGAGAGATATAATTTCGGAACAGTGTGCCGAGAAAGTCTTGAAGGTAGCGTGATACTATGAGAGTGCAATTTGGAAAGGTTCTGGCTAAGGAAAGACTTGGTATTTAAGCGTGTCCATTGTGACCCACCTCTCTTTCCTGGGAATCCTACTATGCACAATTTACAGTTGATTTACACTAATATAAGATGATAGTGCTACAAATTTTATTCTAAAAGATGTCAGAACTCTAAATAAAAGATTCAAGTCTTGTAAAGAGATAATTTTAAGGATTTAAGTAGAATAATAATCTTCAGGAGATATATATAAAAGTCATAATAAAAATATATAAAGAACCTCTAAAAATATCTTAAAGGGTATTAATGTATTAATGGAAATACTAAGAGTACAAAGAAGACTAAGAGAAAAAGATAATACCAAGATATTCATAACCTATTAGGAACATTAGAGACCTAACTTGATAACTTAGGTTGCTTAATATGAATTATCTATGTGAATGTTTACTATGAGATTTACATGATATTGTCTATGTTACATGAAGTGATATACAGAAATGTGAATGTATTGATGAGATATGAAATGATAATGATAAAATGATTGACTGTGCCATGATTTATTAATGTGCATACATTCATGTTTCAAATGAAATAATAAATAGACCAACTCACTGCTTAATCCTCTTTGAGGATTAAGGTATTGATGATTTCACTCAATGAGAATAAAAGTAAAACCTGAAAAAGTAGCAATGATAGTCTGGAAAAGTGGACTTGAGCTAAACTCACGGCTTAACCCCCTAAACCGTTGAGATCTTAGCAACGGAAAGAAAACTAAAAGGTTATGGCGACGGCCACGGTATGAGCTCATTACCCTTTTAGGGTGGTCTAAGGCATTGATGCATTCATCCCGTGAGTAATTAAGAAATATGTTGATGAAATAAATGAAAGATGATGATCACTAAACAAGTGAATGTTGAGGATGAGTAATCATGAAATGCATGCAGCTCCTAAATGATTATTGCTTATTAGTGGTTTTACATGATATGCTTATATGTATGCTTGATGAAATACTGAATGGATATTTCTGCTAATGTTCAAGATTAGTTTAAAAGTAACTGCACTTCCGCTAATCACATTTGTGAAAGTTTGATAATTGAATCCTTACCTGTTCACCTTTTTATAATAAACCTGAAGTGACTGGGATGATAACGATGACACTTTTAGTACAAGTAGGAACTCCTACTGAGAAATCATGTATCTCTCACTCCTATGTTTATTTTCCGTTGTCGTTACCAGAGACAGACGTGTCCACCTAAAGCAACGAAGCTGTAGCAGAGGAAGGAGGTAGCGCATAAAGATTTCAAACCTTTTAAGTAGGAGCATTCCGAGCTTTAGTTACATTATAGTTTGTGAGAAACAATTAGTAATAGTAGAACTTATATTGTTATTTGTAATAACTTATCAGTATGATATATGCCCTGTTGTGACTTATGTATTAAGTGATTATATTCCAGTTTATGTAATAATAGTTCTACACTTAGTCTCTTATTCCGCTTATTTAATTAAGTGCGCAATGTAACTGGATTATTATCTATAAAAGCGCTATGTATTTCACTTCTCATTCTGTGCTTAAGTTTTCAAAAATTAATTTATTTAAAGAAAAAAAAAACTTCCACTATTTTTCTAAGTTAATTTCAAAAGAAAATAAATGCAAGGCATAAGTGACAACTAATAGAATCCAAATGTGAACTTAAGCATAGTGGGGTTCTATTAGGGTGTTACATTATGGTATCAAAGAAGTTCATCCTATTTAAGCTTAAGGAATGGACTGACTATGCTTCTGTCTATGATATCATGCTATTAATCTTATCTGTATGATGGGATATAGGATTTAGAAATGCATGATCGTCTTGTGATACTGCCATAGTTGCTACCATGCTTGGCTATAGTATTGAGCCTGATCAACTTGATGACTATTGTTTAGTGTGTCTAGGAACTAATGGCAGCAAACAGACGTACGCATGGGGCACACGGTGGAGGTAATCATGATGAACTGGCAAATGCACTCTAGGAGATGGCTAGGGCTATGCAAGCACAAGCAACAGTGATGATGGAGCAGATGAATAGGAGGTTAGAGGAATCAGTTGGGAACCAAGAACATGGAAAATTCTCAGAATTCAAGAGGGCTGAACCTCCAGAATTCAAAGGGACAACTAACCCCGAAATAGCTGACGGATGGATTCAAGAGATGGAGAAGGTTTTCTCAGTGGTAGAATGCTCTGATGAACAAAAGGTGGCATTCTCTACTTATATGCTGAAAGGAGAGGCTGCCGCGTGGTGGAAGGGTGCAAAGGGCTTGCTCGAAAGTGCTGACATACAGATTATGTGGGAGGTTTTCTATGCCACGTTCCATAAGAAACATTTTCCAGATCCGGTTAAGAAGTTAAAGGAAGTAGATTTTCTATTGCTGACATAGGGAAATCGAAGTGTGGCTGAGTACACGGCTAAGTTTGAAGAACTGATCAAACACTCAACTAGCTACCAAAGGGATCCCAACGAGGCTTGGAAATGCATGAAATATGAGACTGGTTTGAGGCCAGACATTTTGGCATCTGTGGCTTCATTAGAGGTCATTGACTATGCATATTTAGTCAGCAAAAGCCAACTGGCTGAGAGTTGCAATCGCCAGCTAGTTGCCCACCGAGTTGAAGAGAATAGGAAGAGGTCTGCTCAACAAGGTCACCGAGGGTTCCCACCCCTTCACAAGAAACCCTACCAAGGAGGTGGATTTAAAGGGAAACAACCCCAACACCCTATGATGAATCAACCTAGGACACAAGCTGTTAATCGACCTAGGATGGTCACGTCCCCTGAACCTATGACTAAACCCCCTTGTGCCACTTGTGGAAAGATACATGGAGGGGAATGCAGATTTGGTAAGAATGTTTGTTATCGGTGTGGATAGGCAGGACACTATTCTAGAGAGTGCCTAAAGTTCAATCAGTCCTCTACACTTAAGCCTAAGGCACAGGGACGTGTTTGCTATCATCTTTGAGATGCCCTCAGAATCCATTGATCTGATTCAAGGTAAGTGTATAATTAATGGAAAACCCTTAATTGTATTGTTTGATTCTGACACAACACATTCATTCATTTCATATGATTGTGCTAATAAGTTGAGGTTGTATATATCTGACTTAAAAATCATCTTAGTTGTCTCTACACCCACTATAAATACTGTTAGAACTGATCAAGCCTGCCTAAATTGTGAATTTGAGGTAGCTGATAGGATTTTTCATCATGATTTAGTTTGTCTACCCTTGTCTGGTTTTGATGTAATCTTGGGCATGGATTGGCTTTCGGCTAACCGTGTGTTACTACATTGTGCAAATAAGTCACTAGTACTTCTTCCCAAACTATCTTTACTCAATCCCTCTAAACATGATAGAAAGGTACGACTATACCTAAACTCCATTATCATGGGGAATAGTAGGAATGAAAAGCGAGGATATGTCTTCCTAATGACAAGTGAGAAAGAAGTGGAGCAAGCTCTAGAAAAGATCCTTGTAGTAAAGGAATTCTCAGATGTTTTTCCTGATGACATACCTGAATTTCCTCCAAAAAGAGAGATTGAGTTTTCTATAGATTTGGTACCGGGAACAGGACCCATATCTATAGCTCCTTATAGGATGCCATTGGCCGAGTTAACAGAGTTGAAGAAGCAATTAGAGGAACTACTACAGAAGAAATTCATTAGCCTCAGTGCTTCACCATGGGGAGCCCCAGTGCTATTTGTCAAGAAGAAGGATGGGAGTATGCGATTATGTGTGGATTATAGGCAACTAAACAAAGTGACTATAAAAAATAAATACCCTTTGCCTAGAATAGATGGCCTCATGGACCAATTAAGAGGAGCCCAAGTGTTTTCCAAGATAGATCTGCGATCAGGATATCACCAGATTCAAGTGAAGGAGGAGGACATACCAAAGACAGCCTTAGGACTAGATATGGACATTATGAGTTTAATGTGATGTCGTTTGGGTTAACCAATGCACCGGCAGTGTTTATGGACTACATGAATAGGATATTTAGACCATACTTGGACAAGTTTGTAATAGTGTTCATCAGTGACATTCTAGTTTACTCTAGAACTGAAGAAGAGCACGAAGAACACTTAAGAGTGGTGTTAGAGGTGTTGAGGAAGAAGAAACTTTATGCAAAGTTGTCCAAGTGTGAATTTTGGATGAAGGAAGTTAAGTTCTTAGGTCATGTAGTGTCACATGGGGGAATAGCAGTAGACCCAAGTAAGATAGAAGTGGTGCAACAATGGGAAACCCCTAGCACTGTGAAGGAGATTAGGAGTTTTCTAGGGCTAGCCGGTTACTACCGAAGGTTCATTAGAGGTTTTTCCCAAATTACCTTACCCCTCATGAAGCTAACAAGGAAGAATTCAGCTTTTATATGGAGCCCAGAATGTGAAGAGAGTTTTCAAGAACTAAAGAAGAAGTTGACCACTACCCCTGTCCTAATCCTATTTGACCCAAAAGAAAAATTTGAGGTGTATTGTGATGCCTCGGGAAGAGGACTAGGATGTTTTTTTATGCAAAATAGGAATATAGTAGCCTATGCCTTTAGACAGCTCAAACCCCATGAAGTTAATTACCCAACCCATGACTTAGAGGTAGCGGCTATTGTCTTTGCCTTAAAAATCTGGAGACATCATCTTCATGGTATAAGGTTTGAAGTCTTTTCTGACCATAAAAGTCTGAAATACCTCTTCAACCAAAAGGAACTCAATATGAGACAAAGGCGTTCGATGGAGTTTCTCAAGGACTATGACTTTGGGTTGAACTACCACCCAGGAAAGGCAAATGTGGTAGTAGACACTTTGAGTCGTAAGTCCTTGCATGTCGCTTGGCTCATGGTGGAAGAAATGAGCTGATAGAAGATTTTAGGAACCTCAACTTAGGATATAGGGGGACTTCAGAACAAATTCGGTTAAGCCAACTAAGTGTAACCAGTAGCTTTAAGGATCAAATAATTCAAGCCCAAAGGGAAGATGAGGATTTCCTTAGAACCTTAACCCTTGTCGAAGCAGGAAAGTTGAAAGAGTTTGTCCAGGATAAGGAAGGAGTATGGAGATACCAAAGGAGAATCTGTGTACCTGCAAAAGAAGGATTGAGAGCTAGCATTTTGGAAGAAGCCCACAAGAGTCAATTTAGTGTACACCTCGGTATAACCAAGATGTACCATGACCTAAAAAAGATGTTCTGGTGGCCAAAGATGAAAGCAGATATAGCAAATATAGTGCAAAAATGTTTGATATGCCAAAAAGTGAAGATAGAGCATCAAAAACCCTCCGGAGTGCTACAACCTCTCGAAATCCCCGAATGGAAGTGGGAAGGAATATCCATGGATTTCGTGATGGGATTGCCAAGAACGCCTACCGGACATGACTCCGTATGGGTAATTGTGGACAGATTGACCAAATCTGCTCACTTTTTACCCATTCGAGCAAATTGCCTTTTGGAAAAGTTAGCTCAGCTATACATCCAAGAGATAATAAGGCTCCATGGAGTACCCAAAACCATTGTCTCAGATAGGGATCCAAGGTTCACCTCAAGATTTTGGGGAGCTTTGTAAAAGGCGTTTGGTTCAAGGTTGTGTCTAAGCACTGCCTATCACCCTCAAACTGATGGACAATCAGAAAGAACAATTCAAACCCTTGAGGATATGCTAAGAGCATGTGTCTTAGACCAGCCAAAAAGTTGGGACAAACAGCTTCCATTGATTGAGTTTGCATATAATAATAGTTACCACACTAGCATTAGGATGGCACCCTATGAGGCTTTGTATGGTAGAAAGTGTCAATCACCACTTTGTTGGTGTGACCCGGGAGAGCAAAGTATTTTGGGCCCTGATTTGTAGAAGAGACAACCAAACAAATAAGGAGAATTAGGGAAAGAATCCTCACTGCTCAGAGTAGGCAGAAGAGCTATGCTGACAAGAGAAGGAAACCTCTCGAATTTCAAGAAGGAGAACACATATTCTTGCGAATTACTCCTACAACAGGTATAGGTCGTGCAATGAAAGTCAAAAAGCTAAGCCCTAGATTCTTAGGACCTTTCCAAATCCTCAAAAAGGTAGGTCCCTCCGCCTACCAAATTGCATTACCTCCAAATTTGTCTATCCTACACAATGTTTTTCATGTGTCCCAATTGAGAAAGTATCAGTCAGACCCCAGTCATGTGTTTGAGCTAGAAACTATACAATTAAAAGATGACTTAACTTTTGAATTACCACTGATGAGGATCGTGGATCACGGCATCAAGCAGCTGAGAAACAAATCTGTATCTCTGGTCCGAGTAGCCTGGGGACAAGATGGAATGGAAGAGCACACATGGGAGCTCAAGGAAGCTATGCGAAAAGAATTTCAGAACCTATTCACAGGTATCAAATTTTGAGGGCAAAATTTTTAATAAGAAGGGGAAAAATGTAACATCCCCAAATTTATAACTAAGATAAATATTAATCTTAATTATCGATAGCAAAACCAAGAGAATCTGGACAAATGTTATGAAACACAACAAATAGACTACTTAAGTATGTCTAGAGAAAAATGCAAAGAATTATGAAAATGTCATCACTTAGTGGAAATTACGAAAATACCCTTGCTATGTAAAGGAAATTACCAAACTACCCTTGCCTTATTAAATGACGAAGATACCCTTACTCTATGAATGGAATTACAAGAATACCACTATCATTGTCTAATTACAAAAATATCCTTGTCTTAGTTAAAGAAATTACTACAATGCCATTTGCACAAATCCCTACACTTGTCTTTAGACAAGAATGAATCTAAGCCATTGGATTAAGATGATAACACAATAATTTAACCATATACATCATACACATTTTTGAATCACATACATGCACTAAAGGTTAGAAAATCTCCACTAACATCTTTGCACAAAACATGGAGCATTTTCATTCAACATGTTTGCACAAAACATGGAAACATGTTTGCACAAAACATGGAAACATGGAAACATGTTTATGTCATCACCTAAAACTCCTAGAGCTCAAAGACTTGCCCTCTGTAACACCCTAATAGAACCCCACTGTGCTTAAGTTCACATTTGGATTCTATTAGTTGTCAGTTATGCCTTGCATTTATTTTCTTTTGAAATTAACTTAGAAAAATAGTGGAAGTTTTTTTTTTAAATAAATTAATTTTTTTGAAAACTTAAGCCTCAGAATTTAGAAGTGAAATACATAGCGCTTTTATAGATAATAATCAAGTTACATTGCACACTTAATTAAATAAGCGGAATAAGAGACTAAGTGTAGAACTATTATCACATAAACTGGAATATAATCACTTAATACATAAGTCACATACAATCTATAAAGACAAGGATATTGTAGAACTATTATCACATAAACTGGAATATAATCCTTGTCTAACATGGAAACATGTTAAAGACAAGTCTAGGGATTCGTGCAAATGACATTGTAGTAATTTCTTTAACTAAGACAAGGATATTTTTGTAATTAGACAATGATAGTGGTATTCTTGTAATTTCATTCATAGAGTAAGGGTATCTTCGTCATTTAATAAGGTAAGGGTAGTTTGGTAATTTCCTTTACATAGCAAGGGCATTTTTGTAATTTCTACTAAGTGATGGCATTTTCGTAATTCTTTGCATTTTTCTCTAGACATACTTAAGTAGTCTATTTGTTGTGTTTCATAACATTTGTCTAGATTCTCTTGGTTTTGCTATCGCTAATTAAGATTAATATTTATCTTCGTTATAAATTTGGGGATGTTACATTTCTCCCCTTCTTATTAAAAATTTTGCCCTCAAAATTTGATACCTGTGAATAGGTTCGAAAATTCTTTTCGCATATCTTCCTCTCGCCCCCATGTGTGCTCTTCCATTCCATCTTGTCCCCAGGCTACTCGGACCAGAGATACAGATTTGTTTCTCAGCTGCTTGATGCCATGATCCACGATCCTCATCGGTGGTAATTCAAAAGTTAAGTCATCTTTTAATTGTATAGTTTCTGGCTCAAACACATGACTGGGGTCTGACTGATACTTTCTCAATTGGGACACATGAAAAACATTGTGTAGGTTAGACAAATTTGGAGGTAATGCAATTTGGTAGGCGGAGGGACCTACCTTTTTGAGGATTTGGAAGGGTCCTAAGAATCTAGGGCTTAGCTTTTTGACTTTCATTGCACGACCTATACCTGTGGTAGGAGTAATTCGTAAGAATATGTGTTCTTCTTCTTGAAATTCGAGAGGTTTCCTTCTCTTGTCAGCATAGCTCTTCTGCCTACTCTGAGCAGTGAGGAGTCTTTCCTTAATTCTCCTTATTTGTTTGGTTGTCTCTTTTACCAAATCAGGGCCCAAAATGCTTTGCTCTCCCGGGTCACACCAACAAAGTGGTGATTGACACTTTCTACCATACAAAGCCTCATAGGGTGCCATCCCAATGCTAGTGTGGTAACTATTATTATATGCAAACTCAATCAATGGAAGCTGTTTGTCCCAACTTTTTGGCTAGTCTAAGACACATGCTCTTAGCATATCCTCAAGGGTTTGAATTGTTCTTTCTGATTGTCCATCAGTTTGAGGGTGATAGGCAGTGCTTAGACACAACTTTGAACCAAACGACTTTTGCAAAGCTCCCCAAAATCTTGAGGTGAACCTTGGATCCCTATCTGAGACAATGGTTTTGGGTACTCCATGGAGCCTTATTATCTCTTGGATGTATAGCTGAGCTAACTTTTCCAAAGGGTAATTTGCTCGAATGGGTAAAAAGTGAGCAGATTTGGTCAATCTATCCACAATTACCCATATGGAGTCATGTTGGGTAGGCGTTCTTGGCAATCCCATCACGAAATCCATGGATATTCCTTCCCACTTCCATTCGGGGATTTCGAGAGGTTGCAACGCTCGAAGGGTTTTTGATGCTCTATCTTCACTTTTTGGCATACCAAACATTTTTGCACTATATTTGCTATATCTGCTTTCATCTTTGGCCACCAGAACATCTTGTTTAGGTCATGGTACATCTTGGTTATACCGGGGTGTACACTAAATTGACTCTTGTGCGCTTCTTCCAAAATGCTAGCTCTCAATCCTACTTTTGCAGGTACACAGATTCTCCCTTGGTATCTCCACACTCCTTCCTTATCCTGGACAAACTCTTTCAACTTTCCTGCTTCGATAAGGGTTAAGGTTCTAAGGAAATCCTCATCTTCCCTTTGGGCTTGAATTATTTGATCCTTAAAGCTACTGGTTACACTTAGTTGGCTTAATCGAATTTGTTCTGAAGTCCCCCTATATCCTAAGTTGAGGTTCCTAAAATCTTCTATCAGCTCATTTTCTTTCACCATGAGCCAAGCGGCATGCAAGGACTTACGACTCAAAGCGTCTGCTACCACATTTGCCTTTCCTGGGTGGTAGTTCAACCCAAAGTCATAGTCCTTGAGAAACTCTATCCAACGCCTTTGTCTCATATTGAGTTCCTTTTGGTTGAAGAGGTATTTCAGACTTTTATGGTCAGAAAAGACTTCAAACCTTACACCATAAAGACGATGTCTCCAGATTTTTAAGGCAAAGACAATAGCCGCTAGCTCTAAGTCATGGGTTGGGTAATTAACTTCATGGGGTTTGAGCTGTCTAGAGGCATAGGCTACTACATTCCTATTTTGCATCAAAACACATCCTAGTCCTCTTCCCTAGGCATCACAATACACCTCAAATTTTTCTTTTGGGTCAGGTAGGATTAGGACAGGGGTAGTGGTCAACTTCTTCTTTAGTTCTTGGAAACTCTCTTCACATTCTGGGCTCCATATAAAAGCTGAATTCTTCCTTGTTAGCTTGGTGAGGGGTAAGGTAATTTGGGAAAAACCTCTAA
Organism: Dalbergia cultrata; assembly: GCA_031216105.1. Lineage (NCBI taxonomy): Eukaryota > Viridiplantae > Streptophyta > Magnoliopsida > Fabales > Fabaceae > Dalbergia > Dalbergia cultrata. The sequence goes on along the minus strand of CM062344.1, from coordinate 36,155,772 downwards.
TGAACCTTTGGTAGTAACTGGCTAGCCCTAGAAAACTCATAATCTCCATCACAGTGGTAGGGGTTTCCCATTGTTGCACCACTTCTATCTTTCTTGGGTCTACTGCTATTCCCCCATGTGACACTACATGATCTAAGAACTTAACTTCTTTCATCCAAAATTCACACTTGGACAACTTTGCATAAAGTTTCTTGTTCCTCAACACCTCCAACACCACTCGTAAGTGTTCTTCGTGCTCTTCTTCAGTTCTAGAGTAAACTAGAATGTCATCGATGAACACTATTACAAACTTGTCCAAGTATGGTCTAAATATCCTATTCATGTAGTCCATAAACATTGCTAGTGCATTGGTTAACCCAAACGACATCACATTAAACTCATAATGTCCATATCTAGTCCTAAAGGCTGTCTTTGGTATGTCCTCCTCCTTCACTCGAATCTGGTGCTATCCTGATCGCAGATCTATCTTGGAAAACACTTGGGCTCCTCTTAATTGGTCCATGAGGTCATCTATTCTAGGCAAAGGGTATTTATTTTTTATAGTCACTTTGTTTAGCTGCCTATAATCTACACATAATCGCATACTCCCATCCTTCTTCTTGACAAACAAAGACTGGGCTCCCCATGGTGAAGCGCTGGGCCTAATGAATTTCTTCTGTAGTAGTTCCTCTAATTGCTTCTTCAACTCTGTTAACTCGGCCAATGGCATCCTATAAGGAGCTATAGATATGGGTCCTGTTCCTGGTACCAAATCTATAGAAAACTCAATCTCCCTTTTTGGAGGAAATTCAGGTATGTCATCGTGAAAACATCCGAGAATTCCTTTACTACAAGGATCTTTTCTAGAGCTTGCTCCACTTCTTTCTCACTTGTCATTAGGAAGACATATCCTCGCTTTTCATTCCTACTATCCCCCATGATAATGGAGTTTAGGTATAGTCGTACCTTTCTATCAAGTTTAGAGGGATTGGGTAAAGATGGTTTAGGAAGAAATACTAGTGACTTATTTGCACAATGTAGTAACACACGGTTAGCCGAAAGCCAATCCATGCCCAAGATTACATCAAAACCAGACAAGGGTAGACAAACTAAATCATGATGAAAAATCCTATCAGCTACCTCAAATTCACAATTTAGGCAGACTAGATCAGTTCTAACAAAGATTTATAGTGGGTGTAGAGACAACTAAGATGATTTTTAAGTCAGATATATACAACCTCAACTTATTAGCACAATCATATGAAATGAATGAATGTGTTGCGCCAGAATCAAACAATACAATTAAGGGTTTTCCATTAATTATACACTTACCTTGAATCAAATCATCGGATTCTGAGGGCATCTCAAAGTTGATAGCAAACACGCGTCCCTGTGCCTTAGGCTTGAGTGTAGAGGACTGATTGAACTTTAGGCACTCTCTAGAATAGTGTCCTGCCTATCCACACCGATAACAAATATTTTTACCAAATCTGCATTCCCCTCCATGTATCTTTCCACAAGTGGCACAAGGGGGTCTAGTCATAGGTTCAGGGACAGCAGCCATCCTAGGTCGATTAACAGCTTGTGTCCTAGGTTGATTCATCATAGGGTGTTGGGGTTTGTTTCCCTTTAAATCCACCTCCTTGGTAGGGTTTCTTGTGAGGGGGTGGGAACCCTCGGTGACCTTGTTGAGCAGACCTCTTCCTATTCTGTTCAACTCGGTGGGTAACTAGCTGGCGATTGCAACTCTCAGCCAGTTGGCTTTTGCTGACTAAAGATGCATAGTCAGTGACCTCCAGTGGAGCCACAGATGCCAAAAGGTCTGGCCTCAAACCACTCTCATATTTCATGCATTTCCAAAACTCGTTGGGATCCCTTTGGTAGCTAGTTAAGTGTTTGATCAGTTCTTCAAACTTAGCTGTGTACTCAGTCACACTTCGATTTCCCTGTGTCAGCAATAGAAATTCTACTTCTTTTGCCTTCTTAACCGGATCTGGAAAATATTTCTTATGGAACGTAGCATAGAAAACCTCCTCAGAATCAGATGTCAGCACTTTCGAGCAAGCCCTTTGCACCCTTCCACCACGCGGCAGCCTCTCCTTTCAGCATATAAGTAGAGAATGCCACCTTTTGTTCATAAGAGCATTCTACCACTGAGAAAACCTTCTCCATCTCTTGAATCCATCTGTCAGCTATTTCGAGGTTAGTTGTCCCTTTGAATTCTGGAGGTCCAAATTTCTTGAATTCTGAGAATTTTCCATGTTCTTGGTTCCCAACTGATTCCTCTGACCTCCTATTCATCTACTCCATCATCACTATTGCTTGTGCTTGCATAGCCCTAGCCATCTCCTGGAGTGCATTTGCCAGTTCATCGCGATTACCTCCACCGCGTGCCCCATGCGTCACGCCTGCTTGTCGCCATTAGTTCCTAGACACACCAAACAACAGTCATCGAGTTGATCAGGCTCAATACTATAGCTAAGCATGGTAGCAACTATGGTAGTATCACAAGACGATCATGCATTTCTAAATCCTATATCCCATCATACAGATAAGATTAATAGCATGATATCATAGACAGAAGCATAGTCAGTCCATTCCTCAGGCTTAAATAGGATGAACTGCTCTGATACCATAATGTAACACTCTAATAGAACCCCACTGTGCTTAAGTTCACATTTGGATTCTATTAGTTGTCACTTATGCCTTGCATTTAATTTATTTAAAAAAAAAAACTTCCACTATTTTTCTAAGTTAATTTCAAAAGAAAATAAATGCAAGGCATAAGTGACAACTAATAGAATCCAAATGTGAACTTAAGCACAGTAGGGTTCTATTTGGGTGTTACACCCTCTTCATCCTAAGAAAAAGATAAACATGGAAACATTCCTTGGAATGTACATTTCGGCCATGTGATGATAATGAAGCTAGAATGAGTTTCATTTAGTCACAAGGACCTATAATCTATGTCTTAGGAATTTTTTCAAGCATAGATGACTACGACGAATATTTTAAGTATGATTTCATGATTTAATTTCCTTTTGAGATTATTTTGAAATGGTCACTGCCCTCGTGTATTTTATGGAGATTTTAAAGAAATAAATTGTTTCCTAATGAGTTTTATAAGTTTTAAAAAGGTTCCAAGAGAAACTAGCCATTTATGAGTTTTAGAAAACAAAGTTCTATGTGTCATATGATGTTATTATTTTCGATTCTGCCTTGTTATTTTCCAACACCTTAAATTCTGTTTTGGGTGGTCTATATGTGTTTAAATACCTTACCAATTGTATGATAATTGTTCTAGGCATCTTAGGTATGCTTAGTAACTCTATATGTTTGAAAATGTGATTTCTAGAACTCCTTAGGAACTGAAAATATGCATTCTGTTCCAGCCTTGATAGAGTTTGTAGAATCATATTATATCATGGTTAGATGAGTGAGAATGACTCATAATTGGTTTAGGTATTAATTATTGCATCATAGAAAAAGTCGGTAATGAGAAAGGACCTAAAATGCAACTTCTGGAACACCATAATTCATCAAAACATGTTTACTGCCTATGCTGTCCAGCCATAATTAATTAGGTTCTAGGACTTAATAAATTGTGGTAATGAGGCTAATCAATCCCTTAAAGGCACAAGAAAATAATTTGGAAGTTTTAGGTTACCCGATTAGGGGTTTTTACTTTCAAGGGAATGGTTGTGTGCCCTATTTGATTGATGAATTTATGTGTTATCTCATGACTTATATGATGCTATGAGATGATGGAATTGCATGTTATTGTTCTCTTAAGAACCCTAGAGATGCCTATGTTAAAGTTATATGAAATATGTAACATGCATGATTTATGTGGCATCTTGTTATAACATGCTAAGACTCAATGTGACATAAAACTATGTGAAAATGATCCTTTGAATCCATCAAAAGGGATGGAGGATGAGGTGATTCTAGCCCCCTAGCCCGTACTTTATGTCGGGACCTTAGCTTATTAGAAGGGATAAGTCTTTATGCTAGTGATGACTAGTGAGGTAAGAGCTCATAACCTAGAGGTTTCTCAAAAGGGAGAACAATTAGGGTGGCCCCATGTTCAAAGTAAATGTCTTAATGTCACCTAAGTAACCAAGATAAGATACCATGTACCAAGTCCTATGTTTTATGCTTTATGCAATATGATCCATGTACCATGTACCAAGTACCATGTTTATGCTTTATGATCTGTGATCTATGCACCATGTACCAAGTTTTATGCTCTATGATTTATGCTTCATGTTATAAATTCTATGCTTTATGCTCCATGTCATATGTTTTATGTTTCATGTTCTATGTTATAAGTTAGTTATGTTGCCGCATATCATAACAAATTATGATCCATCCATATAAGTACAAGAGTGTATGTTAAAAAGAACGGGCCTCGGTAATTAACGTTTTAGAACTTTATAATTGTACTATTATATGCCACTTTTTAGAAGTAACCCGAGGTTCCTGGAGACGTAGTTGATGACACTTACAGAAGAGGAAAACCCTACTGAGTTTCTTTAGTAAAGATTCTCACTCCCCCTACCTTTTATTCCTTCATGTCTTCAGATTCAGATGGCGACCTTTGTACTCTTCGTTGATACGCTGACTTGGGAGTTTCATTTTGACCCCAATCACGGATCATATCACTTCGAGGGACGTTGCTCGGTTCGTGTGTTCGTGTTCGTGGGGCGCCTTTTTGCGCATCCTGTACAAAGCTATCGTTTGTCTCCTACCTCTCCCTATGGTGCTAACATGGTGTTTGAGAGAGCCCGTCCCCATGACTAGCGGAGGTTTCGTACTCGCCCATCCGGATCAGCTGTTAAAGATTTCCCTGACTATGTACCACGCTCGAGGTTGTCAGAGACTGACCCTGAGGAGGATGAGCCTACGCACATCTACTCGGAGGATTCTGCCTCCACTCTCCTTCTTATGCCTGCGGAGAGTTAGGACACGGTAATGCAGCCACAGTTGGCACGGAGGCAAGCCATGCGCCTTAGGCACGGAGGCCATGCATGACCATCCGGTGTACCTGTCCCCGGGGTGTTACGTCCATGGATTGGATATGTCCCCCTATTCCCCAGCTAGCAGCCATAGAGGCTTTCAGAGAGATTAGTGCACACACGCCACCTTAGTTTATGGTGACCTTCTTTTGTTTAGAGGTCATCTACATTAGGTGCACTATGTAGGTTTATTTCCATGTATACGCAGTTTCTTTGTATTTGCATATTTTAAATTATGTATTTGAACTAAGCTCACCACCATGGTGGGTAAATTTATATATATATTCAGTATGTGATGTTATGTGATGTTGTGGAGCCATTTAATGTTTATATTTCTGCACTTTATGTTACCGTTATATATGCTACGCGCGGCTCATATTTTAAAGAGTTTTTTTTAAAAAAAGGCTCGTATTTTCCTTTAAATAGTTTCAAAGGTAGCTAAAGTTAAGTCTAGAAGTAACGACTAATATTTAGCCTCAGTACGTACTAGTAGTATTCAAGTTGAGTATTAGGGTGTTACATTTGAGGCCCTAAAATTGATTCCAAGAGAAAACTAGCAACTTGAGTGCAGTTGAAAATGTGATTTATGCAATTATTTGTGTTTTAAATTTCGGCCACTACCCTAGAATCATGGCCACTGTTTGATGCTGTTTTTATAAGTCAGAATGTATATAAATTATGTTTGAGTGAAGGAAAAATTATTTATATTAGGAACAATAAGTAACTAAAAAAGATTAGAAATGTGAGTTTTAGAACCCTTAGAAACTAGGAATTTGAGATTCTGTTCCAGCATGTTTAAATATAGTAAAAGTGGTTTAAAAGTGGTTTATAGTTAGTATATATGTGTAGGAAATCCCTCATAATTGCTTTATGAATTGATTATAGCACTTTAGGAGAAGACAGAACTTAGAAAGGGTCAAAGTTATAACTCCTAGACACCCGTAATTGTGAAACATAGATTCTACCTTATGCTAATTAGAATTTATCATAATCATAATGATTAGTAAGAATTATTGGTAATGATTCCCTAGGTGAATAAAAGGTTAAGAATGGATATTAGATTAATCAGATTTGAAGTTTAAGATCTGTGAGGATTTAAGGGCATGAAACGCCATAGGACTAATGACATAATAAGTTTATTAATTCAAGCTATGTTGATGCATGTGCTATGATGAGATTGTTTATATGACTTTAGTGATGTATTCTGAAGTGTGGAATTGAATGTGAAAGTACATGCTTTATAAGTTTATGTGGCATAAAGCAAATTTGAGGAAATTCGGTATACAGCTGTTATGCTGCCAAATTTCCATCAAATTTAAGGACTTAGAAAGTTTTTTAAAAATATGAGATGCGTCCTGGGTGACACTTGTAACACCCCAATTTATCTGTCTGAGCTAAAATGACCAAAATGCCCCTGAGGTCATTTTCCACCTAGAATTCGAGGATAGCCGACCTAGCAGTCCTCGAAGGGCCAACTCAATGTTTGAAGGGGATTAGATGGCTTTTGAATGCTTTCAGAAACAAAAATCTCATTTTCTGAGGTTTCGGGTCAAACTGACCAAAATACCCCTATAGCGTTTTTACGCGGGTATAAGTGTCGCTGAGCCCAAAACTCCTCTAGATGGTTTTAAATAATATTTTTATATGTTTCATAACATCTGTTTAAGTCATGTTGGTCCCGAACAATTTTTGTATAAAATTATGATTTTGCCCATAGCATAGTGATTTTGAGCTTAATGATGTAATTAAGCGAACCTAAGCAATAGTAGACTCTAATCAAAGATTAATTAATTCCCATAATTAATATAGAGTCAAAATAATTTATTAAAGTTAATTAAAACCTAAAATTGCTGGGATTAAACTTAAATCTCTTTTTATAAATCAAGATTCTTTTTCAAGGAATCTTGAATAGTATTTTCTCTCTCTAATTCCTTAAATTAAGGAATTGTGTTTTTGCACAATCATATCATAAAATGAATTTTAAATTAGCTAATGAAGCAAGACCACTCCTAATCATGCTCTAATATTCCTAATTTCATAATTAGCTCACCTAAACACTTTCTTACAATTCCTAATCTTAAGCTTAATCAAATAAACACCTAAACACATCACTAAACCACAATTAGAATGACACAATTTCCTTCCCCATGTGCTATCTTGGCCAAAACCATCCCCCCCATATTTACCACATGATAAATTTTGTTGCACTAAAAGACTATACCTTAGACCATGCTTAACACATTACCTTGCACCTCACCTTGCACCATACTTGATCATACCTCAAACCATGCTTTGAATGACCAATTTAAATGAGATATTTTCTCTCCTTTTGGACTTGATGTATACGGCTAGCCCTTCCCCTCCATGCACAAGAATTATTTCATTTTAATTTAAAAAGAAACACTCAAAAGACTATGCTTGAAACCTTACCTTGAACCATGCTTCTCCATGCTTCTAAGAGCAAGTCTCTCACCTCATGTTCCATGAGGGAATCCCACGGCCTCACCCCCTCCATTCACTCCTCATTGTTTTGTTTTTCTATAAATACATATGCAAACGAACTTGAAAGAACCTTTAGATTATTTGCCAAGTTTAAGCTTAAAGCAGTCTTGCAAGTTCTCTCATTTCCTCTCTAAGTTTCAAGAGTTATCTTCTTCTTCATCTTCTTCATTTTCTCTTTGAGCCACCACATCACAACCTCAAAACCACCACACAACCACCTTGAACCACCATTCAAACACTAAAGCATCCTTCCTCAAACACAAGCTCACACAAAAACATATTCTTTTCCTTTTCCCCTACATTGGCCAAATCTTCCTCTCCACCTTGGAAGAACATTTTCTTTTCATTCTCACTTAAAGGACCAAGCTTTCATCTTCATACTTGGTAAGGGTTTTGTTTTTCAAAAGCTTTTCTTTTTATGATGTTATTTTTTATATGAAAGTGCTACTTTCCTGATGGTTCAAACTCTTTTTCTCTCTTTTTGTTATTAGTCATGAGACTTGATTTTTGAAAGAAAAACTTGAGCTTGATGATGAGGTTTCAAGATAATAATCTTGAGATTTGCATTTGAGAAACCTCTAAAGCTTGAAACTTGTTCTTGTTCTTGTAATGTTTTGGTTTTTCTTTCCTTTTCTTTTCCTTGATGGCTTCAGCCTCTTTCTCTTCCCTTTCAAAAAGTTTGTCAAAAATGTAAACCACCTCTCTATGTATTATGTTTCAAGAAATAATATTGTTTTGATTCTTTTAGTTCATTTTCTTTAAGCTTGATGATGATGTTCAAACCATAAGGTTTCTTTGAAACCTCGGTACAAAGAACTTTAAAGCTTACTTCGCCTTGCTAATATATGTGTTGGGTTGAGGTTTATGTTCCTTTAAAGTCTTGTATGAGCTCTAGTAAAGAATAAAATGAACTTGCATCCATGTTTAAGTTTATGCTATGCATATCATGTTTACTTTCCTTGTCATCACTAAGCACCAAGAATAAAGAAATGAACTTGCATTATCATATTTATATTTCAAGCTTTGCATCTCATATTTATTTTTCAAGTCATCACTAAAACTTTAAAGATAATAACAAGTTGCATTTCATATATATTTTATGCTCTCACTTTACTTTACAATGAAGAATAAAACAAGTGCATAGAATGTTTAAGTTTATGTCCTCACCTAAAGATTCTAGAGCTCAAAGACTTGCCCATGTATCTCAAGAAAAGTTTGGAAAATGGAGATGTTTTTATAAATGCATTTCGGTCATGTGATGAGGATGAGCTTAGAATGAGTTTCATCTAGTCACAAGGACCAAAAAACTACATTTTAAGGATTTTCTTAAGCTTAGATGAACTTAGCATGTGATATAAAAATGTTTTTATGTTTTTGAATCTCAACTATGAGCAAAATAAATTATCTACTGCACTTGGTTGTATTTTTATGATTTTAATGAAATAAAATGATTTCTAAAAGAGTTTTGAAGGTCTAAAAAGGTTCCAAGAGAAAACTAATAACTTATGTGCACTTAAAAATGTGATTTCATGAGATTTCATGACATATATGTTTTGGTTCTGCCTTGATGTTTTGCTCACTGTATGATGATGATTTTATTATGTTAGAGTGAGTGGTTTCATATGTATTTGATGTTAGAATTAATTTGAGAAAGCTAAGATAAGTTAGTAACTAGAAAAGATTTAAAATGAGAATTCTAGAACTCTTAGAAATAAGAATTATGGATTTTGTTTCAGCATGGTTAATAATAGTAATGATGGTTTATAATTAGTATATATGTGTAGGAATCCCTCATAATTGGTTTAGGAATTGATCTTAGTACTCTAGGAGAAGACCGAACTTAGAAAAGGTCAAAGTTGTAACTCCTAAGTACCAGTAATTGTAAAACATAGATTCTGCACTAATGATGTTTAGAATTGGTTATGATCGTAGTAATGAGTGAGGATAATTAGTTGTGAACCTATAGGTGCATAAGAGGTTAAGTTTGAATGATAAAGAACTTAGATTTCAAGTTTAAAACCCTAAGGGTCAAAGCATAAAACACCATAGGTTCCTTGATGCAATGAATTTATTAATTCAAGTGTGATGTGATGATGCATATGCTATGATGGGTATGTTTTGTGGCTTAAAGCTTATCATGATTATGAAAATTGAATGTGATAGTATATGCATCGTGAATTCTTGTGGCATAAAGCAAATTTGAAAGAAATTCAGTTTACAGCCGTTATGCTGCCAAATTTTCATCAAATTTGAGAACCTGAGAATATTTTCGAAAATCATATGAGATAAGTCTTGGGTGACACCGGTTCTGCCGAGCACCCCCAGGAAATGAATTTTTAAATGTGACATAATACTGAGATGCATTTCTCTCGCTCTGGTGGGGAGAAGGCAAATCCGTGAGGGTATGGTAGATGCAGCCTGCCAAAGCGGACAATTCACTGTGCACTAGATGCTAGTAAAGCATTTCAAAGAAGGAAATATTCCTATGGACTCCTCGAATTAAAGGTTATGATAGGTGATCCTTAAGCCCCCTAGCCCATACTCTAGAAGTTAGGATTATTATGTATCCGTGAGGGTATGGTAGATGCAGCCTACTAAAGCGGACAATTCACTGCGCACTAGATGCCAGTAGAACGTTTCAAAGAAGGAAATATTCCTATGGACTCCCTGAATTAAAGGTTATGATAGGTGATCCTTAAGCCCCCTAGCCCGTACTCTAGAAGTCGGGATTATTATGTTTACACTTATCATAGGATAAGTAAGAGCTAGTGACGACTAGTTAAGGTATGAACTCATAACCTTGATGATGTTTTAGAGTGGCCCATGATGCTAAGTATAATGTTCCTAAGTCACAAAGTTGAGAAAAGAGAAAAAGTTCCACTTGAAAGTTTATATGTCACTTTATGCCACATACATATGTTTCTTGATGTTTTGTTTGATTGATTTCTTGCATAAAGTATTATCATGCATTCATGCTATGCTATATTGCATTCATAACATTAAGATTCATTCTAAAAGGAACGAACCTTAGATAATTATATTTTATAAACCTAATAATGAACCTTATGTATGCTCACCTTTTTATAACAAACCCAAGGTTCCTGAGGATGTTGACGAGGTTACCTTATATAGGAGGTTCTCTACTGAGATTCTTTAGTAAAATTCTCACTCCCTTTCTTCCTCTCTTTCTTTTCCATCACATCTTTAGATCACGATGGCGACGTTCATGCTGTTCATCGACATTCCCACATGGGAGGTGCATTTTGATCCGGAGCATGGATCATATCATTTTGAGGGACGATGCATTGTTCTAGTCTTCATGTATGTAGGACGTCTCTTCACGCACCCAGTACACAGCTACCAATTCTCCCCTATGGAGATGACATGGTTTTTTAGTGTGCCCGCGTAACGAGAGGATTCTCCAGACGCAGACGACTACATCTACCATTCGTGACTACCCGGACTATGTGGCTCATTCCTAGCATTCGGAGGATGACCCCTCGGAGGATCTACTGACCCACATGTATAGCAAGAGCTCTGCCCCCATTCCTCGGTTTGTTAGAGAGGGGAACGAGGAGATTGTGACACAGCCGAGGCTGGCTAGGAGAGCCGAGATGCGCCCTCATCGCGAAGCACACATTCAGCCACAGTGAGTGCCTACTCTGGCCGAGTTTCGTCAGTGGATTGGTTTCATTCCTTCTTATCCCGGGTCACAGCAATAGAGGTCTTTTGGGCAACTAGTGCACACACACCACATATAGTTTAGGATAAACCTTCTTTTGTTATAGAGGTTATCCACCTTAGGTGCACTAGGGTATGGGTGTTATTTCTTATGCTTTCCTTGTATTTCTTATTTCAGTTGTATTCATGTTCTGTTGTACTAAACTAAGTCCCTCCTTTAGGTGGGCGTATTATGGTATTAATGCAATGTTTCCTTTGATGTGCATATGATTGACTACTGTTATGAAGTTACTTGATGTTCATGTATTGCACTTTCTTTTATATATGAGTTGTGCTTTATAATTGACGCTCATTGTAACACCCTAATTTTTAACCCAACTTTCTAGAACACATTAGGTTATTACTTCTTAGTCTCATCTTTTGTTAAAATACTTAGCGAAAATTACGAGTAAATTTTTTTTGAAAACATAAATCAAAGTGAGAGCCACATTCTTAGCTATCCGTGAGACAGAAATATAAAATACCAGTAACAAATCATCAAGAATATAGCAAGTAAGCATATATCATTAACACAACAATGAAGCCTTTCGTTAGATATGTAGTTAAGGTACATATTTAGTCACGCCCTTATAGGATCGGGCTGAGCTTGTAATACATCAAGAAAATGGGAAAGCAATAAAGTACATGGTTCAATAGAAGATAAAACTGCAATGCTACCCTCCTACCAAGCTATGAGTACTAAACTATAACCCCTCCCAAAAGATACTGCCGAAGGGAAGATCCTCGAAATGGCTCGTGAACTCGAAAAGCTCTCCGACGAGGTCTAGTGATGGCGGGGATCCTCGGGTGATGGAGGTAGGAATCTAGGGAACCGCTCGATCTCCTCCTGAGTGGGCCAGTGAAATGGGAAAGGAACATGTGTCGGCTAGACATGAGCTCCTCGGGTGGTCACGCCTTTATAGAAATGGGTTGAACTTGTGATACATAGGGAAAATGGAAATACAACAGAAATACATAAAAAAAAGAAAACATAGATAAATCACAACTACTCAAGTACACCTATGGTGGATAACCTCAATACAAAAGAAGGTTTATCCAATCTACATGTGAGTGTGTGCATTAAGCTTCCCCTAAGATGGCTACAACTTGAACCCGGGGTATAGCGGAATGTAACCAATCCACAGACGCAGTGTGGCAGGAGTAGGCACACGTGAAGACTAAGCGTGAACTCCTCGGTAAGGGTGCCTCTCGGTTCGCCTAGCCAGTCTTGGCTGCATGACAGTCTCCTCACTCTCGCCTCACACAAATTGAGAAGTAGGAGCAGAACTCTTGCTATACATATGCATCGGCAGGTCCTTAAAAAGGTCATCCTCCGAACTAGGAGACCGAGGCACGTAGTCCTGGAAGTCTCGAGGCATCGAACCACCAGTGTATGTCTGCAAAATCCTTTCATCTCACATTCGGGCACGCTAAAAAACCATCGCATCGTCATAGGGTGACATCAGGGAGAAACGGTAGCTCTATACAGGGTGTGCAAAGGGGCGTCCGATGAACATGAAGACTAGTACTGTGCACTGCCCCTTAAAATGATATGATCCGTGGTCCGGATCAAAGTGAACATCCCAAGTCGGCGTGTCGACAAAGACCACAAACGTCGCCATCACTTTCTGAAGATGTAACGAAAGAAAGAGAAGGAAGAGAAAGGAGTGAGAATTCTTACTAAAGAATCTCAGTAGGAGTCTCCTATCTTAGGGTTACATCGTTCACATCCTCAGAAACCTTGGGTTTAATTATAAAAAGGTGTGCATGCATAAAAGGGTTCATTATTAGGGTTTATAAAACCAATTATCCAAGGTTCATTTCTTTTAGCATGCATCTTGATGTTATGAATGCAACATATTAAAACATGAATGCATGGCAATACTTGAGCATATAAATCAACAAATCAAATCATATAGAAACAATTCATGTGGCATAAGGGCAATAACTCTCAAACGAAACTTTCATCAATATGTGTGACATCATTCATGGAATCTTTAGCAATGTAAAAGCCACCCTAATAATAAAAACTAGGCTATGAGCTCATACCTCAGCTAGTTGTCACTAGCTCTTGCTTATTATCTAAATAAGCGAATAATAAAATAATACACTCGACTACTTAAGAGTATGGGCTAGGGGGCTAGGGAACTCCTCTCTTAGGATATACCCTCTTTGAAATGCTTTACTGGCCTCGAGTGCACAGCAAATTGTCCGCTTTGGAAAGGCTCATGTCCAGACCCTCACGGATTTGCCTCCTCCTCACCGTAGCAGGAGAAGTACGTCTCAGTGCTTGTCACATAGAAATCTCTTGGGGTGCCCGGCTCAACTGTATCGCCCAGGGTTTTCAATCTCATATGGTACTTTAAAAACATTTTTCAACCCTTTTAGGTTCGACAGAAATTTGGCAGCATAACAGCTGTTAAACGAATTTCCTTCAAACCAACATTTATGGCACAAGCTAAAAACACAAACATGTTTCTCATTCAAACCTCATGCTTAAAATAAACTCATCTCTCAATCAATTCATCTCATCATAACTCATACATCATATACATCTCATCATCATCATAAAATTCAAGACTTCTTAGTGTCTTATGTCTTGACCCTTAAGGTCCTTAACTCACAATCTAAGTTATAAATCATGACAACTTAATCTCTCGGGTACCTACAGGCTCATATCTAAGTATTCCTCACCAATACTATGATCATAAATATCTCTAAACCTCAAGAGTACATAATCTAAAATTCTAACTTAACGGGTACCTAGGAGTCACAACAATGACCCTTTCTAAGTTCAGTTTGCTCCTAAGGCATCAAGATCAAGTCCTAAACCAATTATGAGTCATTCCTACACAGTTAAACTAATTTAAAACCATGATTATCATTTCTAAACCATGCTGGATAGAATCCAAAAAAATAATTTACTAAGGGATCTAAAACTCTCAAATTAATTCTTTTCTAGTTACTAACTTCTCTAATCTTTCACATATGAATTTTAACATTATTTATGCTCAAACATACTCATATTATCATCATCAAAACAGCATAAACAGTGATCAATCATAGCAAGGCAGAACCAAAAATCCATCTCCATAAAAAGGCATAGAACTTGATTTCTAAAGCACATAAAATACTAGTTTCTCTTGGAACATTTTTAAAACTATCAAAACTCATTTATAAACATTTTTATCATCCAAAATTCTCAAAATATTCTCAAGGGCAGTAGCTAATCTAAATTGATCTCAAGAGGTTTTCAAATCATAAAACTTTGTTCTAAACATTTCTTGGACTCACATGAGCTTAGAAAAATTATGAAACATAGATTTTAATACTTATAACAAATAAACCTTCTAGAGGCCGAAATCACAAGCTAGAGAACACCTATTTTTCAAGCCTTGTTTGAGACAATAATGGGCAAGTCTTTGAGCTCTAGGTTCTCTTAAGTGATGACATAAAAATAAATATGCTCATGCACTTGTTTTAGCTTTCATTAGAAAGTAAAGTGAGAACATAAAATAAACATAAGATGCAACTTATTATTATCTTTGATATTTAAGTGAGGACTTGAAATATAAACATGATAATGCAAGGCTTGAAATACAAATATGATAATGCAAGTTCATTCATTATCTTGGTACTTAGTGATAGCAAGGAAAATAAATATGATGTGCAAGGCATAAACTTAAATATGAATGCAATATTCATTTTAATCTTATTTAGAGCTCTTACAAGACTTTAGAGATCAACACAACCCAACACTTATCTCATCACAAAGAGAGCTTTAGAGTTCTTGAACCAAGTTCTCAAAGGAACTATGTGGTTCTTGAACATCATCATCAAGCTCAAAGAACAAGCTTTTTAAAAGAAAGCAAAACTTTAAGAAAAAAAATAAGAACCAAAACACATTCTTTTATGACACAAAATAGAAATAGAGACACTTTAAAAATTTTAACAAAACCTTTGAAGAGAAACTATGGAGGCCGAACTGCTTAGGAAAAGGAAAAAAGAAAGGAAAAATCAAAACTTCACCAAATAAAGAACAAGACTCAAGCTTTAGAGGTTCCTTGGAGATGAACACAAGGTTATCATCCATGAACTCTCATTATCAAGCCATCATAGTCATGAACAAAGCCTCATAGCCAAAATAGAGAGGAGGGGAAACAAAGAAAAGTTTCAAAAAGTAACCAAGAGAAAACTAGAGAAAAACACATTTTCAAGGAAAGCAAGTTTTAGAAAAACACTCCTACCTAGAGTGAAGATGAAAACTTGATCTTTTAAAAGGAAATGAGATGAACAACTCCTCCTTGAAGGATGATGATGATTCGACCAAGGGAGAATGGAGAGGATGGAGAAGTGTTTTGAGTGAGGTTGTGTTTGAGAGGTTTGATGATGATTCAAGGTTATGAGGTGGTGTTTAGAGATTATGAGGTGGTTATGTGAGGAAGAGATGAAAAGGATGAAGATGAAGAGGAAAGGAAGCTCTCTTGAAACTTGAGAGAAAACAAAGAATTCAAAAAAAGCTAGGAAACTTGAAACTTTGCAAATGATCTAAAGTGTTTGCAAGCTCAAGTAAGCAAGGTATTTATAGAAAATGAAAACAAATGAGAGCTCAATGGGAGGAGGGGCTGGCCGTAGCAATGAGGTAAGAGGGAAGAGAAAAATATCTCTTACAAATGGTCATTCAAGCATGGTTTGAGGTATGGAAGTTATGGGGCAAAGCATGGCTTCAAGTATGGTGATTTGGAGTGAATTTTCTTTCAAATTTGAAATGAAATATTTCTTCTAGAAGCAAGGAGGGCTGGCAGATTTTGAGCCACAAAAATAAAGGAAAAAAGCTTAATTTATCTAGTCATTCACTTAGCAAATCAAGCATGGATGAAAGTATGACAAAGTATGGTGTAAGTGAGGTGGAAGCATGGCCTTTAGAGTGCAAGAATTTGAGCATGTGATGAAAAATAGGGGAGGAGTGGCTTCGGCCAAAATGGACAGCAAGGAGGAAAGAAAAATCTTCCATGTAATTATGTGTTAATGATAGGTTTAAGTGTAGATTAGTTTAGGTACAAAGTTAGGAATCATTAAGTGTAAGTTAGGTAACTAAGAATGAGGCTTAGGAATTTTATGACAAGATCAAGAGTGCTCATACATCATTAGAGAATTTAAAACTCATTTATGAATAAACAATTGAAAACACAACCATAAACACCAGTGCCCAGCGATATTAAATGCATCACCATATCTAACCAAACACACCCTATCGCCTAGGAATGAGCTTAACAATATATATATACGCATCACCAAAAATTCCAACCAAACACACCCTTTTATAATCCAACCATACACACCCTTAATGAGCTCAAACCTAACTAGTTTTCATTAGATTTTTAAGAGGGTAAAAGAAGGAGTACATAACCTCTCTTACTCAATCTCTCATAAGCATGATAGACATAACATCTCAATAAAACATTTCGTCATAGCTCATGCATTACAACATCATACCTCATATAGATAAAGCTCATGCATCACAACATCGTACCTCATATAGATAAAGCTCATGCATTACCACACCATACCTCATATATCATCACATCATGCATATCACCATATCAAACTTGCATTACCAAACTCAAAGCAATAAAATCTCTTACTGTCTTACGTGTTGACCTTTAAGGTCCTCAACTCACAATCTAAGTTATAAATCATCATAACCTAAACTCTCGAGTACCTATAGGCTCATATCTAAGTATTCCTCACTCAATACTATGATCATAAACATTCCTAAACCTCAAGAATGTAGAATATTAAATTCTAACTTTACGGGTACCTAGGAGTCACAACAATGACCCTTTCTAAGTTCGGTTTGCTCCTAAAGCATCAAGATCAAGTCCTAAACCAATTATGAGTCACTCCTACACATTCAAACTAGCTATAAACCATGATTATCAATTCTAAACCATGCTGGACAGAATCCAGAAAAATCCATTACTAAGGGATCTAGAACTCTCAAATTAATTCTTTTCTAGTTTCTAAATTCTCTTATCTTTCACATATGCATTTTACCATCAATTATACACTAACATACTCATATTATCATCATCAAACAGCATACACAGTGAGCATATCAAGGCAAGGTAGAACCGAAAACCAACTCCATGAAAAAGCATAGAACTTGATTTCTAAAGCACATAAAATACTAGTTTCTCTTGGAATCTTTTTAAAACTTTCAAAACTCTTTAGTAAACATTTTTATCAACTAAAATCACCATAATACTTGTAAGGGCAGTGGCCATTCTAAATTAAACTCAAGAGGTTCTAAATTCATAAAATTTTGTTTTAGACATTTCTTGAACTCATATAAGCTTAGAAAATTTATGAAACTTAGATTTTAGTACTTGTAACAAATGAAACCTCTTAAGGCCGAAATTGAAAGCTAAAGAACACATATTTTTCAAGCCTTTGTTTGAGACAATAATGGGCCAGTTTTTGAGCTCTAGGTTCTCTTAAGTGATGACATAAAAATAAACATGATCATGCACTTGTTTTAGCTTTCTTTAGAAAATAAAGTGAGAGCATAAAATAAACATGAGATGCAACTTATTATTATCTTTGATATTTAAGTGAGGACTTGAAATATAAACATGATAATGCAAAGCTTGAAATATAAACATGATAATGCAAGTTCATTTATTATTCTTGATATTTAGTGATGGCAAGGAAAATAAACATGATGTGCAAGGCATAAATATAAATATGGATGCAAGATTCATTTTAATCTTATCTAGAGCTCTTACAAGACTTTACAAATACAACCCAACACTTGTCTCATCACAAAGAGAGCTTTAGAGTTCTTGAACCAAGTTCTCAAAGGAACTAAGTGGTTCTTGAACATCATCATCAAACTCAAAAGAAACAAACTTTTTAAAAGAGATCAAAACCTCAAGAAAAAGGAAATCAAAACTGAAATCTCAAGGGAAAGGAAACAAGGAACACCGAATCCAATAACAAGAAAAAGTGAAGGTGTTTCTTGAGCTAAAATCATTTAAGTGAGAAAATAAAGATGAAACTTAAAGAAAGTAGAAACTCAAGCTCTAGAGGTTCCTTTGAGATGAACACATGGTCATCATCTAGGAGCTCTCATCATTGAGCTATCATGTAAATAACAAGGCCTCATGGCCGAAAACAAGAAAAAGGAAAACAAAGAAAAGTTCAAAAAGAAACCAAGAGGAAACTAGAGGAAAGTCATATTTTCAAGCAAAACAAATTTTAGAAAACCACTCCTACCTAGAGTGAAAATGAAAACTTGAACTTTTGAAAAGAGATGACAAGAGCAACTCCTCCTTGAGGGATGATGATGATTCGGCCAAGGAGAAGAGAAAGGAAAGGATGAGTGTTTTGAGTGAGGTTGTGTTTGAGGTCAAGTGTTTGAGAGCTTAGGAGGTGATCTAAGGTGATGAGGAGGTGGTTTGAGACAATGAAATGATTATGTGAGGAAGAGATGAAGAAGATGAAGATGAAGAGGAAAGGAGAACTGTCTTGAAACTTGAGAGAAAAAGAAAGAACTCAAAGAAAGCTTGGAAACTTGAAACTTTGCAAATGATCTAAAGTGTTTGCAAGCTCACGTAAGCAAGGTATTTATAGAAAATGGAAACAAATGAGAGCTCAATGAAGGAAGGGAGAGGCCGTGTGGTTTCTTGGAGTTTGGAGGAGAAAATATCTCTTACAAGGTAGTCATTCAAGCATGGTTTGAAGTATGGAAGACATGGTGAAAGGTATAGCTCAAAGTATGGTAATTTCTCTTTGTCTGAAATTGAAATAATCCTTCTAAAAGGCAGAGAGGGCTGGCAGATTTTGAGCCACAAAAATGAGAGAAAAAGTCTTCTAGATGTTGTCCTATGAATCATGGATGAAAGGATGGAGGTTATAACTCAAAGTATGGTTTGAGGTGAGGTGGAAGCATGGTTTTTTGAGTGCAAAAATTCACACATGTGATGGAAATTAGGGGTATGGGTTTCGGCCAGGTTTGTACAGCCAAGGGGGGAGAGATTTTGTTTATGTAATTGGGTGTTAATGATAGGTTTAAGTGTAGATTAGTTTAGGTACAAAGTTAGGAGTCATTAAGCATAAGTTTAGGTGACTAAGAATGAGGTTTAGGAATTTTA
The DNA here is from genome assembly GCA_031216105.1 of Dalbergia cultrata. Taxonomy (NCBI): domain Eukaryota; kingdom Viridiplantae; phylum Streptophyta; class Magnoliopsida; order Fabales; family Fabaceae; genus Dalbergia; species Dalbergia cultrata. Next base: position 36,136,397 of record CM062344.1, on the reverse strand, counting down.
TGACAAGATTATGAGTGCTCATACATCATTAGGGAATTTAAAATTCATTTGTGAATAATCAATTGAAAACACAATTTCATGATTTAAGGAATTAGAGAGAGGAAACACTATTCAAGATTCGATGACTAGGAATCTTGAATTTAAAATAAGATTTTAAGTTGTAATTAAGCATGCTTAGGTTCTAATAAACTTTAATAAATTATTTTGACCTTAGATTAATTATGGAAATTAATTAATCTTCGACTAGAGCCTAATATTGCTTAGGTTTGCTTAATCATACGATTAAGCTTGAAAACACAAAGCTAGGGGTGTAACACCCTAATAGAACCCCACTGTGCTTAAGTTCACATTTGGATTCTATCAGTTGTCACTTTTGCCTTGTATTTATTTTCTTTTGTAATTAACTTAGAAAAATAGTGGAAGTTTTTTTTTCTTTAAATAAATTAATTTCTTAAAAACTTAAGCCTGTAACGAGAAGTGAAATACATAGCGCTTTTATAGATAATAATCAAGTTACATTGCGCACTTAATTAAATAAGCGGAATAAGAGACTAAGTGTAGAACTATTATCACATAAACTGGAATATAATCACTTAATACATAAGTCACAACAGGGCATATATCATACTGATAAGTTATTACAAATAACAATATAAGTTCTACTATTACTAATTGTTTCTCACAAACTATAATGTAACTAAAGCTCGGAATGCTCCTACTTGAACGATTTGAAATCTTCACGTGCTACCTCCTTCCTCAGCTACAGCTTCGTTGCTTTAGGTGGACACGTCTGTCTCTGGTAACGACAACGGAAAATAAACATAGGAGTGAGAAATACATGATTTCTCAGTAGGAGTTCCTACTTGTACTAAAAGTGTCATCGTTGTCGTCCCAGTCACTTCGGGTTTATTATAAAAAGGTGAACAGATAAGGATTCAATTATCAAACTTTCACAAACGTGATTAGCCGAAGGGCAGTTACTTTTAAACTAATATTGAACATTAGCAGAAATATCCATTCAGTATTTCATCAAGCATACATATAAGCATATCATGTAAAACCACTAATAAGCAATAATCATTTAGGAGCTGCATGCATTTCATGATTAATCATCCTCAACATTCACTTGTTTAGTGATCATCATTTTTCATTTATTTCATCAACATATTTCTTAATTACTCATGGGATGAATGCATCAATGCCTTAGACCACCCTAAAAGGGTAATGAGCTCATACCGTGGCCGTCGCCACAACCTTTTTTGGTTTCCTTTCCGTTGCCGTGATCTCAACGGTTTAGGGGGTTAAGCCGTGAGTTTAACTCAAGTCCACTTTTCCAGACTTTCATTGCTACTTTTTCAAACTTTACTTTTATTATTTCCTTTGAAAATGAATGTATGCATATCATCATGTAATCACAATAAATCATGGGCAATCAATCATTCATCTTCATCATTTCATAGCTCATCACCATACATTCACTTTACTATAATTCACTTCATGAAACATGGATAATATCATGTAAATCTCATAGTAAACATTTTCATAAATGATTCATTTTAAGCAACCAAAGTTATCAAGTTGAGTTCCTAGTGTTCCTAAGAGGTAATGGATGTCTTAGTATTATCTTTTTCTCTTAGTGTTCTTTGTTCTCTTAGAATTCCATTAATACATTAATGTACTTCAAAATATTATTATAGGTTCTTTATATATTATTATTATGAATTTCATATAACTCTTGAAGATTATTATTCTACTTAAATTCTTAAAATTCTCTCTTTACAAGACTTGATTATTTTATTTATAGTTTTGACATCTTTTAGAAGAAAGTTTATAATTCTCTATATACTTGTTATCTCAGCTTTGTAAAGGTAGTTCCAAATTCCTAACTCATCAAATTTTAGCATTTACATCTTTGGAATAGTGTAAATCAACTGTAAACCATGCATAGGAGGGTTCCCAGGAAAGAGAGGTGGGTCACAATGGACATGCTTAAATACCAAGTCTTTCCTTAGCCAGAACCTTTCCAAACTGCACTTTCACAGTACACTATCCCGAAATTTATTTCTCATTCTGTATTTACGTGGTACAAAGCTTTATACATAACATACATGGGTGTATTCCTATATGTGTTAGCTCTCCAACAAAGTTGAAATCAGTCCATTTGCATTTTTCTAGAGTGAGTTACACCTATTTTACTACTACAAGGTCATATTTAAAGTTTCAGTCTTAAGGTCTACTTTAAAAATTTATATCTTGAGCTAGAAAACTCCGTTTTAGGTGATTCTTTTTGGAGAGTGTTTTATGATGCGTCTAGTTTATGGTAAAAATATTTTAATTTCAAGATACTTCATATTTTATGAGTATTAAATTTCGGAACACCTATTGCAAGAAATAGCCAAAAATCCAGCACTTACCATTTTCATGTTTTATGTCACTTATTTTAACACAAGGATCATACAACATATTTCAAGCATCATTTGAGCATGAAAGCAACATAATATCACTTTGGAAGCAGAAATGAACAAGGGGTTTCACAAAATATTTATACAATATCCCCTTGAAACATTTTTATCAACAAACATAAGCTTGATGGCATCCTAACCATGAGCAAGGTTAGATGTCATCATGGCTTACACAACCAAAGTGAGGGCTCCTACCTCTTGTGTAGGGTCTAAAAAAGGGGTCATTCTCTTCTTCCTTAAGCTTGAACAAGAGTCCTTGGAGTGGATGACCCTCCTTGAATCTTGGCTCTAGAACTTGAGTGCTTAAGAAAATATTTCTCACTAGAGTTAAAGATTGTAACTCTTGTGAGGGCTAGTGAAAGTTTGGACTTAGGATTTAAGTGTTTGGATGAAGTTTAGAGGATCAAGAGAAGTCTAAGAAGAATGATAGAATAAGAAAGAAAGAACACTTAGGGAGTTTCTGAATTGAAGAGAGTTTGAGGAGTATTTATAGTGGAAAGATTAGAGAAAAAAAAACAGAAGAAGGAAAGCACTTGGAGCATGATTTATGGAAACATGTTGGCTGAATTTTGGGATGAAAATGCTCCTTGTTTTGTGCAAACATGTTTCCATGTTTTATGCAAACATGTGGGATGAAAATGCTCCATGTTTTGTGCAAACATGTTTCCATGTTTTGTGCAAACATGTTTCCATGTTTTGTGCAAACATGTTGGATGAAAATGCTCCATGTTTTGTGCAAAACATGTTTCCATGTTTTGTACAAAGATGTTAGTGGTGATTTTCTAACCTTTAGTGCATGTATGTGATTCAGAAATGTGTATGATGTATATGGTTAAATTATTGTGTTATCATCTTAATCCAATGGCTTAGATTCATTCTTGTCTAAAGACAAGTGTAGGGATTTGTGCAAATGGCATTGTAGTAATTTCTTTAACTAAGACAAGGATATTTTTGTAATTAGACAATGATAGTGGTATTCTTGTAATTCCATTCATAGAGTAAGGGTATCTTTGTCATTTAATAAGGCAAGGGTAGTTTGGTAATTTCCTTTACATAGCAAGGGCATTTTCGTAATTTCTACTAAGTGATGGCATTTTCGTAATTCTTTGCATTTTTCTCTAGACATACTTAAGTAGTCTATTTGTTGTGTTTCATAACATTTGTCCAGATTCTCTTGGTTTTGCTATTGATAATTAAGATTAATATTTATCTTAGTTATAAATTTGGGGATGTTACAAGGGGCAAAATCGTAATTTTGCACTAATTTTGCCCGGGGCCTTCGGAACTAAAATTGAAGTCACAGAATACATAAAAACACCTTTTAAAACCGTCTGAAGAAGTTTCGGGTTCATCCGGCATTTGCAAACGGGTCAAACACCACAGTGGTATTTTGGTCATTTTGACACCGAAAACTCGAAAAACGAGATTTTCGATCTCGGGAAGATATATAGGTCAACTAATCCCCATTCAACATTGAGTTTGCCCCTCAAGGGCTTTCGGCCAGCTATCCTCGAGTTTCGGGCTGAAAATGACCTCAGGGCATTTTGGTCATTTTCACTCTTAGCAGAAAATCGGGACGTTACACTCATTTACATTATACGCGGCTCTCACTTTGCTTTTATGTTTTAAAAAAAAATTTACCCATATTTTCTGCTAAATATTTTAAAGAAAGATTTTTAAAGAACGAAACTAAAAGGTAATAAACTAATGATTAACCTAAATATGTTCTAGGAGTATTGGGTTCAAAATTAGGATGTTACAACATCGGTTTAGCCGAGCACCCCCAGGAAACAAAAATGAGATTTTAAATGTGACATCATTGAGACGCATTTCTTCCACTCTGGTGGGAAGGAGGCAAATCCGTGAGGGTATTGACATTGAGCTTGCCAAAGTGGACAATTCGCTGTGCACTAGATGCCAGTAGAGCGTTTCAAAGAAGGAAATATTCCTATGGACTCCCCGAAGTAAAGGTTATGATAGGTGATCCTTATGCCCTCTAGCTCGTACTCTAGAAGTTGGGATTTATTATGTTTATGCTTATCATAGGATAAGTAAGAACTGGTGACGACTAGTTAAGGTATGAGCTCATAACCTAGAGATGTTTTAGGGTGGCCCCATGATGCAAAATATGATGTTTTAATGTCACACAGTTGGGAAAAGAGAAAAGTTTCACATGAAAGATTATATGCCACTTTATGCTGCTTATATGTTGATGTTTCTTAATGTTATGTTCTATTGATTTTCTTCCATAATGTATTATCATGCATTCATGCTTTGCTATGTTACATACATGACATTAAGATTCATTCTAAAATGAATGAACCTTGGATAATTATGTTTTAAAACCTAATAATGAACTCTGTACATGCTTACCTTTTTACAATAAACTCAAAGTTTCTGAGAATATTGACGATGTCACTTAGATAGGAGGTTCCCTACTGAGATTCTTTAGTAAGATTCTCATTCCCTTTCTTTCTCTCTCTCTTTTCCGTCACGTCTTCAGATTCTGATGGTGCCCTTCATGCTATTCATCAATACTCCCACATGGGAGGTTCACTTTGATTCGAAGCACCAGTCCTACCATTTTGAAGGGCATTGCGCTGTCAGAGTTTTCATGTTCGTAGGATGTCCCTTTGCATACCTAGTACCTAGCTACCGGTTCTCCCCGACATCCTTCTATGGCAACGACATGGTTTTTGAGCCTGCTTGGATGCACATCGAGAGGATCCTCTATACGCATACGACTGCATCGGTTGTACGCCACTTCCCTGACTATGTACCCCGTTCACAGTTTTCAAAGACAGATCCCTCGGAGGACCCACCGACGCACTTGTATAGTGAGAGCTCTGGCCCCACTTCCCCATTCATGAGAGAGGGTAATGAGGAGACTGTGACTCAATCGAGGTTGACCCGGAGGCCAGCTATGCGCCCCCCGTCACGGAGCACACGTCCAGCCAAAACGCATGCCCACTCCTGCCGAGTTATGTCAGTGGGTTGGTTATGTCCCACTCTTTCTGGGACTGCAGCAGTAGAGGCTCTTGGGGAGTGTTAGTGCACACACCACGCATAGATTAGGATAGCCTTCTTTTGTTCTAGAGCTTATCCATTTTAAGTGTAGTAAGGTAGGGGTGTTTTTCCTTTATGTTTTCCTTTGTATTTCCTTTTCAGTTGTATTTGCATTTATGTTGTACTGAACTCATCATGCCTTTCATAGGTGGGTAGTTTGTTATATTAATATAATATTATTGTTGGTGTGCACATGATTGTCTAATGTTATGAAGTTATTTGATGTTCTTATCTTGCATTTTCTTTTATATGTGTTACGCTTTATGATAACGCTCGTTTAAGATATGTGCGGCTTTTACTTTATCATTATGTTTCAAAAAATAATTTTACCCGTATTTTTCGCTAAGTCTTTTAAAGAAAGAATGAAACTAAAGAGTAATAAACTAATGGTTAACCTAAGTACATTCTAGGAGATTTAGGTTAAAAATTAGGATGTTACAGGGTCAACTATCCTTGAATTCCGGGTGAAAAATGACCTCAGGGCCATTTTGGTCATTTTTGCTCAGACAGAAAAATTGGGGTGTTACCAAAACCACCACACCACTACCACACACCACCCGCAAAATACACAACCTTTCCATTCCTAAGCTTGAGAACACAAGAAAAATCCTTCCTCTCTTTTCTTCCTTTTTGGCCAAAACCATCTTGCTCCAAAGAGAAGATTTTTTTTTCTCATTTTCCTTGCAAAAGACCAAGCTTACTTATTTTCCTTTCAAGAAGACAACTTGGGTAGGGTTTTGTTTTGAGTTCTTTGTTCCTTTCCTTGTTTCATTTTCGGTTTTTATGATGAAAGTATGAACACGATTATGTTTTCTTTGTGTTGTGCTCTTTCTCTCCACTTTCTGGTTAGAGCTTTTACTTTATTTCCTTTTCCTTTTCGGTTTGGTGTTCTTGAGCTTGTGTTGTTGATGATAGTTTGAGATCAAGGCTTGAAGATAATGGATCTTGATGGTGGTTGTAAAACCACCATATGTTGGACCTGTAGAGCCTAAGTTTTGACTCCTTGGTTGTGATTCTTTTTCGATTTTCATGTTTCATTTTGCTCCATGATTTCAGTTTTGTACCTCTTGTTCTTTTCATGTTTGTTTTGGTTATTGAAAGAATAGTTAAAAATATGGCTCAATGATGAGAGCTCTTAATGGTAATGTTAACACCACCATGTTTGTGACCTCTAGAGCTTAAAGTTCGGTTCTTTTCCATCTTTCTTTTTTGGTTTGATCTTTATTTCCTTTCTTTGTATTTTCAATTTTGAGACCTTTTGTCTCTAGGTTATTTCAGTTATGATGAGTGGCTTGATGATGAGTACTTTTGAGGGAGCTTTTAATACCACTATGAGCTTGACCTTTAAAGCCCAAGATGTAGCTTTATTTTTCAGTGTTAAGGGTGCTTGAGATATGGTGTATTGTTGGTTGGTTTCCTCTTTCCTTGTTCTTTTCTTTGAGTTTAATGGTGAGTTCAAGAAACATGATTTTTTTTTTTGAACCATGTGGCTAAAAGACTCTAAAGCTCACTATATTTGAGATCATTTAGGAACAAGAATCTAATCTTGTAAAGTTTGAGCTTTAGGTGAACAAGATATAAAATGGACTTGCATTCATATTTATGTTTCAAGCCCTTGCATCTCATGTTTAATTTCAAGTCTTCCAATTCATGTTTATTTTTCAAGTTATCACCTAAATCCTAAAAACGTAAAAATGAACTTGCATCTCATGTTTACAATTTCAAATCTTGCATATCATATTTATATTTCCAAGTCATCACCTTATAATGTTAAAGATTAAAAATGATATTTCATAGCATGTTTATGATTCAAGTCATCACATAAATCTTTAGAGCTCAAACTTGTCCTTGGATCTTAAATACAAATTTTAAGTCATGGCTACACCCATAAATATGCATTTGGCCATGACATGAAAAATATAACATCATAATTCTTAACTCAATACTCCTAGAACGTATTTAGGTTAACCATTAGTATATTACTTCTTAGTCTCATTCTTTAAAAATCTTTCTTTAAATTACTTAGCAGAAAATATGGATAAATTTTTTTTTTTGAAATATAAAAGCAAAGTAAGAGCCGTGTATATTGTAAGACAGGAAAATAAAACACAAGATAACAAGGCATAATATAACATGGAACAATCGATAACATATAAAAAGAAATACTTCATTAATATTCATAATATGCCCACCTAAAGGTGGGACTTAGTTTGATACAAGATGATGCAAATACAACAGAAAAGGAAATACAACAAAATTGGAAATACACGAAAAGCGTAAATAAAAACACTCCTATCGTAGTGCAACTAAGGTGGATAACCTCATAACAAAAGAAGGTTTATCCCTACTACGCGTGGTGTGTGTGCATTAGCTCTCCTCAAGACACTCTATTGCTGGCAGCAGCAATCCTCGGGTGATGGGGCTATGTAACCAGGGAACTACTCGAGCTCCTCGAGCATAGGCTAGTGGAGTGGGGATCGAATGCGTGACAGCTGCATGTGTACTCCACAGTGGGGCCGCATCTCGGCTCTCCTCGCCAACCTCGGTTGCGTCACCATCACCTTACTCCCCTCTTGCATGAACCGGGGAGGGGGCAGAACTCTCGCTATACATATGGGTCGATAGATCCTCCGAGGGGTCATCCTCCAAATGCTGAGAGCGAGGCACGTTATTCGGGTGGTTGCGAACGGTGAATCCAACAGTGTAAGTACGCACAACCCGCTCGTTGTGCGTCCGTGCATGCTCGAAGACCATATCGTCACCATAAGGAGATGTCGAGGAGAACTGTAGCTATGTACAGGGTGCGTGAAGAGACGTCCTATATACATGAAGACTCGTACCGCACATTGTCCTTCAAAATGGTATGATTCATGCTCGGGATCAAAGTGCACCTCCCATATGGGAGTGTCGATGAACACCACAAATGTCGCCATGATCTGAAGATGTGATGGGAGTGAAAGAGAGAAAGAAAAGGAGTGAGAATCTTGCTAAAGAATCTCAGTAGGGTATCTCCTATCTAGGGTTACATCGTCAACAACCTCAGGAACTTTGGATTTATTATAAAGGGGTAAGCATGCATATAAAGTTCATTATTAAGTTTACAAATATAATTATCCAAACGTTCATTTCTTTTAGAATGAATCTTAATGCATGAATGCAACATAGCAAATCATGAATGCATGGGTATACATTATGCAACACAGCAATCAATATAACATCAAGGAACATATAAGTGGCATATAGTGGCAATATAAACTTTTAAGTGAAACTTTTCTCTTTTCTCAACTTTGTGACTTAAGAACTTTGTACCTAAGCATCATGGGCCACCCTAAACGTCATCTAGGTTATGAGCTCATACCTTAACTAGTCATCACTAGTTCTTACTTATCCTTTGATAAGCGAAATCATAAAAATAATCCTGATTACTAGAGTATGGGCTAGGGGGCTTAAGGATCACCTCTTATAGGAATATTTCCTTCTTTGAAACCCTCTACTAGCATCTAGTGCACAGTGAATTGTCCGCTTTGGTAGGCTGCATCCACTCATAACCTCATAGATTTCCCTCCTTCCCACCGGAGCGGGAGAAGTACATCTCAGTGCTACGTCACATTAGGACTTAGTTCCTGGGGGTGCTCGGCCGAATCGGTGTCACCCAGGACTTTATCCCATATAATTTTCAAAAACGTTCTCAAGTTCTCAATTTGATTGAAATTCAGCAGCATAACAGCTATACACCGAATTTCTTTCAAATTTTACTTTATGCCATGATAACTCTTAATACATGTACTCTTTCATTCAACTTCTATAGTCATGATAAACTTAAAGCCACATAAGCATACTCATCATAGCACATATATCCTCACAAACATTCTTGAAGTAATAAACTTTAGTCATCAAGGATTCTAATCATATCTTATGCTTTGACCCTTAAGGCCTTTAAACTCAAAATCTAAGTTCTCTATCATCATGGCTTAATCTCTCGGGCACCTAAAGGTTCACAACTAAGTAGTCCTCACTCAATTCTATGATCATCACTAATTCTAAACCTCAATAGTGCATAATCTATATTTTGCTAAATACGGGTACCTAGCAGTCACAACTTTTACCCTTTCTAAGTTCAGTTTTCTCCTATAGCATCAAGATCAATTCCTAATCCAATTATGAGTGATTCCTAGTCCTTCTTACTAATTAAAAACCATTATTACTAATATTATCCTTGCTGGAACAGAATCCAGAATTTCCATTTCTAAGGGATCTAGAAATCTCATTTTAATTATTTTCTAGTTACTAACTTGTCTTAGCTTTCTCAAATTAATTTTAACCTCAAATATACATGAACATATTCATTCTAACATGATTAAATCACCATCATATAGTGAGCAAATAATCAAGGCAGAACTATGAGCATCATCATCATATTATGCATAGAATTGTCATTTCTAACACATATAAATTACTAGTTTCTCTTGAAACCTTTTCAAAGCTTCTAAAACTCATTTGAGAACAATTTATTTCATTAAACTCATCATGAAACTAATAAAGACAGTAGCTATTTCAAAATGATCTCAAGAGGGATTTAAATCATAAAACTATGCTTAAAACATTTCTTGAGATAATCTAAACTTAAGAAAATTATAAAACATAGGTTTTGGCACTTGTGACTAGATGAAACTCACACCAAGTTCAACATCATCATATGGCTGAGAATCAAGAGAATAAAACACATTCATTTCCAAACTTTGCTTGAGATAACAATGGGCAAATCTTTGAGCTCCAAATTTCTTAGGTGATGACATAAACTAAAATATGTGCACTTTGTTTTATTCTTTATTATGAGGTGAGAGCATAAAATAAATATGCTATGCAAGCTCATTATTATCTTAGAAGTTTAGTGATAACTTAAACATAAACATGAGAATACAAGTTCATTCTTTAATCTTGAAAGTTTAGTGATGACATAAAGATAAATATGGATGCAAGTTATTTTTACTTAACTTAGAGCTCATACACGATCTTTAGAGAAATATAATCTCAACCCAACACTCATCTTAACCAAGCAAAGTGAGCTTTAGAGTTCTTGAACCATGACTTCAAAGAAACTTCATGGCTCTTAAACATCATCATCAAACTCAAGGAAATAAACTCAAAACAACATTTTAAAGGAAAAGGAAAGAAAGGAACCAAAACTTAAACTAAGCAAATGAGAAGGAAAATACATCATATTCTTTATTATGTATCCAAAACCCTTATCTAGAGTAAAACTCTAGAATGTGCCGGCCAACTTTAAGGTTGACAAGGGTAGGCCTTGGGTTTATTGAAATCCTTGTGATCATTTTCTTAAGTTGAAATCATTAGTGAGTTAAGTAGTATATAAAGAACTTAAAGAAAGGAAAAAAAAAACTCAAGCTTTAGAGGTCTCTTTGAGATGAACACAAAGTCACCATCTAGAGACACTCATCATCAAGCTATCATGATAATAAACTAGGCCTTGATGCCGAAAAAGAAAAAGGAAAATGACAAGGAAAACCAAAAAGGAAACCAAGAGAAAACTCAAGGAAATAACATTTTTCTTCAAGAACAAAGTTCATTTGAGTAAAAGAAATGATTTAGAACAACTCCCTACCAAGTGTGAAGATAAAAAAGGCTTGGTCTTTGAGATGAAAATGAGAAGGAAAGTTCCTCCCAATGTGATGATGATGATTTGGCCTAGAGGAGAGAAAAGGAAAGGAACATGTTTTTGAGTGAGTTTGTGTTTGAGAATGAAAGTTTTGGTGCTTAGATGATGATCTAAGGTAGTGGGGTGGTGTTTTGAGGTGGTACTATGGTGGCTCAAGATGGAGGATGAAGAAGATGAAGATGAAGGAAAGCTCTTGGAACTTTGAGAGAAAAGAAAGAACTTGCAAGAAAGCTTTGAAACTAAAACTTAGCAAATGATCTAAAGGTTCACTCAAGTTCTTTAGCATGTGTATTTATGGAGAAGCAAAACAATGAGAGCTCATGGAAAGGGGGGGAGTAGTTGTAGCCTTGCCTCATGTTCCATGAGGTGAGAGATTGAATTTTGAAGCATGGTTGAAAGTATGGAGAGTATGGTGCAAAGCATGGCTCAAAGTAAGGTGTAAGCATGGTTCAAGCATGGTCATGGAGTGAAAAATAAATTCAACATGTAGAAAATGGGGGAGGAGTGGCCGTGTTGTTTAGAGGGAGGGAGGAAAGGTTTGTTCTTTTAATTGTGTGCTAATGATGTGTTTAGGTGTGTATTAGGTTAGGTTTAAGATTAGGAATTGTTAATCAAGTGTTTAGGTAACTAAGAATGTAATTAGGAATTTCAAGACATGCTTAGAAGTTTTAGATTTCATGACTCAAATTTTGTGTTTTAGAACTTTTATAAGTTATGCTTAGAAGTTTCTCAAGTCTTGGAAACTCAAAGAGTAGTAAAAGAGTATTTTCATGGGAAAAGATATTTATAAATGAAATTTGTAATTTCTCACTATTTGGTATTAATATTTAAACATTCAAAGTGGTAAAAATAGTTCCAAGAGTATTTCTATGTCTTAAATCAAGTAATGAGTAAAACTAGTGTCTTGAAAGTATCAAGAAATAGGATTTTCTAATGATTTTGGAATCAAGTTTTCGGAAACTGTTTTTGTAACACCCTCCTAACTACCATATATTACTCGAGTGTCTATACAGTAATTAGAATAGTGTTACTCATGTTCTATACTTTATATTAGTCGAGAGAAATGAAAAGATAACAATAAAATGAGCTCATGGATCGCACCAACTTATATATATATATATATATACACATCATAAAAAGGTTAGCATCATACACAGCACCCTAGACCATAAACTGGTCGACTACTGAACTATGTAGGGACTCAGTACAAAAACAACATCTTAAGTGTCTATTCTAACCTGCTCAAATCTCAAAGCCCAACAAAATCATATATGCACATAAATGGACTTAAAACATCTAACAGTAATCAGTCGGCAGGCTGGTAAGGTCCTAGCACTATGCTACCCTATATACAAGTCATGAGTCCCTATAGATCTCGTGTCTGCCTAAAGGAACCTGTTGGCCATCGGTACGATGGCCTCTCCTCCGCCAAGGGCGTCAGGACCCTCTGGTGGGTCTGAGTCAAAGGACGAGGACGAGGATGGAGCATCTGCTGGAGGGGGTGCTGGTGGTGCTACTGGGATATCAAATACAACTGGGTGCGTTATGTGGAGAGGCACACTATCGTAGGGAAAAGCTGGATCAAAATCAGCAGTGAAGACAGATGCACTGAAAGAACGGTCAAAGAACACATATGCATGGATTTGAGAGTAAGCTGCTGCATAAAGAGAGTCAAGCACCGGGTCGTAATGCCACACCCATTGTGGCGAATCAAGGAAGAACACTATTGATGGCATCTGCTGGATCTGAATACAATATACAATACATACAGACATAGGGATGAGAATATTATAAAATTCTCAGTAGGGTACTCTCTCACATGTGAATAGAATAAAATTAGTAAATTCATCTATATACAAATTGTCATGCTAGATCACATCTATCAATATTTATATACATGAGTCAAAGAGAATTAAATGCACAATAGTGGTAATCATATGTATTGCTCTTATGTCTTATGGAATTCAACTCAGTGCAGTTGTTTCTTTTTATTAACATAGGGAAGGCTTAATTTCACATAAGATAACATCTGTAGTGAATAACTCCACAGAGGACCATAGACTGCTAGGACATGAGCTCATTCCTATTCGCGATCATCGGACTTCATTTTCTTCTATTTTCGAATCACGCACAGTTCTATCTCCTAGTCGATACATCTACCAACTCATAAAATCTCCTGGGAAGTTCTTATTTTTGCCTTCCCACTTATCTCACATAAGCCTTGTTTCTATTTTCCCCCATATGTTAAAACATGTGTCATTAAATTTCACATATCCTCTTTTGTCATATAAATGCATCATATACTTTTATTTTTCAAAGGCTTGCTCACATCACACATAAGCATTTAGGTACACTGGAGTCTCATTTATGTTTTATAAGTATCTCTTTAAAAACCATTAGCATGCATTCATATACTATATATGTGGACTAAATGCCATGTTGATGACAATTTAAGACATCCTCTCATTTCCAGCATACTGGAAGATTTGCCACTCTAGTAACAATATTTACCTTCCATACCAAATGGCTAATTAAACAGCCACAAAAATTCTCCATGACATCTCAATATGTCTAGTAGTCCCTGTAAAAATTTCATAGCAAACAAAGCCCTCTAACCATGTTAAATAAATTTTACAAGTTTAGTGGTCAGAGACCACTTTTTCACAAATTCAGACTGTAGTTCTCTTAATTTTTAAATTTAGCAAACAATGGAATAAACTCAAAATAAAAAGGTTGAATTTCAAGATGTGTAAAAAATTCTGTAAAAATTTCAAAGGATAATTCCATCATTTGCTATGGTCACAAAATTATACAAATTTATAGCTTCAGTTCCCACAATCCAGACAGCAAGGTTACCTTTTTGGTTTCTGATTTTTTTTTAGGCAGTAAAACTTAAAGTTAGTGCTCACTAATTTTCGTGTAAGTATTCCAATATGTTAGGTCCAACATATAATTTTTCCAGACCATGATCATAAACACAAATATGTCTAAATATTCATGAGATATTACTGTCTTCAGCAAAATTGAAAATCCAGGAATCTAACTAAACTTTCATTTGATAAAATAATTACTCTAACCTCATCCAAACCCCCCACCAAAATTTATACATCAACAACCATATATCATCAACCAAAAAAACCAAAAATTTTGAGCATAACAGGTCAGAAATAAGAAATAGAAATTTGGCAAGGAAAGGCTCAATAAAACCCTACTCTTGAAAGCTAATGTCCCTTTGTCTCTTGTACACTTCAAGATAGATATTCTCCACCCCAAGGCTCTTGAAACAAACTCAAATCTTCCTCTAATCAGAGATAAGTGATATAATAAGGTGAGGTTTTTGGAGGATCTAATCGGTTATATTTATAGAGGTTGAAGTGTAGAATAAGTTTGCTTAAGGAGGTTTTTGATTTTAACAAGGTTTGGGCTAGGATTTTTGAGGTTGAAATCAAGGGTTTGTGAGAAAGGAAATAGAGTTTTCTGGTTCCTCCTTGCTGCTACCGAGAATGGAGATGAAACTTATGAGGTTAGGTGTGTCATATTTATCATATAAAGTGTGATTTCATTGGTTGGAAATAAAGCTTGAAATTTTTCATTAAAGGAATTTTATATCAATGGCTAGGATTTGATCTTTCATTCCAAGATAGAATCCTAGCCATTCATTGGTATTCAAATGGATAAACTTCATTATTAGTAGATATTAATTAGCTTTCGGTGTTAAAAATCGCACACCGAAATTTCATCGAACGGGTAAAACAGTGTACCCGGGAAATCAATCATTGCCCGAAAATTAATTCTAAGTATAAAATTTTTATTCCCACCTATTTCTAACCTTAATCCTATAATTTCCAAATTTCGAGCACCTTCGGGTCCCAAATCTAGGGTTTCGGCTGTCCCGGGGGACCTGCGGGGCCCACAAGTTACTATTCATTTTTTTTTTTTAGAGATCTGTTGAGTTGTTCTGATCATTTCTATGTATATCAGAATTTTGAGATTCTCAATAATAAAACTTCAATTATTTTCTGAAAATAAAACTTTAGGGTGTTACAGTTTTGGCCTTGTCTTTTCGGTAAGATTCTATTTGGAGGGGGTTTAATATATAAAAATTTATATTACTCGTTGCAAAAACTATTCTTTTTGGCATCCTAGGAAAAACTAGTAAGTAGAATGGATCAAAAATACATTTTTGGATGCTCCTAGGAAATGAAATTTTTGCTACTGCCTAGTTATTTCCAATTCAATAAAATGATGTTTGGGATAAGTTAAATGTGTACAAATTACTAGTATTTGATGAAAAAATTGTCTCAAGCATTTTTGAGAAAGACTAGAAACTAGAAGGAATCGAGAATGTGGTTTTATGACCCCTAGAAGTTAAAAATTTAGGGTCACTGTTTTAACAACACTATTTTGGCAAAAAATCTGTTTGGAATACAATTTAAGTGTAAAAGTTTCTAATAGTGGTGCTAGGAGTTAATTCTAACATTTTAGGAAAATCCAATAACTAGAAAGGGTCAAAATGCAAATTCTAAAACCCTGAAACTGTTTTATTTTAAGATGCTATCCCAACCTATCCAGTGCTGTATAATATTATTCATGAGGAATCTAGTGGAAATTAATGTGGTAGGCCTTTAGATGCGTAAAAGAATAATTCCAATAATTAGGTTAAGCTAGGTTGTAGTTTTAGCCCAAGTAGAACTATAAGTGTGATTTTTGACAACTTGGGAGTAATTGCAAGATAAGTGTTTTATGATAATCTTTAATACACTACCTATGTATATATATGTGTATTGATGAGCATAGCATATGCATTAGCTGAGCTTGGTCCTTGATTCCGGCATACTAGGTAGGAGCATGTTTACCTTTCAGTAAAATGATGGTGATATGTGCTTATGGATATATGAAAATGAGACATGATTATGTGATAAATTGTGACATGCTATGGTCATGATTGAGATATTGAGATGCATGTTTGATGTGTTTGTTGACAAGTAACAAATTTAGGGAAACTCTGTTCCTAGTAGTTATGTTGTAGGATTTCTGCTAAATTTGTAAACTTAAGAAAATTTGTGGAATTTATGAGCATGAAATGTTATGTGATAAGTTTTGATGATATTTAAAGTTAAGTGTTCATTAACATATGAATATTAAAGGTAACATAAAACACATGGAAATGATCCTCTAGACTCCAGGAATTAATGGTTAAGATAGGTTATCCAAAAAAGACCATTTGGACTCCAGGAATTCATGGTTATGAAAGGTGTTCCTATGCCCCCTATCCCGCACTCTTGGAGTCGGGAAATTTTGTAACGCCTCGATTTTTCTGTTAGAGTGAAAATGACCAAAATGCCCCTGAGGTCATTTTTTTTTGTCATTTTCAGCCCAGAATTCGAGGAAAGCCGGTTCTGCAGTACTCGAAGGGCAAACTCAATGTTGGAAGGGGATTAGATGACTTGTGTACCTTCCCGGGATCGAAAATCTCGTTTTTCGAGTTTTCGGGTCAAAATGACCAAAACGCCCCTACGGTGTTTTACCCATTTGCAAGTGCTGAATGAACCCGAAACTTCTCCAGATGATTTTAAAAGGCGTTTTCATATAGACTGTGACTTTAGTTTTGGTCCCGGAGGTCCCGGACGAAAATAGTGCAAAATTATGATTTTGCCCCTAGTTTCGTGTTTTTACGCTTAATCGCGTGATTAAGCAAACCTAAGCAATATTAGGCTCTAATCGAAGGTTAATTAATTTCCTTAATTAATCTTGAGTCAAAATAAGTTTTTAAAGTTGATTAGAACCTAAAAGTGCTTAATTACAACTTAAAATCATATTTCAATTTCAAGACTCCTAGTCATGGAATCTTGAATAATGTTTTCTCTTTCCAATTCCTTAAATCATGGAATTGTTTTACACATTGTTTATTCATAAATGAGTTTTTAATTCTCTAATGATGTATGAGCACTGCTAATCTTGTCATAGAATCTTTAAAACACATTCTTAGTTACCTAAACTTAAGCTTAATTACTCCTAACCTTGTACCTAAGCTAATACACATTTAAACCTACCATTAACACACAATTAGATGATCAAAACCTCTCTCCCCCCATTCTACTAGGTCTGGCCGAAGCTCCTCCCTCCCCATATGCATCACATGTTTAATTTTTCAATACTCCAAGCCCCGTATAGGATGTCACCCTTGGAGCTAGCAGAACTAAAAACTCAGTTGGAAGAGCTGTTGGAGAAAAGTTTTATAAGGCTGAGTGCTTCACCTTGGGGTGCTCCGGTCTTATTTGTGAAAAATAAGGACGGAAGTATGAGAATGTGTATAGATTATAGGCAGTTGAACCAAGTGACCATAAAGAATAAGTACCCGTTGCCTAGGATTGATGATCTTATGGACCAATTGAAAGGAGCAGTAGTGTTTTCTAAGATTGATTTAAGGTCCGGTTACCATCAGATTAGGGTTAGAGATTCGGACATTCCTAAAACCGCCTTTCGAACTTGGTACGGACACTTTGAGTTCAATGTGATGTCGTTCAGATTGATGAATGTCTCCCGCAGTTTTTATGGATTACATGAATAGGATCTTTAGACCCTATTTAGATCAATTCGTGGTTGTGTTCATAGATGATATTCTCATCTATTTGAAGACCCACGAGGAGTATGAGCGTCATTTGAGGCTGGTTTTAGAGGTACTAAAGGAGAAGTTGTATGTGAAGCTTTCTAAGTTTGAATTTTGGTTAGAGGAGGTAAAGTTCTTAGGACATGTTGTGTCAAAAGGTGGCATAACTGTTGACCCAAGTAAGATAGAAGCTGTGATGAATTAGGATAGACCAACCTCTGTGACTGAGATTAGAAGCTTTTTGGATTTAGTTGGATATTACCGTAGGTTTATTAAAGGATTTTCCCAGTTAGCCCTACCCTTAACCAAGCTCACTAGGAAGAATGCCCTGTTTGAGTGGAGCCCCGAATGTGAAAAGAGTTTCTTAGAGCTTAAGGAAAAGCTCACCTCAACCTCGGTTTTGGTTTTACCTTACCCCAATGTACCCTTTGAGGTATATTGTGATGCTTCTAGCAAGGGTTTAGGTTGTGTGTTGATGCAGAACAGGCAAGTGGTAGCCTATGCATCCAGACAACTCAAGCCTCATGAAGTAACCTACCCCACCCATGACCTAGAACTAGCAGCCATCGTGTTCGCTCTAAAGATGTGGAGACAGCATTTGTATGGTGTAAGGTTTGAAGTTTTCTCCAATCATAAGACTCTCAAGCATCTCTTTGATTAAAAGGAGTTGAATATGAGGCAAAGGAGATGGATAGAATTCCTCAAGGACTACGATTTTGGCTTAAGTTACCACCCCGGCAAGGCTAATGTAGTCATCGATGCCTTAAGTCGAAAGTTGTTACGTTTATCTTGTATGATGGTTAACAAAGTTGGGTTAATAGAGCAATTTAGGATATGAATCTGGGATGTCAATAACGGAGAATGGCATCGTGATGAGTCATCTCACGGTGACCAGTGGGTTTAAGCAAAGGATCATGCTTGCCCAAAGAGAAAATGAGAACTTTATGGAGACAGTAAAGGCAATTAAGGCCGGTAAATTGAAGGGATTTGAGCAAGGCCCCGACTGGTTGTGGAGGTTTGAGGGGCGAATCTGTGTGCCACAAGATGGCAACCTCCGAGAGAAGATCTTGGAGGAGGCTCATAAGAGTCACTTTGCCATTCATCCTGGTACTACCAAGATGTATCAAGACCTGAAAAGGATGTTTTGGTGGCCTGGATTAAAGAAAGATGTGGTCGCCTGGGTGAGTAAGTGTTTGGTCTATCAAAAGGTTAAGATCGAACACCAAAAACCTTCTGGCATGTTGTAACCCCTGTCAATCCCCGAGTGGAAGTGGGAAAGTATATCGATGGATTTCGTGACAGGATTGCCAAGGACCCAAGCTGGCCATGATGCCGTATGGGTAATAGTGGATCGACTAACCAAGTCGGCTCACTTTCAACCTATTCGAGTCACATACTCATTGGATAAATTGGCTCAGGTTTAGATCCAAGAAATAGTAAGGCTGCATGGAGTACCATCGACGATGATCTCGGATCGAGATCCGCGGTTTACGTCACGTTTTTGGGGAGCCTTTCAAAAGGCGTTTGGTTCCAAGTTGTGCTTGAGCACTGCTTACTACCCACAAACGGATGGTCAGTCAGAGAGGACTATCCAAACCCTAGAGGACATGCTGAGAGCCTGTGTCTTAGACCAAAAAGGAAGTTAGGATAAGTACATGCCTTTGATCGAGTTTGCTTATAACAACAGTCATCATGCGAGCATCGGTATGGCACCGTACGAGGTGTTATATGGAAGGAAGTGCCAATCACTTTTGTGTTGGTACGAGGCCGGAGAACAAAGTGTCTTAGGACCTGATGTAGTGAGGGAAACGATGGAGCAAATCAAGAAAATCAAGGATAAAATCTTAACCGCTCAAAGTCGACAGAAAAGCTACGCGGACAAAAGACGTAAGCCCTTGGAGTTCCAAGAAGGAGAACATGTATTTCTAAGAATCACCCCCACTACATGAATAGGGAGAGCCATGAAAGTTAAAAAGTTGAGTCCCCGATTTCTCGGTCCTTTTGAAATTCTTCAGAGAATCGAATCTGTAGCTTATAAAATAGCCTTACCGCCCAATCTGTCAAACCTTCGTGATGCCTTTCACGTCTCTCAGTTACGTAAATATAAGTCCGACCATAGCCATGTCCTAGAACCAGAGCATGTACAGTTGAGGGAGGACCTCACTTTCAATCTACCGCCTACGAGAATAGTGGATCACGGAGTCAAGCAGCTGAGGAACAAGTTTGTTCCTTTGGTGAAAATGGCGTGGGGACGAGACAAGTCGGAAGAATACACGTGGGAACTAGAGTCAGAGATGAAGTCAAAATATCCAGAGCTTTTCTAAGGTACGAATTTTGAGGGTGAAATTCTTTCTAAGGAGGGGAGTAATGTAACACCTCGATTTATCTGTTAGAGTGAAAATGACCAAAATGCCCCTGAGGTCATTTTCAGCCCAGAATTCGAGGAAAGCCGGTTCGACAGTACTCGAAGGGCAAACTCAATGTTGGAAGGGGATTAGTTGACTTGTGTACCTACCCGGGATCAAAAATCTCATTTGTCGAGTTTTCGGGTCAAAATGACCAAAACGCCCCTGCGGTGTTTTACCTATTTGCAAGTGCCTGATGAACCCGAAACTTCTCCAGATGATTTTAAAAGGCGTTCTCATGTAGACTGTGACTTTAGTTTTGGTCCCGGAGGTCCCAGGCGAAATTAGTGCAAAATTACGGTTTTGCCCCTATTTTCGTGTTTTTATGCTTAATCGCGTGATTAAGCAAACCTAAGCAATATTAGGCTCTAATCAAAGGTTAATTAATTTTCTTAATTAATCTTGAATCAAAATAATTTATTAAAGTTGATTAGAACCTAAAAGTGCTTAATTACAACTTAAAATCATATTTTAATTTCAAGACTCCTAGTCATTGAATTTTGAATAGTGTTTTCTCTTTCCAATTCCTTAAATCATGGAATTGTGTTACACATTGTTTATTTATAAATGAGTTTTTAATTCTCTAATGATGTATGAGCACTCCTAATCTTGTCATAGAATCTTTAAAACACATTCTTAGTTACCTAAACTTAAGCTTAATTACTCCTAACCTTGTACCTAAGCTAATACACATTTAAACCTACCATTAACACACAATTAGATGATCAAAACCTCTCTCCCCCCATGCTACCAGGTCTGGCCGAAGCTCCTCCCTCCCCATATGCATCACATGTTCAATTTTTCAACACTCCAAGGCCATACCTCAAGTCACATACATTATACCTTGTCATAACTTTCAATCAAGCTTGATTTTCCAAGTAAATAACTAATTAAAATAGCCCATTTTCTCCATTTATTTGTGGCTGGAAAAGTTCCAGCCATGCATTGTTTTTAGAAGCTTAATTTTATCAAAAATTGATAGGAAATTAACTCACATCAAGCCATACTTTGTAGCATAGCTTCCATACTTCAAACCATGCTTGAATGACCTTGTGTAAGAGATATTTTTCTCTCCCTTTTTCCCTCTCAAAGCTACGGCCAAGGCTTCCTTTGGTAAGCCCCGTGGTTTTGTTTTTCTATAAATAGGATGCTTGTGATAGCTTAGTTGCACTTTGAAGCATTTGCTAAGTTTAGAATTTTAGAGTTGTCTTGCTAGTTCTTTTCTTTTTCTCTTAAGTTTCAAGAGAGTTCTTCCTTTCTTTCCTTCTTCATCTCTTCATTATCTCTCAACCTTGAAACACCACCCAATAGCCTTGAACCATCATCAAACCTCTCAAACATCACACCTCAAACACAACCTCACTTGAAACACAACTCCAACCTTCTTGCTCCCTCTTGGCCGAAACCATCAAAGCCCCAAGGAGGAGCTCATCATCTTGTTTTTCTTTTCAAAAGTTCAAGCTTTGTGTCTTCACTTTAGGTAGGGATTCGCTTTTCAAACTTGTTTTGCTCAAGAATATGTTTTTCTCTAGTTTCCTCTTGGATTCTTTTGAACTTTCCTTTGTTTTCCTTTTCTTTTGCATTTCGGCCATGAGGCCTTGAGGAGCACATGATAGCTTAATGATGAGGACTCCTAGAGAATGACTATGTGTTTATCTCAAAGGAACCTCTAGAGCTTGAGTTTTTATTTTCCTTTAACTTCATCTATACTATACTTAACTCACATGGTTTTTCAACGTAAGAAAATTAATCTAAGGATTTCTAAAAGCCCAAGCCTACCCTTGTCAACCTTAAAGTTGGCCGGCACGTTCTAGAGATTTTTCTCTAGATAGGGGTTTTGGGTATTTAATAAAGAACTTGATTTAGTTTCACTTTCTTTTTCTTTTGTAAGGTTTTTGGTTTTGGTATTTTGATCCTCGAGATTTTGTTTGGTTTTGTTTTGGAAGTTGTTTACTTGAGCTTGATGATGTTGTTCAAGAACCTCATAGTTCTTTTGAGAACTTGGTTCAAAAACTCTAAAACTCTCTTTGTAATGAGATATGTGTTGGGTTGGTATCTTGTTAAAGTCTTGAATGAGCTCTAGCTAACCATAAAATGAACCTTGCATCATGTTTACTTTTATGCCTTGCACATCATGTTTATTTTCCTTGCTATCACTAAGTACCAAGATAATAAAGGAATTTGCATTATCATGTTTACATTTCAAGTTCTCACCTAAATATCAAAGATAATAATATGATGTATCTCATATTTATTTTATGCTCTCACTTTACTTTCTAATGAAAGCTAAAACAAGTGCATAAGCATATTTATCTTTATGCCATCACTTTAATGAACCTAGAGCTCAAAGAGTTGCCCATGGTTGTCTCAAACAAAGGTCTAAAAATATTTATTTCCTTTGGTTCATATTTCGGCCCTAAGAAGTTTTGATGTTTCCAAATATTGAAAACTATGTTTCACACTTTTTCTAAGCTTTTGTGAGTATAAGGAATATGTAGAACTAAGTTTTATGAATTTAGGACCTCTTGAGACGAAGATGAATTGGTCACTGCCCTCTTGAATATTCTTATGGTTTTAGACGTTAAAAATGTTTATAAATGAGTTTTGAAAGTTTTAAAAAGGTTCCAAGAGAAACTAGTAATTTATGTGCTTTAGAAATTGTGTTTTATGCCTTTATGGAGAGTGTTTGTTTCGGTTCTGCCTTGCCATTATTTTGCCACTGTATGTGCTGTTTTACTGATGATAATATGCTTATGTTTGAGTAAAAATAATGTTAAGAATCATATGTAAAAGATAAGATAAGTAAGAGACTAGAAAAGAATTAATTTGAGAGTTCTAGATCCCTTAATTATTGAATTTTTTGGATTCTGTCCAGCAAGGTTTAGATTTGATAATCATGGTTTTAAGTTAGTTTAAATGTGTAGGAATGACTCATAAATGGTTTAGGACTTGATCTTGAAGCCTTAGGAACAAACCGGACTTAGAAAGGGTCACTGTTTTGACTCCTAGGGACCCATAAAGTTAGGATTATAAATTATTCATCCTTGAGGATTAGAGATGTTCTTGATCATAGTGTGAGGTGAGAAATACTTAGTTATAAACCTCTTAGGTACCCAAGAGATTAGGTTTGATGGTTAATAACTTAGAACGTGAGTTAAGGACCTTAAGGGTCAATGCATAAGACACTAAAAAGTCTTGAGTTTTTATGATGCTTAATTTATGATATATGATACATGAGCTTTATCTATGATAAGTTTGATATGTGCTATAAAGAAGTTTTACATGATGATATGTTATACCCCATAAGAAATGTTTGTGTATGTCCTATATGTTTTCATGGCATAAGCAAATTTGAGGAAATTCGGTCTACAGCCGTCATGCTGCCGAATTTCCATCAAATTTGAGGAACTTAGAAAAATGTCTTTTTGAAAATCATGAGAACTTAAATGTGACACAACACTGAGACACCTTCTTGGGTAACACTGGTTTAGCCGAGCACCCCCAAGAAAACAAATCCGTGAGGGTATTGACATAGAGCTTGCCAAAGCGGACAATACTACTATGCACTAGTTGCTAGTAGAGCGTTTCAAAGAGGAAATGACTCTAAGAGGTGATCCTTAATTTGCCCCCTAGCCCGTACTTTAAGTCGGGATTATGTTACGCTTATTATAGGATAAGTAAGAGCTAGTGACGACTAGTTAAGGTATGAGCTCATAACCTAGAGATGTTTTAGGGTGGCCCCATGAGATAAAGTTAAAGTTAAAATGTCACATATGCTATGAAAAACCAAGGAAGTTATTATGAGATTTATACCTGTCAAACTTATGGCACTACTACAACGTTTTTGTGACTTTGTTGATTAGCTTATCTTTATGATGCATTCATATCATTAGTGTATTCCATGCTTAGTCATAAGACGCATTGTAAAATATGACGGACCTTGGATAATGAATACTTTAGAAAACTAACTTAAAAGAAGTTTACATGCATGCACACCTTTTTAGAAATGAAACCCAAGGTTCCTGGGGATATGATGATGTCACTTAGTTAGGGATTGCCCTACTGAGAATTCTTTTAGAAGATTCTCATTCCCTCTCTCTTTTCTTCCGTCATATCTTCAGATGGCGACTTTCATACTCTTCGTCGACACCCCGACGTGGGAACTGCACCATGACCCAGCACTCGGGTCATACCATTTTGAGGGTCGCTGCACAGTTAGAGTATTATGGGGCGACCCTTCGCGCACCCAGTACGGAGCTACCGCTTCACCCCGACTGCTCCCTACCATCATAACACGATTTTTGAGCGAGCCAGACCACGTGATGAGCAGATCCTCCGCATGCAGCCCGAGGTGTCAACCGTATGCGACTACCCAGAGTATGTGCCCCGGACTCAGTATTCGGAGACGAATCCATCAGAGGACCCACCCTCGCACATGTACAGTTGGAGCTCCAGCCCCGCTCCTCCACTGATGAGAGCCGGGAGTGAGGAGACGGTGGTTCAGTCGAGGTTGGCTCATAGGCCATCCATGCGCCCTCGCCACGATGGACATGCTCCGATGATTCGCGCGACCACTCCCACCGAGATTCTCCAGTGGATCGATTCCACCCCTCAGTACTCGGACCAGCAGGAGTAGGTGCATAGGATGGGTAGTAGCTAGTGCACACACGCTACATAGTTGAGGACAAACCTTCTTTTGTATATGAGGCTGTCTACCCTAGGTGCACACGGGTATGGGTGTTGCTTTCATGGTTTCCTTGTACTTGCTTTTATGATTTCCTTGTATTTACATTTCAGTTGTATTTCATTCTCCTATGTATCGAACAGTCCTGCCTTTTGGTAGGTACATTATCTATATATATAATCAGTTGATGTGTCCATGTTATTTATGTGTTTTATTATGATTTGCTCATATGACTTGTATGAATTTCCGTTCGAAGAATCATGCGTGGCTCTCACTTTGGTTTTAATTCCAAAAAGAAAAATTTTACCCATATTTCCGCTAAGTATTTTCAAGTAAGGAATGAGACCAAGAGGTAATATTATAAAGATTAACCTAAATACATACTAGTAGTATTAGGTTAAGATTTAGGGTGTTACAAATTTGCTTATCCTAGGACAAGTGTAGACTATTGACAACTATTAGGTATAAGCTCATAACTTAGAACTCTCAAAAGGGGAAAGTATTGGGGTGGCCCCATAAAGGAAAAGAATAATGAATTTAAGTCACCTAAGAAAATAAAAAAGGAAAGATTTCATGAGAAATGATTATGTACTTCGTGCTATGTTCGTTTAGTACTATTTTCATGCTATACTACATGTGGCATTGACATGCATTCATGATTTAGTATAATGTATTCATAACATTAAGACTCATGATTAAAAGAGACAAACCTTGGATAATGATATTTAGAACCTAACAAACGAACTTGATATACATGCTCACCATTTTTGTAATGAAACCCAAGGTTCATGAAGACGTAGATGATGACATGTATTAGGAGGAAAGTACCTTACTGAGATTTTTTTTTAAGTTTCTTATCCCTTATTTTCTCTCCTTTTTTTCGTCTTGTTTTTAGAGGTCGATGGCGACGTTCGTCATTTACGTTCACGCTCCCACCTGGGAGTTCCACTTCAACCCTACACACCAGTCCTACCATTTTGTGAGTTGATTTTCATTTCGTCCTTTTGTATATACAGAGCGCTCATTTGTACACCTTGTCACTAGTTTTTTATTTTCTCCCACCACTCCATTTGTCGATGATACAGTTTTTAAGCATGCTCACCCACAATGAGAGCAAATTTGATGCACCTGCACTGCCGCCTTAGCTATTCGAGACTACCCTGAGTATGTACCCTATTCGGCCCCTCACTCGACGGAGCCCATGACGGATCCTTCTGAGGAGTCACCATCCCATAACTCATTGGGAGGTTCTGCCCCAGCTTTTCCTATGGAGCTTAGAGGAGACAGTGACGGGGAGGCCATCGTTAAAGGACCACTAAGAAGAGCTGCATTGGTACACCGAGGAGCTACCCATCCTCATCAAGGAGCACACGGTTGCCCTGGCATATGCCTTAGCACACCCGATGAGTTGGCCCGCTCCATTGGCTACATCCCTCCCCTTCAATAGGGACACCCCTTGGAGTCAAGATGGATCTTGTCGAAGCACCATGAGCACATATATCGGATAGCCTCCTCTTGTTTCTTGGTCCTTTTGATTGGGGTTATCTTATCTAGGCGTGCCTTGGTTGGCTTAGCGGATGGAAGGGGTCTCTAATTAGTTTGCTTTCTATTTACTTTTATGTATTTCATTTACCGACTCTAGATTACTGTACTACCCCTAACCATTACAGCTGGGAAGGATACTATTTATTATGTCTGTCAATGTGGTGTGATGACCTTGATATTATATGACTCCATGACAATTATCCATATTCGTGATATTATGATCCTTGTACTCAGTGTTTGTATATGACATGTTATTATTCATTTGCATATGGAGGAGGATGACGACATTTACTTTTGTATGCAAGGCTCATGCTTTTGTTTTTAAGTTCTAAAAAAAATTTGTCCATATTTTTGCTAAGTATTTTTCAAATGTAAATACAATAATTGAAACAAAAGAGTAATAACTAATAATTAACTTGAATACGTCCTAGGCGTGTTAGGTTAAATTATTAAGGTGTTACAGTGGGCCCCGCGGGCCCATAATGACAGTTGAAACCTTAGAATTGGGACCCAGAGATACTCGAAACTAAGAAATTATGGATTAAGATTAGGAATAGGTAGGAATAAAGATTTTATACCTATAATTAGGTTTTGGACAATGTTCGATTACCCAAGTACGATGATTTACCCGTTTTTCAAAATTTCGGTGTGCGATTTCTAACACATGAAACTAATTTAATCTTTACAAAATGAAAGAGATTATCCACTTATACAGAATGAATGGCTAAGATTCAATCTTGAATTACAAGATTAAATCCTAGTTGTAACGCCCCGATTTTCTACTAGAGTGAAAATGACCGAAATGCCCCTGAGGTCATTTTTTCGAGTCGAGGAAAGCCGATCTGGCAGTACTCGAAGGGCAAACTCAATGTTGGAAGGGGGTTAGATGACATGTGTACCTTTCCGGAATCGAAAATCTCGTTTTTCGAGTTTTCGGGTCAAAATGACCAAAACGCCCCTGCGGTGTTTTACCTATTTGCAAGTGCCGGATGAACCCGAAACTTCTCCAGATGGTTTTAAAAGGCGTTTTTATGTATTCTACGACCTCAGTTTTAATTATGGAGGTCCCGGGCAAAATTAGTGCAAAATTACGATTTTACCCCTAGTTTCGTGTTTTTACGCTTAATCGCGTGATTAAGCAAACCTAAGCAATATTAGGCTCTAATCGAAGATTAATTAATTTCCATAATTAATCTTGAGTCAAAATAATTTATTAAAGTTGATTAGAACCTAAAAGTGCTTAATTACCACTTAAAATCTTATTTTAAATTCAAGATTTCTAGTCATGGAATCTTGAATAGTATTTTCTCTCTCCAATTCCTTAAATTATGGAATTTTTTCTACATTGTTTTATTCATAAAATGAATTTAAAATCTCCTAAATATGTATGAGTACTCCTTAATCATGCCATAAAGGTTCCTAATCACATTCTTAGTCACCTAAACTTATGCTTAATGACTCCTAACCTTACACCTAAGCTAATACACCCCTAAACACATCACTATCACACTATTACATGACCAAAACTCCCTCCTCCCTTGCTGCATCAGACCTGCACGAAATTCATCATCCATTTTATCACAATTTAATTTTATTTCACACTCCAAAGACTATGGTTGAAGCCATGTCATCAAAGTGCAATTCTCTCACCTCATGTTCCATGAGGATTCATTCTCCTCCACACATGCCTCACCTCATGTTCCATGAGGATTCATTCTCCTCCACTCATTCACTCTTATTCTTCTCTATAAATACCATGCCTAGATGAACCTTTGCTACACTTTGTTCATTTGCTAAGTTTAGTTTTTAGTTTTTCTCTAAGTTCTTCCTTTTTCTCTCAAATCTCAAGAGCATTCTTCTTCTTCATCTTCTTCTTTTTCCTTTTGAAACATCATCACACAACCTTGAAACACCACCCCACCACCTTGGATCATCATACAAACACCTAAACTTCCATTCTCAAACACAAGCTCACCAAGAACACATTTCCTTCCTTTTTCTTTCATCAAGGCCGAATCATCATCACCATCCTAGGAGGAGTTGCTTGTATCATTTTCATCTTCAAGTCCAAGCTTTTTGTCTTCACTCTAGGTAGGAGTGTTTTCTAAACTTTGTCTTCTTGAAAATGAGTTCTTTCTAGCTTTCTCTTGGGTTTTCTTTTTGAAACTTTCTTTGGTTTCCCTTTCTTGTATTTTCGGCCTCTTGGCCTTGATGAGTACATGATAGCTCAATGATGAGGACTCCTAGATAATGACTATGTGTTCATCTCAAAGGAAACTCTAGAGCTTGAGGTTTTATTTTCTTTGAGTTCCAACTTTATTTTCTAACTCAAAAATGATTTTTACTCAAGAATACCTTTACTTTTCTTGCTATTATGATTTCGGTTTCTTTGTTCCTTTCTTTAACATTTCAAGTTACCATTTTCCTTTTTGATCTTTGAAGTTTTATTTGTTCAAAAAGTTTTGCTTTCTTTGAGCTTGATGATGATGTTCAAGAACCTCATAATTCCTTTGAGAACTTGGTTCAAGAACTCTAAAGCTCTCTTTGTAATGAGATATGTGTTGGGTTATTATGTTGTTAAAGTCTTGGATGAGCTTTAGATCACCTTAAAATGAACCTTGCATCATGTTTATTTTATGCTTTGCACATCATGTTTACTTTCTTTGCTATCACTAAGTACCAAAATAATAAAGGAACTTGCATTATCATGTTTATATTTCAAGTTCTCACCTAAATATCAAAGATAATAATATAATGCATACCATATTTATTTTATGCTTTGCACATCATGTTTACTTTCTTTGTTATCACTAAGTATCAAGGTAATAAAGGAGCTTGCATTATCATGTTTATATTTCAAGCTATGCATTATCATGTTTATGTTTCAAGTTCTCACCTAAATATCAAAGATAATAATATAATGCATCACATATTTATTTTATGCTCTCACTTTACTTTCTAGCCAAAACTAAAACAAGTGCATGAGCATGTTTATTTTTATGTCATCACTTTAATGAACCTAGAGCTCAAAGACTTGCCCATTGTTGTCTCAACAAAGGTCTAAAAATATTTATTGCTTTTGGTCCCTATTTCGGCCCTAAGAGGCTTTGGTGTTTCCAAGTATTGAAAACTATGTTTTATAATTTTTCTAAGCTTATGTAAGTATAAGAAATATGTAGAACTAAGTTTTATGAATTTAGGACCTCTTGAGATAAAAATGATTTAGCTATTACCCTCTTAAGTATTTTTATGATTATAGGTGATAAAAGTGTCCATAAATGAGTTTTGAAAGTTGAAAAAGGTTCCAAGAGAAACTAGTATTGTATGTGCTTTAGAAATTGTGTTTCATGTCTTTTATGGAGATGTTTGTTTCGGTTCTGCCTTGCTATGTTTGGCCACTGTATGAGCTGTGTTAATAATGATAAGATGCTTATGTTTGAGTAAAAATAATGTTAAGACTCATATGTGAAAGATAGGATAAGTTAGGAACTGGAAAAGAATTAATTTGAGAATTTTAGATCCCTTAATGATGGAATTTTCTGGATTCTGTCCAGCAAGGTTTAGAAATGATAATCATGGTTCTAAATTAGTTTAAATGTGTAGGAATGACTCATAATTGGTTTAGGGCTTAATCTTGATGCTTTAGGAACAAACTGGACTTAGAAAGAGTCATTGTTGTGACTCCTAGGTACCGGTAAAGTTGGGATTTTAAATTCTGCATCCTTGAGGTCTAGAGATGTTCTTGACCATAGTGTGAGGTGAGAAATACTTAGTTATAACCTCATAGGTTCCCAAGAGACTAGGTTTTGATGATTTATAACTTAGATTGTGAGTTAAGGACCTTAAGGTTCAATGCATAAGACATTAAGAAGTCTTGAGTTTTTATGATGCTTAATTTTATGCAAGTATGATATATGATACATGAGTTTATCTATGTGAGTATGATGTGTTTAAAATATATGCTATGATGAGTTTGGAATATATGCTATAATCTATGTAAGAATGATGAGTTTGAAATATATGTTATGATGTTTATCTATGTGAGAATGATGTATTAGAAGAATATGCTTGATGATGCATGAACCCTAAAATGTTTTATTGATGATACGTGAGGAAATGATTATTGAGATGTTAAGTTGTGTGATTAGCTTGTGGCATGAATTTTGGTTTGAAGGAAATTCAGTTTAACAGCCGTTATGCTGCCGAATTTCTATCAAACCTAAAAGGGTTGAAAAATGTTTTAAAGTACCATATGAGTTGAAAACCCTGGGTGACATTGGTTCAGAGCATCCCTGTGATATTTTTATGTGACAAGCATTGAGACGTACTTCTCTGCTCTACGGTGAGGAGGAGGCAAATCCGTGAGGGTATGTGCAGATGCAGCCTTACCAAAGCGGACAATTCACTGTGCACTCGAGGCCAGTAGAACGTTTCAAAGAATGAAATATGTTTATGTTACCCCCTCATTTTACCCCATATTAAATCTAGTGACGACTAGTTAGGATTGAGCTCATTCCTAGGCGATTAGGTGAGACGGAGATAGGAGGTTATGATAAAAATCGCCGAGGCGGTGTATCGGTTGGAAATAGGTGGATATGTTTTAAGAGGGTGGTTTTTGAGAAAAAGAACAAAAGAGATATGATGCTTTTAAGTCACATAAGTATGAGAAAAGTAAGAGTTGTAATATGCCCTTATGCCACTTGCATGAATCTAGATTGTTGTGATTTGTTGATTTATGTGCTCAAGTATTGCCATACATTCATGCTTAAAAGTGTTGCATTCATGACATCAAGATGCATACTAAAAGAAATGGACCTTGGATAAATAGTTTCATAAACCCTAATAATGAATCTCATATGCATGAACACCTTTTATAAATAAACCCAAGGTTCCTGAGGATGTGAACGATGTAACCCTAGAATAGGAGATTCCTCTTTGAGATTCTTTAGTAAGATTCTCACTCTTTTCTCTTCTTTTTCTCGCTTCCGTCACATCTTCAGAGACTGATGGCGACATTCGTGGTCTTCATTGACACATCCGTCCGAGAGGCGCCCCTAACGAGGAGCTCACACTCAGTCTACACGTATGCCCACTCCTGCCGCCTTGCGTTCTTGGATCAGTTACACTCCATTTCCCCGGGTTCTAGTAGCAGATGTTTTAGGGGAGGCTTAGTGCACACACTCACATGTAGACTGGATAAACCTGCTTTTGTTTTGAGGTTATTCACTATAGGTGCACTCGGGTAGTGATGGTTTACTTTATGTTACTTTATGTTTCTCTGTTTCTATTGTACTTCCTTTCTGCTGTATTACAAGCTCTGCCCATCCCAATGAGGGTATGACTACTTAAGTATTCTAAGTTATGTTATTAATGAAACGTTTCTCTGTTGTGATGATTTATGCTCAGCTGTTATATGTTTCCATTTCTGTGTTTCTCTATGAGTGCTTTATATTCCTATTATTCGATTAGACTAAGAACGTGGCTCTCACTTTGTTGTATGTTTTAAAAATAAAAAAAAATTTACTCGTAATTTTCCTTTAGTATTTTAAGAAAAGGATGAGACTATGAAGTAATAGCCTAATGTTTAACCTAATGTGTTCTAGAAAGTTGGGTTAAAAATTAGGGTGTTACACTAGTCACCCATTTTTCTTTCCCAGATTAATGATTATCTATTCATATTATATAATATTCCAACATTGTATAAGATGAATATAACTAATCTTCTCCAAGAAGCCAAGAGACATTCTCGGCCAGTAGCAACAAGGATAAATCAATAAGCTCCGTGTCCATCAGCTCTAGACTTTATTTTCAATCCCAAAAACACTAGCCTAGAGTTGTTAAAACTACTAACTTCCTTCACTAAACTTAATCTACACCTCAATATCTACAATTCTAGCCGATTAAAATTTCAATTCTTCACTAATCCTCACTTTGATATCTCACTTCCTCACTGCCCAAGGGAGGTTTTGGGTTTCATTGGTGGTCCTTGAAGTGAGGAGAAATCCTTTGGATTACAAAGCTCTAGAATTGCAAAGTAGGGTGTTGTTTTTTTTACTTGATGAAACTCTATTTTCTTGCTGATTGTGATGATTAGAAAATTGATATTCTTAGTTCTAATATACAATTACACATAGGAGTAGAGGTATTTGTATTGGTGTAGTGTATTGGTGTTGTGGGAAAATTCAATTTTGCTAAAGAATTGTAAATCACGCTTGCTAGAAATTTGGTTCTCTTAAAGGCAGAGGATGATCACGAATTTTTCTAAGTGTGTGATAGGTATTTTTATGTGCTAGAAAAAATATATGTTGAAGCTAACATCTTAGGCTAGTTCCATGAATTTTCTTGAGTTTTGATTTTGATTTATACTATTTTAAAAAAATCAAAAACTAAAAGTGTGCCTGTACTACTTGAACTTTTAGAACTAAAGCTGTGAATTTGTTTAATTTTGGTACCATAGTAAATGACTAGTTTTTCCTTTTAGAGTTTTACAGGGTGTTGTAAACATCTTGAAGTTCAACCTTGATTTTATTTTGAATTGATTCAATCATTTGCTAGGATTAAAAATTACAAGATTTTGGTTCTGAGCTGAGGCTAAGCGGTCTCTGATCACCAAACTTGTGGAATTTCGTTGACATAGTTAGAGAATTTGTTTTCCTCTGAAAATTTTACAAGACATTGTGGACATATTGACATGTTATAGAGAATTTTTGTGGACATGTGATCGATTGTTTGATATGAGAAAATTTTTTATAAGTATTAATGCATGATATGTAACATCCTAACTTTTAACCTGATACTATTGAGTCGCATTCCGGTTAATTATTAGTTGTTACGCCTTTGTTTCAGGAATTGACTTATCCATTTTTAGAAATACGAGTAGTAAAAATATGACTAAATTTTTCTTTTTAACTTTAAAACCAAATGTGAGCCATGTGTGTGTGTAATGATTAATACTTTCATAATAATAGCAAACATATAGACCTCATTATAATATATATACAAACCGTAGCATCACATGACATATATCAAATTAACATATCATATCCATAACATAGTAGTTATGTCTTATGTACACAAAGACACTGAAAGATAACAAGGTCACCAATAAAGGTTTACATACAATAGATCAAAAGCTAAGCATGTCTACGAAAACTAAACTAGTTCCCGATGTGTAACATCCCCAAATTTATAACTAAGATAAATATTAATTAGTGATAGCAAAAACCAAGAGAATCTGGACAAATGTTATGAAACACAACAAATAGACTACTTAAGTATGTCTAGAGAAAAATGCAAAGAATTACGAAAATGCCATCACTTAGTGGAAATTACGAAAATGCCCTTGCTATGTAAAGGAAATTACCAAACTACCCTTGCCTTATTAAATGACAAAGATACCCTTACTCTATGAATGGAATTACAAGAATACCACTATCATTGTCTAATTACAAAAATATCCTTGTCTTAGTTAAAGAAATTACTACAACGCCATTTACACAAATCCCTAGACTTGTCTTTAGACAAGAATGAATCTAAGCCATTGGATTAAGATGAAACACAATAATTTAACCACATACATCATACACATTTCTGAATCACATACATGCACTAAAGGTTAGAAAATCTCCACTAACATCTTTGCATAAAACATGGAGCATTTTCATCCAACATGTTTGCATAAAACATGGAAACGTGTTTGCATAAAACATGGAAACATGTTTGCACAAAACAAGGAGCATTTTCATCCCAAAATTCAGCCAACATGTTTCCATAAATCATGCTCTAAGTGCTTTCCTTCTTCTGTTTTTTCTCTAATCTTTCCACTATAAATACTCTTCAAACTCTCTTCAATTCAGAAACTCCCTAAGTGTTCTTTCTTTCTTATTCTATCATTCTTCTTATGCTCTTCAAAGACTTCTCGTGATCCTCTTAACTTCATCCAAACACTTAAATCCTAAGTCCAAACTTTCACTAGCCCTCACAAGAGTTACAATCTTTAACTCTAGTGAGAAATATTTTCTTAAGCACTCAAGTTCTAGGGCCAAGATTCAAGGAGGTCATCCACTCCAAGGACTCTTGTTCAAGCTTAAGGAAGAAGAGAAGGACCCTTTTTTAGACCCTACACAAGAGGTAGGAGCCCTCACTTTGGTTGTGTAAGCCATGATGACATCTAACCCTGCTCATGGTTAGGATGCCATCAAGCTTATATTTGTTGATAAAAATGTTTCAAGGGGATATTGTATAAATATTTTGTGAAAGCCCTTGTTCCATTCTGCTTCCAAAGTGATATTATGTTGCTTTCATGCTCAAATGATGCTTGAAATATGTTGTGTGATCCTTGTGTTAAAATAAGTGACATAAAAAATGAAAATGATAAGTGCTGGATTTTTGGCTGTTTCTTGTAGTAGGTGTTCTGAAATTTAATACTCATAAAATATGAAGTATCTTGAAATAAAAATATTTTTACCATAAACTAGACGCATCATAAAACACTCTCCAAAAAGAATCACCCAAAACAGAGTTTTCTAGCTCAAGATATAAATTTTTAAAGTAGAGCCTAAGACTGAAACTTTAAATCCGACCTTGTAGTAGTAAAATAGGTGTAACTCACTCTAGAAAAATGCAAATGGACTGATTTCAACTTTGTTGGAGAGCTAACACATATAGGAATACACCCATGTATGTTATGTATAAAGCTTTATACCACGTAAATACAGAATGAGAAATAAATTTCGGAATAGTGTACTGTGAAAGTGCAGTTTGGAAAGGTTCTGGCTAAGGAAAGACTTGGTATTTAAGCGTGTCCATTGTGACCGGCCTCTCTTTCCTGGGAACCCTCCTATGCATGGTTTACAGTTGATTTATACTATTCCAAAGATGTAAATGCTAAAATTTGATGAGTTAGGAATTTGGAACTACCTTTACTAAGCTGAGATAACAAGTATACAGATAATTATAAACTTTCTTCTAAAAGATGTCAAAACTATAAGTAAAAGAATCAAGTCTTGTAAAGAGAGAATTTTAAGAATTTAAGTAGAATAATAATCTTCAAGAGTTATATGAAAGTCATAATAAAAATATATAAAGAACCTATAATAATATTTTGAAGTGCATTAATGTATTAATGGAATGCTAAGAGTACAAAGAACACTAAGAGAAAAAGATAATACTAAGACATCCATTACCTCTTACGAACACTAGGAACTCAACTTGATAACTTTGGTTGGTTAATATGAATCATCTATGGAAGTGTTTACTATGAGATTTACATGATATTGTCCATGTTTTATGAAGTGATATATAGTAATGTGAATGTATGGTGATGAATTATGAAATGATGAGGATGAATGATTGATTGCCCAGGATTTATTGTCATTACATGATAATATACATTCATTTCAAAAGAAATAATAAAAGTAAAGTTTGAAAAAGTAGCAATGAAAGTCTGGAAAAGTGGACTTGAGCTAAACTCACGGCTTAACCCCCTAAACCGTTGAGATCACGGCAACGGAATGAAAACCAAAAAGGTTATGGCGACGGCCATGGTATGAGCTCATTACCCTTTTAGGTGGTCTAAGGCATTGATGCATTCATCCCGTGAGTAATTAAGAAATATGTTGATGAAATAAATGAAAGATGATGATCACTAAACAAGTGAATGTTGAGGATGAGTAATCATGAAATGCATGCAGCTCCTAAATGATTATTGCTTATTAGTGGTTTTACATGATATGCTTATATGTATGCTTGATGAAATACTAATTGGATATTTCTGCTAATGTTCAAGATTAGTTTAAAAGTAACTGCACTTCGGCTAATCACGTTTGTGAAAGTTTGATAATTGAATCCTTACCTGTTCACCTTTTATAATAAACCCGAAGTGACTGGGACGACAACGATGACACTTTTAGTACAAGTAGGAACTCCTACTGAGAAATCATGTATTTCTCACTCCCATGTTTATTTTTCGTTGTCGTTACCAGAGATAGACGTGTCCACCTAAAGCAACGAAGCTGTAGCTGAGGAAGGAGGTAGCGCGTGAAGATTTCAAACCTTTCAAGTAGGAGCATTCCGAGCTTTAGTTACATTATAGTTTGTGAGAAACAATTAGTAATAGTAGAACTTATATTGTTATTTGTAAGAACTTATCAGTATGATATATACCCTGTTGTGACTTATGTATTAAGTGATTATATTCCAGTTTATGTGATAATAGTTCTACACTTAGTCTCTTATTCCGCTTATTTAATTAAGTGCGCAATGTAACTTGATTATTATCTATAAAAGCGCTATGTATTTCACTTCTCGTTATAGGCTTAACTTTTCAAACAATTAATTTATTTAAAAAAAAAACTTCCACTATTTTTCTAAGTTAATTTCAAAAGAAAATAAATGCAAGGCATAAGTGACAACTAATAGAATCCAAATGTGAACTTAAGCATAGTGGGGTTCTATTAGGGTGTTACATTATGGTATCTGAGCCTGGTTCATCCTATTTAAGCCTGAGGAATGGACTGACTATGCTTCTGTCTATGATATCATGCTATTAATCTTATCTGTATGATGGGATATAGGATTTAGAAATGCATGATCGTCTTGTGATACTGCCATAGTTGCTACCATGCTTAGCTATAGTATTGAGCCTGATCAACTCGATGACTGTTGTTTGGTGTGTCTAGGAACTAATGGCAGCAAATGACGACGCATGGGGCACGCGGTGGAGGTAATCGTGATGAACCGGCAAATGCACTCCAGGAGATGGCTAGGGCTATGCAAGCACAAAGCAACGATGATGATGGAGCAGATGAATAGGATGTCAGAGGAATCAGTTGGGAACCAAGAACATGGAAAATTCTCAGAATTGAAGAGGGCTGGACCTCCAGAATTCAAAAGGACAACTAACCTCGAAATAGCTGACATATGGATTCAAGAGATGGAGAAGGTTTTCTCAGTGGTAGAATGCTCTGATGAACAAAAGGTGGCATTCTCTACTTATATGCTGAAAGGGGAGGCAGCCGCGTGGTGGAAGGGTGCAAAGGGCTTGCTTGAAAGTGCTGACATACAGATTACGTGGGAGGTTTTCTATGCTACATTCCATAAGAAATATTTTCCAGATCCGGTTAAGAAGGTAAAGGAAGTAGAATTTACATTCTTGACACAGGGAAATCGAAGTGTGGCTGAGTACACAGCTAAGTTTGAAGAACTGATCAAACACTCAATTAGCTACCTTTGGGATCCCAACGAGGCTTGGAAATGCATGAAATATGAGAGTGGTTTGAGGCCAGACATTTTGGCATCTGTGGCTCCACTGGAGGTCACTGACTATGCATCTTTAGTCAGCAAAAGCCAAGTGGCTGAGAGTTGCAATCACCAGCTAGTTGCCCACCGAGTTGAAGAGAATAGGAAGAGGTCTGCTCAACAAGGTCACCGAGGGTTCCCACCCCCTTACAAGAAACCCTACCAAGGAGGTGGATTTAAAGGGAAATAGTCCCAACGCCCTACAATGAGCCAACCTAGGACACAAGCTGTTAATCGACCTAGGATGGCTGCTGTCCCTGAACCTATGACTAGACCCCCTTGTGCCACTTGTAGGAAGATAC
Organism: Dalbergia cultrata; assembly: GCA_031216105.1. Classification (NCBI taxonomy): domain Eukaryota; kingdom Viridiplantae; phylum Streptophyta; class Magnoliopsida; order Fabales; family Fabaceae; genus Dalbergia; species Dalbergia cultrata. The sequence continues at coordinate 36,098,348 of CM062344.1, read as the reverse complement.
ATGGAGGGGAATGCAGATTTGGTAAAAATGTTTTTTATCAGTGTGGACAGGCAGGACACTATTCTAGAGAGTGCCCACAGTTCAATCAGTCCTTTACACCCAAGCCTAAGGCACAGGGACGTGTGTTTGCTATCACTGCTGAGATGCCCTCAGAATCCGATGATCTGATTCAAGGTAAGTGTATAATTAATGGAAAACCCTTAATTGTATTGTTTGATTCTGGCGCAACACATTCATTCATTTCATATGATTGTGCTAATAAGTTGAGGTTGTATATATCTGACTTAAAAATCATCTTGGTTGTCTCTACACCCACTATAAATACTGTTAGAACTGATCAAGCCTGCCTAAATTGTGAATTTGAGGTAGCTGATAGGATTTTTCATCATGATTTAGTTTGTCTACCCTTGTCTAGTTTTGATGTAATCTTGGGCATGGATTGGCTTTCAGCTAACCGTGTGTTACTACATTGTGCAAATAAGTCACTGGTATTTCTTCCCAAACCATCTTTACCCAATCCCTCTAAACTTGATAGAAAGGTACGACTATACCTAAACTCCATTATCATTGGGGATAGTAGGAATGAAGAGCGAGGATATGTTTTCCTGATGACAAGTGAGAGGGAAGTGGAGCAAGCTCTAGAAAAGATCCTTGTAGTAAAGGAATTCTCAGATGTTTTTCCTGATGACATACCTGAATTTCCTCCAAAAAGGGAGATTGAGTTTTCTATAGATTTGGTACCGGGAACAGGACCCATATCTATAGCTCCTTATAGGATGCCACCGTCGAGTTAACAGAATTGAAGAAGCAATTAGAGGAGCTACTAGAGAAGAAATTCATTAGGCCTAGTGCTTCACCATGGGGAGCTCCAGTGCTATTTGTCAAGAAGAAGGATGGGAGCTTGCGGTTATGTGTGGATTATAGGCAGCTAAACTAAGTGACCATAAAGAATAAATACCCTTTGCCTAGAATAGATGACCTCATGGACCAATTAAGAGGAGCCCAAGTGTTTTCCAAGATAGATCTGCGATCAGGATACCACCAGATTCAAGTGAAGGAGGAGGACATACCAAAGATAGCCTTTAGGACTAGATATGGACATTATGAGTTTAATGTGATGTCGTTTGGGTTAACCAATGCACCGGCAGTGTTTATGGACTACATGAATAGGATATTTAGACCATACTTGGACAAGTTTGTAATAGTGTTCATCGATGACATTCTAGTTTACTCTAGAACTGAAGAAGAGCACAAAGAACACTTACGAGTGGTGTTGGAGGTGTTGAGGAACAAGAAACTTTATGCAAAGTTGTCCAAGTGTGAATTTTGGATGAAGGAAGTTAAGTTCTTAGGTCATGTAGTGTCACATGGGGGAATAGCAGTAGACCCAAGTAAGATAGAAGCGGTGCAACAATGGGAAACCCCTACCATTGTGAAGGAGATTAGGAGTTTTCTAGGGCTAGCCGGTTACTACCGAAGGTTCATTAGAGGTTTTTCCCAAATTACCTTACCCTTCACCAAGCTAACAAGGAAGAATTCAGCTTTTATATGGAGCCCAGAATGTGAAGAAAGTTTCCAAGAACTAAAGAAGAAGTTGACCACTACCCCTGTCCTAATCCTACCTGACCCAAAAGAAAAATTTGAGGTGTATTGTGATGCCTCGGGAAGAGGACTAGGATGTGTTTTGATGCAAAATAGGAATGTAGTAGCCTATGCCTCTAGACAGCTCAAACCCCATGAAGTTAATTACCCAACCCATGACTTAGAGCTAGCGGCTATTGTCTTTGCCTTATAAATCTGGAGACATCATCTTTATGGTGTAAGGTTTGAAGTCTTTTCTGACCACAAAAGTCTGAAATACCTCTTCAACCAAAAGGAACTCAATATGAGACAAAGGCGTTGGATGGAGTTTCTTAAGGACTATGACTTTGGGTTGAACTACCACCCAGGAAAGGCAAATGTGGTAGCAGACGCTTTGAGCCGTAAGTCCTTGCAAGCCGCTTAGCTCATGGTGAAAGAAAATGAGCTGATAGAAGATTTTAGGAACCTCAACTTAGGATATAGGGGGATTTCAGAACAAATTCGGTTAAGCCAACTAAGTGTAACCAGTAGCTTTAAGGATCAAATAATTCAAGCCCAAAGGGAATATGAGGATTTCCTTAGAACCTTAACCCTTGTCGAAGCAGGAAAGTTGAAAGAGTTTGTCCAGGATAAGGAAGGAGTGTGGAGATACCAAGGGAGAATCTGTGTACCTGCCAAAGAAGGATTGAGAGCTAGCATTTTGGAAGAAGCCCACAAGAGTCAATTTAGTGTACACCCCGGTATAACCAAGATGTACCATGACCTAAAAAGGATGTTCTGGTGGCCAAAGATGAAAGCAGATATAGCAAATATAGTGCAAAAATGTTTGGTATGCCAAAAAGTGAAGATAGAGCATCAAAAACCCTCCGGAATGCTGCAACCTCTCGAAATCCCCGAATGGAAGTGGGAAGGAATATCCATGGATTTCGTGATGGGATTGCCAAGAATGCCTACCGGACATGACTCCATATGGGTAATTGTGGATAGATTGACCAAATCTGCTCACTTTTTACCCATTCGAGCAAATTACCCTTTGGAAAAGTTAGCTCAGCTATACATCCAAGAGATAATAAGGCTCCATGGAGTACCCAAAACCATTGTCTCAGATAGAGATCCAAGGTTCACCTCAAGATTTTGGGGAGCTTTGCAAAAGGCGTTTGGTTCAAGGTTGTGTCTAAGCACTGCCTATCACCCTCAAACTGATGGACAATCAGAAAGAACAATTCAAACCTTTGAGGATATGCTAAGAGCATGTGTCTTAGACCAGCCAAAAAGTTGGGACAAACAGCTTCCATTGATTGAGTTTGCATATAATAATAGTTATCACACAAGCATTGGGATGGCACCCTATGAGGCTTTGTATGGTAGAAAGTGTCAATCACCACTTTGTTGGTGTGACCCGGGAGAGCAAAGTATTTTGGACCCCGATTTGGTAGAAGAGACAACCAAACAAATAAGGAGAATTAGGGAAAGAATCCTCACTGCTTAGAGTAGGCAGAAGAGCTATGCTGACAAGAAAAGGAAACCTATCGAATTTCAAGAAGGAGAACACATATTCTTGCGAATTACTCCTACCACAGGTATAGGTCGTGCAATGAAAGTCAAAAAGCTAAGCCCTAGATTCTTAGGACCCTTCCAAATCCTCAAAAAGGTAGGTCCTTCTGCCTACGAAATTGTATTACCCCCAAATTTGTCTAACCTACACAATGTTTTTCATGTGTCCCAATTGAGAAAGTATCAGTCAGACCCCAGTCATGTGTTTGAGCCAGAAACTATACAATTAAAAGATGACTTAACTTTTGAATTACCACCGATGAGGATCGTGGATCATGGCATCAAGCGGTGAGAAACAAATCTGTATCTCGGTCCGAGTAGCACTGGGACAAGATGGAATGGAAGAGCACACATGGGAGCTCGAGGAAGATATGCTGAAAAGAATTTCCGAACCTATTCACAGTATCAAATTTTGAGGGCAAAATTTTTAATAAGAAGGAGAAATGTAACATCCCCAAATTTATAACTAAGATAAATATTAATTAGCGATAGCAAAAACCAAGAGAATCTGGACAAATATTATGAAACACAACAAATAGACTACTTAAGTATGTCTAGAGAAAAATGCAAAGAATTACGAAAATGCCATCACTTAGTGGAAATTACGAAAATGCCCTTGCTATGTAAAGGAAATTACCAAACTACCCTAGCCTTATTAAATAACAAAGATACCCTTACTCTATGAATGGAATTACAAGAATACCACTATCATTGTCTAATTACAAAAATATCCTTGTCTTAGTTAAAGAAATTACTACAACGCCATTTACACAAATCCCTAGACTTGTCTTTAGACAAGAATGAATCTAAGCCATTGGATTAAGATGATAACACAATAATTTAACCACATACATCATACACATTTCTGAATCACATACATGCACTAAAGGTTAGAAAATCTCCACTAACATCTTTGCATAAAGCATGGAGCATTTTCATCCAACATGTTTGCATAAAACATGGAAACGTGTTTGCATAAAACATGGAAACATGTTTGCACAAAACAAGGAGCATTTTCATCCCAAAATTCAGCCAACATGTTTCGATAAATCATGCTTCAAGTGCTTTCCTTCTTCTGTTTTTTCTCTAATCTTTCCACTATAAATACTCCTCAAACTCTCTTCAATTCAGAAACTCCCTAAGTGTTCTTTCTTTCTTATTCTATCATTCTTCTTATGTTCTTCAAAGACTTCTCTTGATCCTCTTAACTTCATCCAAACACTTAAATCCTAAGTCCAAACTTTCACTAGCCCTCACAAGAGTTACAATCTTTAACTCTAGTGAGAAATATTTTCTTAAGCACTCAAGTTCTAGAGCCAAGATTCAAGGAGGGTCATCCACTCCAAGGACTCTTGTTCAAGCTTAAGGAAGAAGAGAAGGACCCTTTTTTAGACCCTACACAAGAGGTAGGAGCCCTCACTTTGGTTGTGTAAGCCATGATGACATCTAACCCTGCTCATGGTTAGGATGCCATCAAGCTTATATTTGTTGATAAAAATGTTTCAAGGGGATATTGTATAAATATTTTGTGAAAGCCCTTGTTCCATTCTGCTTCCAAAGTGATATTATGTTGCTTTCATGCTCAAATGATGCTTGAAATATGTTGTGTGATCCTTGTGTTAAAATAAGTGACATAAAACATGAAAATGATAAGTGCTGGATTTTTGGCTGTTTCTTGCAGTAGGTGTTCTGAAATTTAATACTCATAAAATATGAAGTATCTTGAAATAAAAATATTTTTACCATAGACTAGACGCATCATAAAACACTCTCCAAAAAGAATCACCCAAAACAGAGTTTTCTAGCTCAAGATATAAATTTTTAAAGTAGAGCCTAAGACTGAAACTTTAAATCCGACCTTGTAGTAGTAAAATAGGTGTAACTCACTCTAGAAAAATGCAAATGGACTGATTTCAACTTTGTTGGAGAGCTAACACATATAGGAATACACCCATGTATGTTATGTATAAAGCTTTATACCACGTAAATACAGAATGAGAAATAAATTTCGGAATAGTGTACTGTGAAAGTGCAGTTTGGAAAGGTTCTGGCTAAGGAAAGACTTGGTATTTAAGCGTGTCCATTGTGACCGACCTCTTTTTCCTGGGAACCCTCCTATGCATGGTTTACAGTTGATTTACACTATTCCAAAGATGTAAATGCTAAAATTTGATGAGTTAGGAATTTGGAACTACCTTTACTAAGCTGAGATAACAAGTATACAGATAATTATAAACTTTCTTCTAAAAGATGTCAAAACTATAAGTAAAAGAATCAAGTCTTGTAAAGAGAGAATTTTAAGAATTTAAGTAGAATAATAATCTTCAAGAGTTATATGAAAGTCATAATAAAAATATATAAAGAACCTATAATAATATTTTGAAGTGCATTAATGTATTAATGGAATGCTAAGAGTACAAAGAACACTAAGAGAAAAAGATAATACTAAGACATCCATTACCTCTTACGAATACTAGGAACTCAACTTGATAACTTTGGTTGGTTAATATGAATCATCTATGGAAGTGTTTACTATGAGATTTACATGATATTGTCCATGTTTTATGAAGTGATTTATAGTAATGTGAATGTATGGTGATGAATTATGAAATGATGAGGATGAATGATTGATTGCCCAGGATTTATTGTGATTACATGATAATATACATTCATTTCAAAAGAAATAATAAAAGTAAAGTTTGAAAAAGTAGCAATGAAAGTCTGGAAAAGTGGACTTGAGCTAAACTCATGGCTTAACCCCCTAAACCGTTGAGATCACGGCAACAGAATGAAAACCAAAAAGGTTATGGCGACGGCCATGGTATGAGCTCATTACCCTTTTGGGTGGTCTAAGGCATTGATGCATTCATCCCGTGAGTAATTAAGAAATATGTTGATGAAATAAATGAAAGATGATGATCACTAAACAAGTGAATGTTGAGGATGAGTAATCATGAAATGCATGCAGCTCCTAAATGATTATTGCTTATTAATGGTTTTACATGATATGCTTATATGTATGCTTGATGAAATACTAATTGGATATTTCTGCTAATGTTCAAGATTAGTTTAAAAGTAACTGCACTTCGGCTAATCACGTTTGTGAAAGTTTGATAATTGAATCCTTACCTGTTCACCTTTTTATAATAAACCCGAAGTGACTGGGACGACAACGATGACACTTTTAGTACAAGTAGGAACTCCTACTGAGAAATCATGTATTTCTCACTCCTATGTTTATTTTACCTTGTCGTTACCAGAGACAGACGTGTCCACCTAAAGCAACGAAGCTGTAGCTGAGGAAGGAGGTAGCGCGTGAAGATTTCAAACCTTTCAAGTAGGAGCATTCCGAGCTTTAGTTACATTATAGTTTGTAAGAAACAATTAGTAATAGTAGAACTTATATTGTTATTTGTAATAACTTATTAGTATGATATATGCCCTGTTGTGACTTATGTATTAAGTGATTATATTCCAGTTTATGTGATAATAGTTCTACACTTAGTCTCTTATTCCGCTTATTTAATTAAGTGCGCAATGTAACTTGATTATTATCTATAAAAGCGCTATGTATTTCACTTCTCGTTATAGGCTTAAGTTTTCAAACAATTAATTTATTTAAAAAAAAAAACTTCCACTATTTTTCTAAATTAATTTCAAAAGAAAATAAATGCAAGGCATAAGTGATAACTAATAGAATCCAAATGTGGACTTAAGCATAGTGGGGTTCTATTAGGGTGTTACACGATGCATAGCCATCGAAGGACTAGGTTAAGCATAGGTGTAAGGGATGTAATAACCCTAAAGTTAATGTCCAAAAGAAATTTATCTCCTTGCTTTCACTGCGCCCCTCTGATCTGGTTCATGGCTTACCTCCCACGCCTATATCTCAGGCAAGGTCACGAACATCACCATTATCCTCATCTGGAGACGACACGGAATAAAAAGGAAGGGATGAGAAACTCATTCAAGATTCTCAGTAGGGCTTCTTGACTCTAACACAAGTGTCATCGTCATCGTCTCTAGCCACTTCGATTTTCATTATGAAAGAGATGTACATGCATAAGGTTCAATTTTAATCTTCTCAAAATCCTTTATCCGAAGTGGGTGTCTTTTAGCATGGGTCTTAATGTCATGAACGCAACAATTATCTCATGTATGCATGACAACACCTTAGGGGCATAAATAACACAAGCAGTTAACACAAGCATGCAAATTTATAATTCAATGTAATGCTAAGTATATAAGCAGGAGGAAAGTTAGAGAACTAGAGTCACTTTAGCACGTAACACATGATTAAATGAACTGATGGGAGAATGAGATAAATTTTGCATATGCACCTTTGCTTTACTTTCTCATAACTGAACTCTTAAGTTCTTTTCATAATAACCACTTTCTTACGTAACCACCTAAGCTAACCATCTCACCTTCCTAGGCGATTTTATAATAGCCACCAAAACTCCTAGCTCGCCAATTGCCTAGGATGAGCTCAACCTAACTAGCCGTCGATAGATTTAATATGGGGTAATAGAGGGGGTAACACATCACTTTCTTTCTTAAACTCATCATGAGTATGCAATCTCTTTTGGATCACTTCTCATAACCTTTAATTTGGGTAGTCCAGAGGATCATTTCCTCTTTGAAACACATCTACTTGCATCCAGTGCACAGTGATATTGTCCGCTTTGGCAGGCTCGATGTCCATACTCCCCACGGTTTTGCTTTCTCCTCACCGTAGCAGGAGAAATGTGTTTCGGTATGCTATGCAAGAATGTAACATAAACACATGCTCTTAAATATCATCATGGCATTTCATTCAAATACTTCATGTTCATTAAATCGTGCAAATCATCCTAGCATGCCACAATTTACACAATACACATATCTCAAATTCATATATTCTCATGCACACATCATCAGCACTTTCGCAAAGCAATAAACATGCTCCTATCCAGAATGCTAGAGTAAGGGATCGGGCTTAGCTAATACAAATGCTTAGCAAGTCATATAAATAAACAATCATACACTTGAATTACTAACTCTCATTGCCTCCTTTATTTTACAATATTTTATGCTTTTGACCCTTACGGGTCTTAAACTTTCGATCTAATTAATCTTAGTATCCAAATTAGGTCTTTTATGCACCTATGGTGTAATACCCTAATTTTTAATCGAATACTCTAGAACATATTAGGTTAATCATTAGGTTATTACTTCTTAGTCTCATTCTTTTGTGAAAATACTTAGCGAAAATACAGGTAAATTTTTTTTTGAAATATATTACCAAAGTGAGAGCTGCGTTCTTATCTAATCGTGAGACAGAAACTTAAAGCACAGATAACAAGCATAACAAACACAGTAATCAAAACATATAAAAATAGAATCAATGATTAACATTACAAAGAGAACACTTCATTAATATAGTAGTTAAAGGTACTTATATAGTCACGCCCTTATAGAATCGGGCGAAGCTTGGATTACATGCAATATAATAGGAAAGCAGTAAAGTACATGAGACAACAGAAAATGAGAACCAACTACTCTACCCTCCTGCTATGAGTACTAATCTCAAACCTCCTCCCAAAAGATACTGTCGAAGGGGAGATCCTCATGATGACTCGAGAAACAAGATTTTCGATCTTGGAAAGGTACACAAGTCATCTAATCCCCATCCAACATTGAGTTTGCCCTTCGAGGACTGCCAGATCGGCTTTCCTCGAATTCTGGGCCGAAAACGACCTTAGGGGCATTTTAGTCATTTTCATTCTAATAGAAAATTGGGGCGTTACATATGGGATCATTACCAATAATTCTTACTAATTATTATGATTATGATCAACACCAAATAGCATAGTGTAGAATGGGCAGAATCTACATTTCTCAATTACAGATGTTTAGGAGCACAACTTTGACCCTTTCTAAGTTCCGGCTTTTCTTAAGGCACTAATACTAATTACTACCACTTTTAGAAGTTAAACCTCTACTTCTAAACACTTCTAAAACAATATTAATAAAACAGCATCATATAGTGGCCATAAATCCAGGGCAGTGGCCAAAACATATAACTCACATAATCTCATAAAATCGCATTTCAAGTACATGTAAGTTACTAGTTTTCTCTTGGAATCATTTTAGAACCTAAAAAATCTTTTAGAAACTAATTTATTTCATTAAAAATATAAAAATATAAGGCTAAGGCAGTAGCTATTTCAAATCACTCTTGAAAGAGTTTTAAACCATAAAAATCACACTCAAGTATTCTTTGAGCTTTTCTATGCTTAAGAAAAATCTTAAAACATAGTTTGTTGGTCCTTGTGATGATGAAACTTATGCTAAGCTCATCCTCATCACATTGCCAAAAATAGCATTCATAAAATGCTTCCATTTCCAAACTTCACTTGAGATAAAAAGGGCAAGTTTTTGAGCTCTAGGATCTTTAGGTGATGACATAAACTTAAACATGCTATGCACTTTATTTTACTCTTTATTATTAAAGTAAAGTTAGAGCATGAAAATAAATATGAGATGCAAGCTCATTATTATCTTTAGAGTTTAAGTGATAACTTGAAATATAAACATGAAATGCAAAGCTTGAAATTTAAACATGAGAATGCAAGTTCATTTCTTTATTCTTGAGATTTTAGTGCTGATAAGGAAAAATAAATATGCTATGCAAGGCATAAACTTAAACATGATGCAAGGTTCATTTTTAACTTTACTAGAGCTCATTCAAGACTTTCAAGGAATATAAATAATACTCCAAAAACAGTGGCAATACCTAAAGTAAACTTTATTTACATTTTTGAGATTAACATTTCTTTCCAAGGGTATCATAAAACACAAGTCTTGAAACAAAGTATAAAGAGAACCACACCATATTCTTTATTTTATGCCCAAGAGCTCCTATCTAGAGTGAACTCTAGAACATGCTGGCTAACTTTAAGGTTGACAAGGGTAAGCTTTGGGCTCTTTGAAAACCAAGTGATATATTTTCTTAAGTAAAACCTTTAGTGAGCTACCTCGCATTTTCATCAAACTTTGTAAAAAGAAAAGGAAAGGAAACTGAATCCCTAAAAGAAAGAAAAAGAAAGGAAAAACCAAAATGCTTCAAGATTAAGAACAAGTTTCAAGCTTTAGAGGTTTCTTAAATGATAATCACAAGACCATTATCTTGAAACCTCATCACCAAGCTAAATATTTCTTTTCAAACCAACTGTAACACCCTAATTTTTAATCCAATACTCTAGAATATATTAGGCTAATCATTAGGTTATAACTTCTTAGTCTCATCATTTTATTAAAATACTTAGCGGAAATTACGGGTAAATTATTCTTTTTGAAAACATAAAACAAAGTAAGAGCCGCGAACTTAACTAATCGAGTAATAGAGATGTAAAGCACGCGTAACACTCATTATAAATCATAAAGTTGAGCATGTAGTCAAAGGGCAGCAATCATGACAACAAAGAGAAACATTTCATTAATAACTTAATTAGAGTACATAAGTAGTCATACCCTCATGGAGAAGGGCAGAGCTTGTAGTACAATGGAAATAAAATACAAGGAAATGTAAAGTACATGGTTTAACATGAAGATGAAAACCCAAAACGCTACCCTCCAACTAGACTATGACTACAAACTACAACCCCTCCCAAAAGGCACTACCAAAGGGAAGATCTCCATAAAAGCTCGGGTACATGCAAAGCTCTCCTTCGAAATCTAGCGATGACGGGGATCCTCAGGTGATGGAGGCAGGTAACTGGGGAACCGCTCTATCTCCTCCTGTGTGGGCCAATGGAGTGTGAAGGGAACTCATGGCGGCTGAATGTGAGCTCCTCGACGCGGGCACATCTCGGCTCCCCTTGCCAAGTGTGGCTGCCTCACGATCTCCTTGCTCTCCTCGCACCGGAACAGGGGAAAGGGAGCGGAGCCCTCCGAAGGGACATGTGTCCGCGACTCCTCGGATAGATCAGTCTCGGACCTCCTCGAGCGAGGCACGTACTCTGGGTAGTCACAGGACGGTGAGGCGGAGAGTGCAGACGCAGCGTAACTGCTCAAATCGCAGCGGGCGAGTGCGCTCAAATATCATGTCATCACCACCAAAAGGTGCAGTAGGAGTGAACTAGTAGCTCGAAACCGGGTAACCAAAGGGTCGTCCCATTTACACAAAAATGCGGACGGTACAACGACCCTCGAAGTGATACGAACAGTGGTCCGGGTCGTAGTGCACCTCCTAAACAGGCGTGTCAATGAAAACCACGAACGTCGCCATCGGTCTCTGAAGATGTGATGGAAGAAAGAAGAGAGAGGAGTAAGAATTCTTACTAAAGAATCTCAGTAGGAGTGTCCTATCCTAGGGTTACATCGTACGCATCCTCAAGAACCTTAGGTTAAATTATAAAATAGTGATCTTGCATATAAGGTTCAATTTAGGGTTTTCCAAAACTAATTATACAAGGTCCATTCCTTTTAGCATGCATCTTGATGTTATGAATGCAACATATTATATCATGGATGCTTGTCAATACTTGAGCATATAAAACAACACATCAAAGCACATAAACATAAATCATGTGGCATAAGGGCATATAACTTTCAAATGAGATCATTCCTCAACTTTGTGATATCAATCATGGTACTTTAGCATATAAGGCCACCCTAAAAATAACTAGGTTATGAGCTCATACCTCAGCTAGTCGTCACTAGCTCTTGCTTATTATCTTGAATAAGCGAAACATAAATAATAATCCCGACTCGCAAGTATGAGTAGGGGGCAAAGATCACCTCTCTCTGGGGTATACCCGCTTTGAAACGCTTTGCGGCATTAAGCCACAGCAATTTGTCCGCTTTGGTAGGCTGCATCTACTCATACCCTCATGAATTTGTCTCCCCTGGGGGTGCTCGGCCGAACCGGTGTCACCTAGGCAAGCGCGTCTCAGTGCTTTGTCACATAAAAATCTCCTGGGGGTGCTTGGCTGAACCAGTGTCACCCAAGGTTTTCCATTCATATGGTACTCATAAACATTTCTTTAATCCTTTTACGTTTGATGGAAATTCGGCAGCATAACCGCTGTTAAACCAAATTTCCTTCAAACTTGCCACAAGCTAATTCACACAACATATTCTCATGAAATCTCATGCTATGATAAACTTTAACATTTTCATTAATCATTTTCTCATGCATCAATCACATCTCATCACATCATTGCATCATGTAACACATCATAGCATTAACATCTTCCTTAGTTTCTTATGCATTGACCCTTAAGGTCCTCAACTCACATTCTAAGTTATATATCATCAAACCTAATCTCTCAGGAACTTATAAGGTCTTAACTAAGTATTTCTCACCTCACACTATGGTCAAGAATATCTCTAAACCTCAAGGATGCAGAATTCATAATCCTAACTTTACGGGTACCTAGGAGTCGCGACAATGACCCTTTCTAAGTTCGATTTGCTCCTAAGGCATCAAGATCAAGTCCTAAACCATTTATGAGTCAAGGATGCAGAATTCATAATCCTAGAATTACTAAACCTCAAGGATGCAGAATTCATAATCCTAGAATTACTAAACCTTGCTGGACAGAATCCAGAAAATTCAAACATTAAAGGATCTAGAACTCTCAAATTAATTCCTTTCTAGTTTCTAGCTTCTCTTATCTTTCACATATGAGTTTTAACATTAATTATACTCAAACATAAGCATATTATCATCATTAACACATCTCATACAGTGGCCTAACATAGCAAGGCAGAACCGAAACAAACATCTCCATTTAAAGGTATCAAACATAATTTTTAAAGCACATAAAATACTAGTTTCTCTTGGAACCTTTCTCAAACTTTCAAAACTCATTTATAAACATTTTTATCCTCTAAAATCATAAAAATATTTAAGAGGGCAGTGACTAACTCAACTTTGTCTCAAGAGGTCCTAAATTCATAAAACTTAGTTTTATGCATTCCTTAAACTCATAAAAGCTTAGAAAAATTTATAAAACATAGTTTTCAATACTTGTAACCAAACAAGCCCTTAGAGGCCGAATGCTCAAGCCAAGGAAATGAATATTTTCAAGCCTTTGTTTGAGACAACAATGGGCAAGTCTTTGAGCTCTAGGGTCATTTTAGTGATGACATAAAAATAAACATGCTCATGCACTCATTTTAGGTTCCATTAGAAAGTAAAGTGATAGCATAAAATAAACATGAGATGCAACTCATTATTATCTTGATATTAAGTGAGAACTTGAAATATAAACATGATAATGCATAGCTTGAAATATAAATATGATAATGCAAGGTTCACTTATTATCTTGACACTTAGTGATAGCAAGGAAAGTAAACATGATGTGCATAGCATAAAGGTAAACATGGATGCAAGGTTTATTTTAAGGTTATCTAGAGCACACACAAGACTTTAACATATAATAACCCAACACTCATCTCACCACAAAGAGAGCTTTAGAGTTCTTGAACGAAGTTCTCAAAGGAACTATGAGGTTCTTGAACAACATCATCAAGCTCAAGTAAATAAACTTTCAAAACAAAACAAAACAAAATCTCAAAGATCAAGGGGACCAAAACCGAAAACCTTACAAAAAGGAAAAGAGAATGAAACTAAGTCAAGTTCTTTATTAAGTACCCAAAACCCCTATCTAGAGAAAAATCTCTAGAACGTGCCGGCCAACTTTAAGGTTGACAAGGGTAGGCTTGGGCATTTAGAAATCCTTAGATTAATTTTCTTAAGTTGAAAAACCATGTGAGCTAAGTATAATATAGATGAAGTTAAAGGAAAAGGAAAACTCAAGCTTTAGAGGTTTCTTTAAGATGAACACAAGGTCATCATCTAGAAACTCTCATCATCAAGCTATCATGCTCATAAACATGGCCTTATGGCCGAAATGAGAAGAAAGAAAGAACCAAAGAAAAGTTTCAAAAGAAATCCAAGAGAAAGCTAGAGAAACTCATTTTTCAAGAAACAAGGTTTAGAAAAACACTCCTACCTAGAGTGAAGATAAAAACTTGAACTCTTTGAAAAGGAAAACAAGATGATGAGCTCCTCCAAGAGGCAATATGGCTTCGGCCAAGAGAGGGTATGTAACATCGCCTGCTGCTTTATGGATTGACGACTGTCCCCACAAACCAACACGGGTCTTTTCAGCATGCTTTGTCCGCACTCACACGCTTCCTAGGAAAACTTCCCAGGAGGTCACCCATCCCAAAATTACCCCAGGTCAAGCACGCTTAACTGTGGAGTTCTTTCAGTTTAGGCTACCGAAAAGAAGTTAAGCGTGCTTGACCTGGGGTAATTTTGGGATGGGTGACCTCCTGGGAAGTTTTCCTAGGAAGCGTGTGAGTGCGGACAAAGCATGCTGAAAAGACCCGTGTTGGTTTGTGGGGACAGTCGTCAATCCATAAAGCAGCAGGCGATGTTACATACCCTCTCTTGAGCCTGCACCTCTCCTAGTACGGTGTGGTTCAGGGACGAACCAGGCAGAAGCTGGTGGGCATGTAACGCCCGGGGACGAACCAGGCAGAAGCTGGTGGGCATGTAACGCTCGGGGACGAGGACGAGGATTGATCGCCGGTGCAAAGAGGGCACGGACAAGGAGCGGCTCCTCGCAAGGTCCTCTAAGCGAAGGGGTACATGAATGAACCGATTACACACCCGAATGAGAGGGATCCTAAGACTGTATAGGTATGGGACTATACAGTTAAGGAGGGCTTATATGAATTGATTTGTACTACCTATACCAACAAGATGCATCTTCTTTTCGGTAGCCTAAACTGAAAGAACTCCACAGTTAAGCGTGCTTGACTTGGGGTAATTTTGGGATGGGTGACCTCCTGGGAAGTTTTCCTAGGAAGCGTGTGAGTGAGGACAAAGCATCTTTGAAAAAGACCGTGTTAGTTTGTGGGGACAGTCGTCAATCCATAAAGCAGCAGGGGATGTTACAGGATGAGAAGGTTGGAGTTGTGTTTCAAGTGAGGTGGTGTTTGAGGTGTGGTGTTTGAGAGGTTTGATGATGGTTCAAGGCTATGGGGAGGCATTTGAAGGTGATGAGATGATGATAAGATGAAGAGAGGATGAAGATGAAGATGAAGAACAAGAAAGAACTGTCTTGGAACTTAGAGAGAAAAAGAAAGGAAACTTAAGAAAGCTTAGAAACTTGAAACTCACCAAAAGACTAAAAGTGACACAAGTTCATCTAAGGCACCTATTTATAGAAAAGGAAGCAATGAAGGCTCATCCAAGGGGGAAGAAGCCGTAGCAATGAGAGGGAGGAGGGAAGAGAAAAATATCTCTTACATGGTGTCATTCAAGCATGGTTGAAAGTATGAGAGGTATGGCTTCAAGTATGGTGATTTGAGTGAGCTTTTCTTTTAATTTTGCAAGAAATAATCCTTCTAGAAGTAAGACATGGCTGGAAGTTTTTCAGCCACACATAATTGAGGAAAAATGGTTTATTTCAATTAGTTATTCATTTGGAAAATCAAGCTTGATTGAAAGTATGACAAGGTATGGTGTATAGGACTTGAGGTATGGCCTTGGAGTGTTGAAAAATTGAACATGTGATGCATATGGAGGGAGGGAAGTGCACGGCCAGACCTGGACAGCATGGGGGAGGAGGATTTGTTTCATGTAATTGTGTGTTAATGGTAGGTTTAAGTGTGTATTAGCTTAGGTACAAGGTTCAGAATAATTAAGCTTAAGTTTAGGTGACTAAGAATGTGATTTAAGGATTTTATGACAAGATTAGGAGTGCTCATACATCATTAGAGAATTTAAAAACTCATTTGTGAATAAACAATGTGTAACACAATTCCATGATTTAAGGAATTGGAGAGAGAAAATACTATTCAAGATTCCATGACTAGGAGTCTTGAATTTAAAATAAGATTTTAAGTTGTAATTAAGCACTTTTAGGTTCCAATCAACTTTAATAAATTATTTTGACCCAAGATTAATTATGGAAATTAATTAACCTTCGATTAGAGCCTAATGTTGCTTAGGTTTGCTTGATCACACGATTAAGCGTAAAAACACGAAACTATGGGCAAAACCGTAATTTTGCACTAATTTCGCCCGGGACCTCCGGGACCAAAACTAAAGTCATAGTCTACATAAAAACGCCTTTTAAAACCATTTGGAGAAGCTTCAGGTTCATCCGGCACTTGCAAACGGGTAAAACACTGCAGGAGCATTTTGGTCTTTTTGACTCGAAAACTCGAAAAATGAGATTTTCGATCCTGGAAAGATACACAAGTCATTTAATCCCCTTCCAACATTGAGTTTGCCCTTCGAGTACTACCGGACCGGCTTTCCTCGAATTCTGGGCCGAAAATGACCTTAGGGGCATTTTGGTCATTTTCACTCTAACAGAAAATCAGGGCGTTACACTAACCCTCATAGCCGTAGCTTCTTGACCATGGAGGAGAGAAAACTATCTCTTCAAAGGGTCATTCGAAGGCATGGTTGGAAGTATGGCTAGGTATGGTCTCAAGGTATGGTTCAAGCATGGTGCAAGCATGGTTCTTTGAGTGTGATGCAAATCAACATGTGAAGAATATGGATGAGGAGGTTTCAGCCATGTGCAGCCAAGGGGAGGAGAGAATGTTTCATCTAATTGTGGTTTAGTGATGTGTTTAGGTGTATCATTGATTAAGCTTTTGATTAGGAGTTTGGAAGTACGTGTTTAGGTAAAGTAATAGGTAATTCAGGATGTTGAGATATGATTAGGAGCGATCTTGCTTCATTAGTGAAATCAAAACTCATTTTATCATATAATCATTCACAAACACAATTCCTTAGTTTAAGGAATTGGAGAGAGAAAATACCATTCAAGATTCCATGACATATAATCTTGACTTTAAGAAAAAGTTTTAAGTTTATCTAAGCAATCTTAGGTTCTAACTAACCTTAATAAATTATTTTGACTCTAGATTAATTATCAAAATTAATTAATCTTCGATTAGAGCCTAATATTGCTTAGGTTCCCTTAATCACGTCATTAGGCCCGTAAAACACTTTTCCAGGGGCAAAACGGTAGTTTTGCACAAACACTGTCCGGGACCACCTGGACCAAAACAAATATCATCAAACACATATAATTAACATTCCGAACCCTCGGGAGAAATTCCGGGCTCAAATGACACTGATACTCGTGTAAAACGCTATAGGGGTATTTTGATAATTTTGAGCCGAAAGTTCGAAAAATAAGATTTTCATCTATGATATCAATCAAAACATATATAATCCCCTTCAAACATTAAGTTGACCCTCCAAGGACTGCTGGGTCAGCCATCCTCAAATTTCCGGGTAAAAATGACCTCAGGGGCATTTTGGTCATTTACACTCAAACAGAAAATTGGAGCGTTACATGATATATTATTTAGAGATTCATTTATAAGGAATAGATGGGAATTTCATTGTGAATAAACATTTATATGTGACTGGAGCATGCATTGGTAACAATGAAAGATGATGATGGATTATATGTGACATAAGAACAAGTAAGAAATTCAATTGTGCATATTCTAACATATGGGGAAAATAGAGACAAGACTTATGTTAGTTAAAAAGGGAAGGCAAAAATAAGGACTTCACTAGAGATATTATGAGTCGGCAGACATATTGACTAGGAATAGAATTGTGTGAGATTCAGAAAAAAGAAAAAATGAAGTTTGATAATCACGTGTAGGAATGAGCTCATGTCCTGATAAGCAGTCTATTGTCCATTGTAAACTTGTCCACTATAAATACCACATGGTATAGATTCAAGACTTCCCTATGTTGATGAAAAGAGAAAAATGCACTGAATTGAATTGTGTGGTTATTAAAGAACAACGCACGATTACTGCTATGTTGCATTTGACTTAACATGATTCATGTACATTGATATTTATGCATATAATTTTACATGAGGATTCCTATATGAATGAGCTTATTGATTATGTCTTACATCACACTAGACGGAGTACCCTACTGAGAATTTTATAATATTCTCATCTCTATGGTCGTATTTATTTGGTATTATTCAGATTCAGCTTATGTTGTCCCTAGTGTTCTTCCTTGATTCGCCATAGTGGGTGTGGCACTATGACCTAATACTCGATTCTCTTTAGTAGCTTACTCACAGGTCTGTGCATAAATGTTCTTTGGCCATTCCTTTAGTGCATCTGTTTTCACCGCTGATTTTGATCCTGCTTTGCCCTATGACAGTGTGCCTCTCCATATGGCACACCCAATTATATTTGATGTCCTGCTCGTACCACCAGTACCCCCTTCAGCAGATGCTCCCTCCTCATCCTCGCTTCACTTAGGAGGATACAAGATCTTTAAGGACTTTTGACCAGTATATAGTTGTAGCGTAGTGCTAGGACTTTACTAGCTTGTAGACTAATTGTTGTTAGATGTTTTTAGGTTCATTTATGTGTATATGCAATTTTTGCTGGACCTTGATATTTGAGCAGGCTATGTCTTAGGTACTTGATATGTCTTTTGATAGAAGTCCCTAAGTAGTATTATAAGTGAAATGACTTAACTTCTAGTATGGTATGTATAAAGAAAAGTTACGTATGAAGTACAAATATATGTATATTGGAGTTTTCTTTGCAACCTATGAGTTTAATTTACCTTATTTTTCATTTCGATCAACTAGTATGTATTATAGGAAGGAAGTGATACTCTTCTAATTACAATGTTAATACTTTAGTAATACATGGTAGTTAGCAGGGTGTTATATTACTTGGGTATTATAGGCGGCTTATCAAGGGCTTTTCTCAGATAGCATTACCCTTAAGAAAATTGACCAGGAAGAGTGTCTCATACTAATAGACACTTGAGTGTGAGAGGAGTTTCCAAGAGTTGAAGTAGAAGTTAACCTCAACACCAGTGTTAGTACTACCTAATCCTCATGAACCATTTGAAGTATATTGTGATGCTTCTAGCAAAGGGTTAGGATGTGTACTGATGCAGAATCAGAATGTAGTTGCTTATGCTTCTTGACAGTGAAAACCCCATGATGTGAACTACCTAACCCATGATCTAGAACTTGCAGCTATAATTTTCGCCTTAAAAGTTTAGCAGCATTACCTCTATGGGGTAAGATTCAAAGTTTTCTCTAATCATAAGATTTTGAAATATCTCTTTGATCATAAGGAACTGAATATGCGACAAAGGAGGTGGATGGAGTTCCTTAAGGATTGTGACTTTGATTTGAACTATCGCCCTAGGAAAACTAATGTTGTAGTCGATGTGCTAAGTAGGAAGTCTTTAAGCGTGGTATGGATGATAATTAAAGAGGAAGAACTGGTGGAGAGCATTAAAAACCTTAATCTAGGACTTTCTATAACCCTTTGAGGTATTTCCTTAAGTCAGATAAAGGTGACAAGTAACTTCAAAGACCTGATTTCAACGGTACAACACAATGAACCAAAATTTCAAGAGATTTTGAACTTAGTTCGCACAGGAAATTGACAAGGTTTAGCCAGGATGAACAAGGAACACAAAGATACAAGGGTAGAATACGCATAAGCGGTGGTTCGGGGACGAACCAGGCAGAAGCTGGTGGGCATGTAACGCCCGGGGACGAGGACGAGGAGTGATCGCCGGTGCAAAGAGAGCACGGACAAGGAGCGGCTCCTCGCAAGGTCCTCTAAGCGGAGAGGTACATCAATGAACTGATTACACACCTGAATGAGAGGGATCCTAAGACTGTATAGGTATGGGACTATACAGTTGAGGAGGGCTTATATGAATTGATTCGTACTACCTATACCAACAAGATGCATCTTCTTTTCGGTAGCCTAAACTGAAAGAACTCCATAGTTATTTGTAACATCCCCTGCTGCTTTATGGATTGATGACTGTCCCCACAAACCAACACGGGTCTTTTCAGCATGCTTTGTCCTCACTCACATGCTTCCTAGGAAAACTTCCCAGGAGGTCACCCATCCCAAAATTACCCCAAGTCAAGCACGCTTAACTATGGAGTTCTTTCAGTTTAGGCTACCAAAAAGAAGATGCATCTTGTTGATATAGGTAGTACAAATCAATTCATATAAGCCCTCCTCAACTGTATAGTCCCATACCTATACAGTATTAGGATCCCTCTTATTCGGGTGTGTAATCGGTTCATTCATGTACCCCTCCGATTAGAGGACCTTGAGAGGAGCCGCTCCTTGTCCGTGCCTCCTTTGCACCAGCGATCACTCCCCGTCCTCGTTACCGAGCGTTACATGCCCACCGACTTCCGCTGTTCGTCCTCAACCACACCGTACTGGGAGAGGTGCAGGCTCTGATACCATTTGTAACATCCCCTGCTGCTTTATTGATTGACGACTATCCCCACAATCCAACACGGGTCTTTTCAGCATGCTTTGTCCTCACTCACACACTTCCTAGGAAAACTTCCCAGGAGGTCACCCATCCCAAAATTACCCCAGGTCAAGCACGCTTAACTGTGGAGTTCTTTCAGTTTGGGCTACCGAAAACAAGATGCATTTTCTTTTCGGTAGCCCAAACTGAAAGAACTCTATAGTTAAGTGTGTTTGACCTGGGGTAATTTTGGGATGGGTGACCTCCTGGGAAGTTTTCCTAGGAAGCGTGTGAGTGAGGACAAAGCATGCTCAAAAGACCCGTGTTGGTTTGTGGGGACAGTCATCAATCCATAAAGCAGCAGAGGATGTTACACATACCTGTAAATGATAATCTCAAGAAGAGAATTTTGGAGGAAGCTCATGAAAGTGACTTCACTATGCACCCCAGGACAAGCGAGATGTATGCAAACTTTAAAAGAATGTTTTGGCGGCCAAAGATGAAGCCGGACATAGCTAGTTTTGTCGGGAAATTCTTGACTTGTCAAAAGGTCAAGATAGAACATCAAAAACCTGTAGGAGCACTCCAACCTAGATATTCCTAAATGGAAGTAGGAAAGCATCTCAAAAGGACTTTGTGTTGGGATTATCGAGAACATCCTAAGGATACGATGCTATATGGGTTATAGTGGATAGGTTAACTAAATCTGCATATTTTTTACCTATTAGTACCAACTATCCCTTAGAAAAACTAGCTCATCTCTATATTTAGGAGATAGTATGGCTACATGGTGTCTCCTATACTATAATTTTTTATCGAGGCCCAAGATTTGCTTCAAGGTTCTAGAGAGCTCTTCAAAAATCATTTGGAATTAAGCTTTGTTTTAGTACTTCGTATCATCCTCAAATTGATGGAAAAAACAGAGCGAACCATATAAATGTTAGAGGACATGTTGAATGTAACGCCCCAATTTTCTATTAGAATGAAAATGACTAAAATGCCCCTGAGGTCATTTACGGCTCGAAATTCTAGGAAGGCCGATCCGGCATCACTCGAAGGGCAAACTCAATGTTGGAAGGGGATTAGTTGACTTGTGTGCCTTTTCGGGATCAAAAATCTCATTTTTTGAGTTTTCAGGTCAAAATGACCAACATACCCCTATGGGGTTTGACCCATTTGCAAGAGCCGGATGAACCCAAAACTTCTCCAGATGGTTTTAAAAGGCGTTTTTATGTAGTCTGTGACTTCAATTTTAGTCTTGGAGATCTCGGGTAAAATTAGTACAAAATTACGATTTTGCCCCTGGCTTTGTGTTTCAAGCTTAATCATGTGATTAAGCAAACCTAAGCAATATTAGGCCCTAATCGAAGATTATTTGATTTTCATAATTAATCTTCAGTCAAAATAATTTATTAAAGTTGATTAGAACCTAAGAATGCTTAATTACAACTTGAAATCTTATTTTAAATTCAAGATTCCGAGTCATGGAATCTTGAATAGTAAATTCTCTCTCCAATTCCTTAAATCATGGAATTGTGTTTTCAATCGTTTATTCATAGATGAGTTTTAAATTCTCTAATGATGTATGAGCACTCTTAATCTTGTCATAAAATTCCTAAGCCTCATTCTTAGTTACCTAAACTTATGCTTAATGATTCCTAACTTTGTACCTAAACTAATCTACACTTAAACCTATCATTAACACACAATTACATGGAAGATTTTTTCTCCCTCCTTGCTGTCCACTCTGGCCGAAGCCACTCCTCCCCCATTTTTCATCACATGCTCAAATTCTTGCACTCCAAAGGCCACGCTTCCATCTCACTTACACCATACTTTGTCATACTTTCATCCATGCTGGATTTGCTAAGTGAATGACTAGATAAATTAAGCTATTTTCCTTCATTTTTGTGGCTCAAAATCTGCTAGCTCTCCTTGCTTCTAGAAGAAATATTTCATTTCAAATTTGAAAGAAAATTCACTCCAAATCACCATGCTTGAAGCCATGCTTTGCACCATAACTTCCATACCTCAAACCATGCTTGAATGACCACTTATGAGAGATATTTTTCTCTTCCTTCTTGCCTTATTGCTATGGCGAGCCCCTCCTCCCATTGAGCTCTCATTTGTTTTCATTTTATATAAATACCTTGCTTACTTGAGCTTGCAAACACTTTAGATCATTTGTAAAGTTTCAAGTTTCCTAGCTTTCTTTGAGTTCTTTGTTTTCTCTCAAGTTTCAAGAGAGCTTCTTTTCCTCTTCATCTTCATCCTCTTCATCTCTTCATCACATAATCACCTCATAATCTCTAAACACCACCTCATAACCTTGAATCATCATCAAACCTCTCAAACACTTGACCTCAAACACAACCTCACTCAAAACACATCTCCATCCTCTCCATTCTCCCTTGGCTGAATCATCATCATCCTTCAAAGAGGAGTTGTTCATCTCATTTCCTTTTAAAAGATCAAGTTTTCATCTTCACTCTAGGTAGGAGTTTTTTTCTAAAACTTGCTTTCCTTGAAGATGTGTTTTTCTTTAGTTTTCTCTTGGTTACTTTTTGAAACTTTTCTTTGTTTCCTCTCCTCTCTATTTTGGCCATGAGGCTTTGTTCATGACTATGATGGCTTGATGATGAGAGTTCATGGATGATGACCTTGTGTTCATCTCCAAGGAACCTCTAAAGCTTGAGTCTTATTCTTTATTTGGTGAAGTTTTGATTTTTCCTTTTTTTTTCCTTTTCCTAAGCATTTCGGCCTCCATAGTTTCTCTTCAAAGGTTTTGTTAAAATTTTTAAAGTGTCTCTATTTCTATTTTATGTCATAAAAAAATGTTTTTTGGTTCTTATTTTTTTTTCTTTAAAGTTTTGCTTTCTTTTAAAAAGCATGTTCTTTGAGCTTGATGATGATGTTCAAGAACCACATAGTTTCTTTGAGAACTTGGTTCAAGAACTCTAAAGCTCTCTTTGTGATGAGATAAGTGTTAGGTTGTGTTGATCTCTAAAGTCTTGTAAGAGCTCTAGATAACATTAAAATGAATATTGCATTCATATTTAAGTTTATGCCTTGCACATCATATTTATTTTCCTTGCTATCACTAAGTACCAAGATTATGAATGAACTTGTATTATCATATTTATATTTCAAGCCTTGCATTATCATGTTTATATTTCAAGTCCTTACTTAAATATCAAAGATAATAATAAGTTGCATCTCATGTTTATTTTATGTTCTCACTTTACTTTCTAATGAAAGCTAAAACAAGTGCATGAGCATGTTTATTTTTATGTCATCACTTAAGAGAACCTAAAGCTCAAAGACTTGCCCATTATTATCTCAAACAAGGCTTGAAAATTAGGTGTTCTCTAGCTTGTGATTTCGGCTTCTATAAGGTTTATTTGTTATAGGTATTAAAATCTATGTTTCATAATTTTTCTAGGCTCATGTGAGTCCAAGAAATGTTTAGAACAAAGTTTTATGATTTTAAAACCTCTTGAGATCAATTTAGATTAGCTACTGCCCTTGAGAATATTTTGAGGATTTTGGATGATAAAAATGTTTATAAATGAGTTTTGATAGTTTTAAAAAAGTTCCAAGAGAAACTAGTATTTTATGTGCTTTAGAAATCAAGTTCTATGCCTTTTTATGGAGATGGATTTTCGGTTCTGCCTTGCTATGATTGATCACTGTTTATGCTGTTTTGATGATGATAATATGAGTATGTTTGAGCATAAATAATGTTAAAATTCATATGTAAAAGATTAGAGAAGTTAGTAACTAGAAAAGAATTAATTTGAGAGTTTTAGATCCCTTAGTAAATGATTTTTCTGGATTCTGTCCAGCATGGTTTAGAAATGATAATCATGGTTTTAAATTAGTTTAAATGTGTAGGAATGACTCATAATTGGTTTAGGGCTTGATCTTGATGTCTTAGGAGCAAATTGAACTTAGAAAAGGTCATTGTTGTGACTCCTAGGTACCCGTAAAGTTAGAATTTTAGATTCTGCACTCTTAAGGTTTAGAGATGTTTATGATCATAGTATTGAGTGAGGAATACTTAGATATGAGCCTATAGGTACCCGAGAGATTAAGTTGTGATGATTTATAACTTAGATTGTGAGTTAAGGACCTTAAGGGTCAAGGCATAAGACACTAAGAAGTCTTCAATTTTATGATGATGATGAGATGTATATGATGTATGAGTTATGATGAGATGATTTGATTGAGACATGAGTTTATTCTAAGCATGAGATTTGAATGAGAAACATGTTTTTGTTTTTAGCTTGTGGCATAAATGTCAGTTTGAAGGAAATTCGGTTTAACAGCTATTATGCTGCCAAATTTCCATCGAACCTAAAAGGGTTGAAAAATGTTTTTAAAGTACCATATGAGATTGAAAACCCTGGGTGACATGGTTGAGCCGGGCACCCGAAGGAGATTTCTATATGACAAGCACTGAGACGTACTTCTCCTGCTACGATGAGGAGGAGGCAAATTTGTGAGGGTTTGGACATGAGCCTTTCCAAAGCGGGCAATTCGCTGTGCACTCAAGACCAGTAGAGCGTTTCAAAGAGGGTATATCCTAAGAGAGGAGTTCCTTAGCCCCCTAGCCCGTACTCTTAAGTAGTCAGGTGTCTTATTTTATCATTCGCTTATTCAGATAAAAAGCAAGAGCTAGTGACGACTAGCTGAGGTATGAGCTCATAGCATAGTTTTTATTATTAGGGTGGCCTCTACATTGCTAAAGATTCCATGAATGATGTCACACATATTGATGAAAGTTTCATTTAAGAGTTATTGCCCTTATGCCACATGGATTATTTCTATATGATTTGATTCGTTGATTTATATGCTCAAGTATTGTCATGCATTCATGTTTTAATATGTTGCATTCATAACATCAAGATGCATGCTAAAAGGATTGAACCTTGGATAATTGGCTTTATAAACCCTAATAATGAACCCTTTTATGCATGCACACCTTTTTATAATTAAACCCAAGGTTCCTAAGGATGTGAACGATGTAACCCTAGGCTAGGAGACTCCTATTGAGATTCTTTAGTAAGAATTCTCATTCATTTCTCTTCCTTCTCTTTCTTCCGTCACATCTTTAGAGAGCGATGGCGACGTTTGTGGTCTTTGTCGACACGCCGACTTGGGAGGTTCACTTTGATCCGGACCATGGATCATATCATTTTGAGGGGCAGTGCACAGTACGAGTCTTCATGTTCATCGGACACCCCTTTCCACACCCTGTACAGAGCTACCGTTTCTCCCTGATGTCACCCGATAACGATGCGATGGTTTTTGAGCGTGCCTGGATGTGAGATGAGAGGATTTTGCGGACGTACACTGGTGGTTCAATGCCTCGAGACTTCCAGGACTATGTGTCTCGGTCTCCTAGTTCGGAGGACGACCCTTCTGAGGACCTGCCGATGCATATGTATAGCGAGAGTTTTGCTCCTACTGCTCAGTTTGTGTGAGGCGAGAGCGAGGAGACTGTCACGCAGCCGAGACTGGCTAAGCGAGCCGAGAGGCGCCCTTACCGAAGTGCTCACGCTCAGTCTTCACGTGTTCCTACTTCTGCTGCAGTGCGTCCATGGATTGGTTATGTTCTACCATACCCCGGGTTCGAGTAGTAGCCGTCTTAGGGGAGGTTTAGTGCACACACTCACACGTAGATTGGATAAACCTTCTTTTGTATTGAGGTTATCCACCATAGGTGCACTCGAGTAGTTGTGATTTATATATGCTTTCTTTGTTTTATGTATTTCTGTTGTATTTCCATTTTCCCTATGTATCACAAGTTCAGCCCGCTTCTATAAGGGTGTGACTACTTATGTATCTCAAAACTAAAGATATTAATGAAGTGTTTTCTTTTGTGATGATTGATCCTTGTCTCCTTGCTATATGTTTTACTTGCCGTGTTCTTGATGCTTGTTATTTGTGTATCTTGTTGTCTATCATACGATGCAACGCGGCTCTCACTTTAGTTTTATATTTCAAAAAAAAAAATTTACCCATAATTTTTGCTAAGTGTTTTAATAAAATGATGAGACTAAGAAGTAATAACCTAGTAATTAACCTAATGTGTTCTAGAAAGTTGGGTTAAGAATTAGGGTGTATTTTGGTATTAGAGCAATTCGATTCTCACGGAGCCTGAGGATTGGACTGACCATGCTTTAGAAGCATGATGCGATAGTTATGTCATGTGTAGTGCTTGATAGAGATAAGCTATAGGACTAGAGATGCATGACTTCTATTGCTTGCAAGTGCCATGGTAACTAGCTCATTTTGCATGATTATTGAGCCTGATCAACTTGATGTTCACTGTCTCATGTGTTTAGGAACCAATGGCACCGCGATGACAGCCTAGGACTACGCCTGAAGCTAACCAAGACAATGCAATTACTGCTGCTGTCCGTCAAATGGCGCAAGCCATGGAGCGGATGTTCGACCGCATGAATCAACAAGAGAATGTTGCCCCTGCTGCTAAGGTGGTTGAGCAAGCCCACCTCGGCGAGTTCTGCAAGGTGAACCCGCCCGTGTTCCGAGGGGTAATGGACGTCGACAAAGCTAATGAGTGGATCAAAGACATGGAGAAGATCTACTCTGTGGTTACTTGCTCGGAAGAGTAGAAGGTTACGTTTGTTGCTTTCATGATGAAGTCTGATGCCGAATTCTGGTGGAATGGAACGAAGCAACTGTTGGAAGCTTCTGGAACTCCCATCGATTGGGAGCTATTCAAGACCTACTTCTATGAGAAGTACTTCCCAGAGTCCATGAGGAACGCCAAAGACATCGAGTTCACGCAGTTGACCTAAGGAGGGTCTACTGTAGCCCAATACACTGCCATGTTCGAGGAGCTGATTAAGTCCTCTCAGATGTTCCAAGGGAACCTCGATGAGGTTTGGAAGTGTGTCAAATATGAGGCCGATCTGAAGGCGGAGTTGAACTACGTTGTGGCCCATATGGAGATCAGAGACTTCCTGACTCTGGTCAACAAGTGCCGGATCCTTGAAAAAGGACAATGAAAGCTGCAAGCAACAAGAGCGGAGCAGGCTAAGGGGCTCATGTAACACCCTAAAAAATTATTCAAAAATTAATTTGAGTTTTTCTGGCTATAATTTCAAAAATCCGATGAATATAGAAATGATCAGGACAATCCAACGAATCTGTGAAAAAAAAAAGTGAATAGTAACTTGCGGGTCCCGCAGACCCGTCGGAACAGCCGAAACCCTAGAATTCGGGCCCGGAGATGCTCAAAATTGAGAAATTATAGGATTAAGATTAGAAATGGGTAGGAATAAACATTTTATATCTAGAATTAATTTTCAGGCAATGTTTGATTACCCGGGTACACTGTTTTACCCGTTCGGTAAAATTTCGGTGTGCGGTTTTTACACCAAAAAATGCTACTTGTTCACCAAGTTATGGACAACCAATTATCTTGAACCAATTGAATGGCCAAGATTCATCCCTTGACTTCCAAAACTAATCATTGCCCTTCATCATATTTTCTTTTTGAGGAATTAGACTTTTATTACATCATAATTGCACAACCTAATTTAATTTCATTAAAAGGCCACAAATCTTCTCCACCAAGATTGCATTTCTCGGCCAGCAAAGAGGTTAGACCAGAAACCTCCATTTTCATTTCCTTGAGAGCTCAAGCTTGCTTTCAAAGCCCATAAACACTAGCCTAGAGTTGTTGAAACTTCAAAATTCCTTCACAAAACTTGTTCTACACCTCAAACTCTACAAATCTAACCGATTGAAATTTCAATTCCTTACCTGGATACCTCATAGCTCACTTATTAGGGAAGGTTTTAGAGCTGTTTTGGTGGCCTCAAAGTGAGCAATATCACTCTTGAAACATCCTTGAAGCCAAGACCCTTAAAGCCACTCAAGTAGGGTTTTCTTTGGCCTTTTTCCTTCAAAATTATTTCTGATAATTGATGATGGGTATTGGTCCGAAATTTCTGGTTTTATTTGATGATAATATGTTGATATTGATGTGTTAATTTTGGTGGAGTGTTTGGATGAGGTTAAATAATGATTTTTGTCAAAATAAGTTTTGGCTAGGCTGCTGGATTTTTAGATTTCAACAGAACAGGATTTATTCATGAATTTTCTAGTCCAATTCTACTCATTTTTATGAGCTATAAAAATTATATTTTAAGATAATATCCTAAGGAAACTCTGAGAATTTTCGTGGTGCATAATAAGGAATTTTACTACCTGAGAAAAATCATGGACCGAAGTTGTAACTATGCTACCTGAAATCTTGGTACTGAAGCTGTAAATTTGTATAATTTTGTAACCATAGCAAATGATTGAACTATCCTTTGAAATTTTTATAGGGAGTTGAAAACATATGGAAGTGTAACATTGATTTTTATTTTGAGTTGATTCCATCATTTTCGGAATTTAAAAATTATGGGAACCCTATTTTGAGCTGTGAAAAAGTGGTCCCTAACTACTAAACTTTTATAATTTAGTTAACATGATTAGAGAACTCTTTTTACAGGAGCTTGGGGACAAATTGAGGTACCATAGGGAATTTTTATAACCTCTGAACTGGTTATGTAATATGCAAATTAATTTTTCTATCAAGTTGTGAAATCTGCCCATGAACTGTTTTGGTGCTAAGGCATGATATAGGTGACATAATGACCTTTTGTTCAAGTTTATTGTATATGAAAGCATGCTAGTGACTTTAAGGATTAGGTTGAGTCATAATTGAATTCATATTGTGAATGAATGCCTATATGTGTTTTACGCATGCAATTTGAAAAATACAAGTGAAGGATACATTGACCTAGTTCAAAAGCAATAAGTAGAAATAGATGAGATCTTTTCGACTAATCGAGGGCAAATATGGTGATGAATGATCCTTTCGGTTTGTCGAGGACAAATTAAATGATCCTTTCGACTTTGTCGAGGGCAAATAGAGTATTATGTGATCCTTTCAACTTTGTCGAGGTCACATAGATTGATAAATGATCCTTTTGACCTTGTTCAGGGAAAATAGATTGATATATGATCCTCTCCACTTTGTCAAGGGCAAATGAAGTGATTTAAGATCCTTTCGACTTTATCGAAGGCAAATAAAGTGAGATGTGATCCTTTTGATTGTGTCAAGGGCAAATAGAGTATAAGATATGATCCTTTTGACTTGTCAAGGGCAAATAAAAAGATATGAGGTTCTCTTTGATGTATTAAGGGCAATTACAACTAAGTTCACTACATTTAGCATATGCATGATCATGTTATATTTAAAAGTTCGACTAGAATGATTTAGTATGTGTGCGAGCTTTATTATATATATTCTTTAAGTGATTGATCATTAAAAGCTACCCACTTCGAAAGTATGATTTGGAACTCTAAAATTGAATCATTGTTATGAAATGCATGGTCACTCTTTCTTAATAAACCGAAGTGGCTGGGACGATGACGATGACATTAATTTTCAGTGCATGTTTTGGGGAATGCCCTACTAAGAATTGTGTAATTCTCACCCCCTACTTGTTTGTGTTCCCGTGTCGTCTCCAGGGTGATCCAGAGGACAAGGAGGCTACTGTATGAAAGGAATCAACTTTGTAGAAGTGTAGTAGTGGATATTTTAACTCCCTGTATGTAGTTGTAATCATATATATGTAAACATAACAAAGATTGTATATGTATGTAAGCTCATATTCGAGCTTCCTTTTGTACTTGGCGTTATATTAAATAAATGGTTTGTATCTTTTCTATATATTTTAATCGAATTACGCTAGTTATTACATGAACCCCTCGAACTTGCTATAGATAATTAAGAAAGGTCTGCTAATTAGTAAGTAACAACTCTCAAGTATGATATTATGACTTAAGGATGAGGTTGTACTTGGGAGGGTGTTACAGGTCGGACCTTAAACCCCGAGGTTTAAACCGCAATACCCATCGAGGAATCACTACCACCCCTACCAGACCAACTAGTTCCAACAACAACAACAACCAAGAGCACCTACACACCAACAATCCAAACAGCACCAACAGCCACCGTTCCAACACCAAGGCCCGAGGAACTTCAACAACAACCAACCCCGAGGACCGGGTGGACCCTGGAACCACAACAGACGATCCAGTGGGGCCAAGAACAAGGCACCACAAGGAGTCCCTACTGCTAACCCCGGAGCAGCATCTGCTGATATCTGCCCGCGATGCGGAAAGAATCATGGTGACTGCCCCTACATGGCTGGGCGAGGAGTCTACTTCAAATGTGGCAAGCCTGGCTACTATGCCAACACCTGCACCAATGAAGGACCATCAAACCAACACCCCCAACCCCAACACCAAGGACGGGTCTTCACTCTCAACACGGAAGACGCGTGAACGTCCAACGATCTCATTAAAGGTAAGTGCGAGCTTAACGGTAGAACCTTAACTGTACTTTTTAATTCTGGTGCTACCCATTCTTTTGTCTCATATGCTAGTGTCGAGTCATTGAATTTGTGAGTTTCTAAGCTTCCTTTTGATCTTATTGTTTCTACTCCCACAAATCATCCTGTTAATACTTGCAAATGTTGTTTGAACTGTCATCTTGTTGTAGAAAATAGATCTTTTATCATAAATCTGATTTGCTTACCCCTTAAGGACATAGGTATCATTCTAAGCATGGATTGGCTTCACACCAATCGTGTATTATTAGACTGTGGAACCCAAACTGTTGTTTTTCCTTCTCCTCCCAAACCCATTAGTCAACCCATTAGATTGTACCTAAACTCCGTAGAGGTCTTCTGTAGTGGGGAGAAAACTAAGGGATATGTTCTCCTAGCCGCCTGCGATGTAGACTTTGAGCAAAACCTAGGTGAGATACCTGTGGTAAAAGACTATCCCAAGGTGTTTCCAGATGAAATACCCGAGTTCCCTCCCGAAAGAGAAGTAGAGTTTTCCATAGAGCTGGTTCCTGGAATGGGACCTATCTCTATAGCTCTGTATATGACGTCACCCTTGGAGTTAGCGGAGTTAAAAACCCAGTTAGAAGAGTTGTTGGAGAAAAGTTTTATAAGGTCGAGTGCTTCGCCTTGGGGCGCTCCGGTCTTATTTGTGAAAAAGAAGGACGGAAGCATGAGAATGTGCATAGATTATAGGCAGTTGAACTGAGTAACCGTGAAAAACAAGTACTCATTGCCTAGAATTGATCTTGGGGGAGGCTCACAAGAGCCACTTCGCCATCCATCCTGGTACTACCAAGATTTGAAGAAGATGTTCTGGTGGCCCGTATTGAAGAAGGATGTGGTCGCCTGGGTGAGTAAGTGTTTGGTCTGCCAAAAGGTTAAGATCGAACACCAAAACCTTCGGGCATGTTGCAACCCCTGTCAATCCCCAGGTGGAAGTGGGAGAGTATATCGATGGAGTTTGTGATAGCATTGCCGAGGACCCAAGCTGACCATGATGTCGTATGGGTAATCATGGATCGACTGACAAAGTCGGCTCACTCTCTGCCTATCTGAGTCACGTACTCGTTGGACAAATTGGCCTAGCTTTACATCCAAGAGGTAGTAAGGTTGCATGGAGTGCCGTCGACAATAATCTCGGATCGAGATCGACGGTTTACGTCGCGTTTCTAGGGAGCCTTCCAAAAGATGTTTGGTTCAAAGTTGTGCTTGAGCACTGCTTACCACCTACAAATAGATGGCCAATCTGAAAGAACAATCCAAACCCTAGAAGATATGTTAAGAGCCTGTGTCTTGGACCAAAAAGGGAGTTGGGATAAGTACATGCCTTTGATCGAGTTTGCGTATAACAACAGTTATCACGCGAGCATCGGTATGGCACCGTACGAAGTGCTGTATGGACTGAAGTGCCAATCACCTTTGTGTTGGTATGAGCTCGGAGAGCAGAATGTTTTAGGACCTGATGTAGTAAGGGAAACAACGGAGCAAATAAAAAAGATCAAGGATAGAATCTTAACCGCTCAAAGTCGGCAGAAAAGCTACGCGGACAAAAGGTGTAAGCCCTTGGAATTCCAAGAAGGCGAACATGTATTTCTCAGAATCACCCCCACTACGGAAATAGGGAGAGCCATGAAAGTCAAAAATTTGAGTCCCTGATTTCTCGGTCCTTTTGAAATTCTTCAGAGAATTGGATCTGTAGCTTACAAAATAGCCCTGCCACCCAATCTGTTAAATCTTCATGACACCTTTCACGTCTCTCAATTGAGAAAGTATGAGTCTGACCCTAGCCATGTCTTAGAGCCAGAACACATACAGTTAAAAGAGGACTTGACGTTCAATCTACCGCCTACAAGAATCGTGGACCAAGGCGTCAAGCAGTTGAGGAACAAGTCTATTCCTTTGGTGAAGGTCGCGTGGGGACGTGGCAATACTGAGGAGTTCACATGGGAGCTTGAATCCGAGATGAGTTCAAAGTACCCTGAGTTGTTCTAAGGTACAAATTTCGAGGGTGAATTCTTTTTAAGAAAGGGAGTAATGTAACGCCCCGATTTTCTACTAGAGTGAAAATGACCAAAATGCTCCTGAGGTCATTTTTAGCCCGGAATTCGAGGAAGGCCAATCCAGAAGCACTCGAAGGGCAAACTCAATGTTGGAAGGGGATTAGTTGACTTGTGTGCCTTTCCGGGATCGAAAATATCGTTTTTCAAGTTTTTGGGTCAAAATGACCAAAATACCCCTATGGGGTTTGACCCGTTTGCAAGAGCCGAATGAACCCGAAACTTCTCCAGATGGTTTTAAAAGGTGTTTTTATGTATTCTGTGACTTCAATCTCAGTCTCGGAGGTCCCGGGCAAAATTAGTGTAAAATTACGATTTTGCCCCTTGCTTTGTGTTTTCAAGCTTAATCGTGTGATTAAGCAAACTAAGCAATATTAGGCTCTAATCGTAGATTAATTAATTTCCATAATTAATCTTGAGTCAAAATAATTTACTAAAGTTGATTAGAACCTAAGAATGCTTAATTACAACTTGAAATCTTATTTTAAATTCAAGATTCCGAGTCATGGAATCTTGAATAGTAAATTCTCTCTCCAATTCCTTAAATCATGGAATTGTGTTTTCAATTGTTTATTCATAAATGAGTTTTAAATTCTGTAATGATGTATGAGCACTCTTAATCTTGTCATAAAATTCCTAAGCCTCATTCTTAGTTACCTAAACTTATGCTTAATGATTTCTAACTTTGTACCTAAACTAATCTACACTTAATCCTATCATTAACACACAATTACATGGAAGATTTTTCCTCCCTCCTTGCTGTCCATTCTGGCCGAAGCCACTCCACCGCCATTTTTCATCACATGCTCAAATTCTTGTACTCCAAAGGTCATGCTTCCACCTCACTTACACCATACTTTGTCATACTTTCATCCATGCTTGATTTGCTAAGTGAATGAGTAGATAAATTAAGCTATTTTCCTTCATTTTTGTGGCTCAAAATCTGCCAGCCCTCCTTGCTTCTAGAAGAAATATTTCATTTCAAATTTGAAAGAAAATTCACTCCAAATCACCATACTTGAATCCATGCTTTGCACCATAACTTCCATACCTCAAACCATGCTTGAATGACCACTTGTAAGAGATATTTTTCTCTTCCCTCTTGCCACATTGCTATGGCCAGCCCCTCCTCCCATTGAGCTCTCATTTGTTTTCATTTTCTATAAATACCTTGCTTACTTGAGCTTGCAAACACTTTAGATCATTTGCAAAGTTTCAAGTTTCCTAGCTTTCTTTGAGTTCTTTGTTTTCTCTCAAGTTTCAAGAGAGCTTCCTTTCCTCTTCATCTTCATCCTCTTCATCTCTTCCTCACATAACCACCTCATAATCTCTAAACACCACCTCTTAACCTTGAATCATCATCAAACCTCTCAATCACTTGACCTCAAACACAACCTCACTCAAAACACATCTCCATCCTCTCCATTCTCCCTTGGCCGAATCATCATCATCCTTCAAAGAGGAGTTGTTCATCTCATTTCCTTTTAAAAGATCAAGTTTTCATTTTCACTCTAGGTAGGAGTTTTTTTCTAAAACTTGCTTTCCTTGAAAATGTGTTTTTCTCTAGTTTTCTCTTGGTTACTTTTTGAAACTTTTCTTTGTTTCCTCTCCTCTCTATTTTGGCCATGAGGCTTTGTTCATGACTATGATGGCTTGATGGTGAGAGTTCATGGATGGTGACCTTGTGTTCATCTCCAAGGAACCTCTAAAGCTTGAGTCTTGTTCTTTATTTGGTGAAGTTTTGATTTTTCCTTTCTTTTTTCCTTTTCCTAAGCATTTTGGCCTCCATAGTTTCTCTTCAAAGGTTTTGTTAAAACTTTTAAAGTGTCTCTATTTCTATTTTATGTCATAAAAGAATGTGTTTTGGTTCTTATTTTTTTTCTTAAAGTTTTGCTTTCTTTTAAAAAGCTTGTTCTTTGAGCTTGATGATGATGTTCAAGAACCACATAGTTCCTTTGAGAACTTGGTTCAAGAACTCTAAAGCGCTCTTTGTGATGAGATAAGTGTTGGGTTGTGTTGATCTCTAAAGTCTTGTAAGAGCTCTAGATAAGATTAAAATGAATATT